>SJYX01002665.1:0-110103 GCA_006410675.1 Oreotragus oreotragus
TCCCACAAGGGAAAGGGAAGCAATAACTTTATACATTTATAGAGCTGGGTTTGTTTTTTGACACTTTAGTAAATTCTATTTTGAGCATTCCGTTACCTAAACTATTATTTTGGCTAAAACTCAAGCATGTCATGACACAATGATAATTGTTGCCTCTAATGAAGATCTCCAACTACCCCATAACCCTACCCATGTGCCTTTAGAACTATCAAAGAAGACCTGAAGTGTGTTTATAAAAGTAGGAATTAATTCACATTCTTATTTTTGTAATGATTAGCTGTTGAGTATAAAAAATAATACTGCCTAGCACTTATTGAGCATTGACTATGTGCTAGGGGTTATACTAATAACTTTACATAGATCATCTCATTTAATTCCTTCCATAGTTCTCTGAAATAGGTACTGTTATCATATCCCCATTTTACAAACCAGAGTTTAATGAAATGTAGTGCTTGCCTTATCCAGAGCTTGTGTGCCCTGAGCTCTCCAACAAACAACTTCCCTTCTGTACATGTCATATTGAGTACTGTGGCCTCCCTTTCCTCCCCCAAATCACATGCTAGAAATAGTGGAGGGAATGGAGGGATGGGCAGTGGGGAAATGTGAGAGAGAATATAAATGAATGAATGAGATAGCAGACCTCAAATAGGGAAGCAAATTGATGAGTTTTGTTGTAGTAGAGTTTGGTTTTTTGTTTTTATTTTTGTCATGGTAGTTTTTACCAAAGCTTTTATGATTTCTTTTCCCTCTTATATTCTTGCATATAAACATAAAGCAATAACTGCTTAGGAGAGGCACACTCAAGGCTGGTTATTCCTATAGGAAAAGGCCAAGGTGTATCTTTCATGAAACAAAAACAGATCAGAGATTTTTTTCTTGTTCTTTTTTGTTAAGAAATCAGAATTAAAAAAGAATATTATACTGGTTTTCCTTCAGAAAGCCAAGCACCTCTGATTACCTATTTTGCATAGAAATATAGAGCAGATGTAGAAACTCGGGAAGTGTTTTCTTTCTGATTGTAAGCATAAAGTTTTTATAGTTACTTATTCAGTTGAATTACTGTGATCACTTCACTGGGCCATTTTACTGTGAGATATACTAAAATCAATGAATTAATTCAAGTCTTACATTCTCTCTCTCTCTCTCTCTCTCTCTCTCTCTCACACACACACACACACACACACACACACGCTTCCCACACACCCATTTTTAACAGCCTGTATTTCATACCATTCATGCTTTTTAGTCAAGGTAAGTGTCTGAGTATACCATAGCTGAAGTAACATTCCTGTAAAAGAGCCTTGCCAAAAAGCAGCTCTTTAAGCCAATAATCTTCCAGTGTAAAACAGGCTCCCTGGAGTTTATCTCCCTCAGTCCTTCCCCTGTGCTATCAAGGTAGCCCTTTTTTAATCTACTCTATAAAATCTTCACTAAGTAGTCATCTTTGATTGAGGCACTTCCTGGGACAGGCAGCTCCTTCCATTTTCAGGAAGTTCTCAACAGTGAAAATGGATTTCCTTTGTTGAGCCATATGTTGTGTTCTCTGATGCCTGTTTTTCTCAACACTAACCCTTTCTGGAATGAAACACGGTGGAATATTTGAATTAACAAACATTTATTTGTTACTTACGGTGGGAAATTGCGAAATGTTTCAGAACAGTAGTATGTGTGCTTAACCGTTGATGAGGGAGAAGAGGCATGGGCTTTGAAGTCAGATAAGAGCAAAAATAATGCTGACTGTATGCCAGGCACTGTTGTAAGCACTTTCTATAAGTTAGCTCATTAATCCTGACCACAGCCCTCTGAAATACATACTACTGATATCTCCATTTCTACAGATGAGAAGATTGAGACACAAAGTTAAGAAACTTGCTCAAAGTCACTGGACTAGTAGGTGTCGGAGCCAGCATTTGAGATCACACGTTCTGGCTGCAGAGACCCCACTCCCACCCCTATACTCTGTTGACTTAGAGCATCCAGTCCTGCGGCTGCACCTTCTAAGCCAGCTGGTGTAGAGAGTTTCCTTAAACTGCCTTCACTTCAGTTTCCTCACCTGTAAAAATGGGCCAGTTTATTGTAAGAATTAAAGGGAATGCCATTGAACATGGCCAGTGGCTCTTAACATCTGAGGGTTTCGTTTTGCTTTTTTTTAAGTTTAGGCCCCACCCGAAACTTCTGATTCATTTAAATACTTTGTGGTATGTGGTTTGCTGTCACCGATTTGAGACTCATGTCAACATTGCTTAAGAATAAGCAGGGTGGGTTTTTTCTTAGTTAATCTTCTTGATAACTGCAAAATTCATTACAGTATTAGTCAGCTGTAGGATTCAATTTGGGGTGATATTAAAGAATCTGACTTCATAATCCCAAGGGGGTTGTTCCCCAGATACTTTAAAATTCACTTCCTTTCTCCATTTATCGCTGAAATATTTATCTGCATAGATATTCAAGGCATTGGTGCTAGTCACAAGGAGTGTGACATTATTTCTTCCCTCTTTTTGATGGCTTCTTTACTCCGACCCAATGAACTATTCTAAAAGTAAACCCTTAAAAATACGAATAGCATCACCTGCAAACATTCTGCAGTTTTTAATCTGTATACATATAGGTATTTTGATTGATGTGGCTTCTCATCAAAAGTGCAAAATCCAGAGATCTTTTATCCTTGTGCTGCCTTTTGAATGAGAAAGGAGGACCCCTAGAGAAAATGTCACAACTCCTTTCACACATTTATTTAAGGAGACTCAGGGACTAGTTAATTTCATTGAGAACAGAGGGGAGGACTTTTGAGTGCATGGCAGGACAGTGCCGTGGAGTTTGAGGATTGTTCCTTTGACCCCATAGTTTTGCCCCTCATGGGCCGTAACTGGGTCACTTCAAGGGCTTTGTCATTCAGGTCTCAGTCTGAGCCAGATCAAAGATAACAGGGATGATTCGGAAGATGTCAGAAGTTTACCTCAGCAGAGTGATGCCATTCGGTTCAGCCGTCATCTGTGGAACATTTTTCACAAGGCACAGAGGAGACAGACATGCAGTGGACACTGTCCCCACACTCATGGGTCCAGCCTGTGGGGAGGCAGGTGGTTTCAGTACAGTTCAGCAAGCGTTACGGTGGAGGGAGATACTGGTACTTGGAGAGTAGAGAAGAGGCTCGCCTGGGAAAGCAGGCATGGGATGAGCATGGGGCTTATCCGAGAAGGCTTCCTGAGGCCTGGAGTGCTGAGGTGAGTCTCAAGGATGGATTGACACCAGTGAGGTGAAGGGGAATGGGACCTTCCCGCTGGTCTCTGTAGCCCCTTGAGCAGTTCTTTCTTACCTAACCAGCAGCATCTGCTGCAAATAATGTCCTGTCTTGCTGACTTCAAACCCCATCCTTGTTTGACTGTTAAAGAAAAAGTTCATTTCTGGGTCTCCTTGATTAGCTGATTTTGTGAAGTAGAAGCTATAAGGGAAAAAAACAAAACCCTGTGGGCCTTTGTGTCCCTGAAACAAGCCGTCTGCTTTACCCATCTGGCCTGACCTTCTCCATTGTAACCTAAGCAGAATTGGCTGGGGAGTGTGCATGGGCCAGGGAGAGAGGGGGCCCTGAGAAAGATCACCTGCCTGCTTGGCTGGCAGCCAAAGGGGATTGTAAAATCAGAGAGAGCCGGACAGTAAGCATCATTCAAAGCAGTCATCAGCCCAAAAGGTTGGTCTCTTGGCCAAAAGTAAGAGAAGCCAATGGCTCCCACCAGCCAGCTTACATCATTTATTAGCTTGGTGACCTTCAGCAAGTTGTTTTGCTTTTCAGTGCTTTGTTTTCTCTAAAGTAAGGTCTAGAAATGAAGGTGGGGATTCAATGAACTAATTCATAGAAAGCACTTGGAAGAGTTTCTTGTTAAGTGTTAGCGGACAGAGTCCAGTTCTCTCAGAAACGGACCTAAACATACCAAGACCTGTGCAGTTGAGTGAGGTGTTGAGTACCAAGCTTGAATGCTCTGGGGGCTTCCCTGGTGGCTCAGCTGGTAAAGAATCCGCCTGCAGTGCGGGAGACGGGCTCGATCCCTGGGTTGGGAAGATCTGGAGAAGGGAACGGCTACCCACTCCAGTATTCTGCCCTGGAGAATTCCATGGACTGTACAGGACAAGGGATAGCAAAGAGTCGGACAAGACCGAGCAACTTTCATTTTCACACTTGCGAATGCTCTGTGAGCTGTTAGTTGACCACACAAGGCAATTTATTCATTCCTTACTTATTCAGTGTATGTCTGTTGGGTGTTTCCTAGGTGTTGGGCACCATTCTGAGCACCTGGAAAAAAATGAGAGAAATCAGTCCACGCAGAGGAAGAGCCCTAGAATGTTCCAGGAATGACCAAGAGGTCTGTGTAGAATGAGCAGGGGGAGGAAATACAGGAAATGAGGTCAGAGTGGCAGCAAGAGGCTGATCTCACAGGGCCTCATAGACCTTTATAAAGACTTCGACTTTGAGGTCAGTGTGGGGTGAGAACTACTAGGCATTCTAGCAACTGCTACTGATGATGGCGCTTGCAGAACTGCTTCACCTGAGTTATCTGGTTCGGATCAGAGAGAACAGATTAGAATGATGATGTAAGGCAAATGACACTGTCCCCAGGGAGGAAGCTGAGATAAGAGGGGTTAGGGAGGCTGCCTGGGGCAGTGTTCGAACCCAGATCTGTGGACTGTAATTGAATGAGCATACGGACATGTTTGGGGCTTCCCAGGTTGCACAGTGGTAAAGACTGTCTGCCAGTGCAGGAGACCCAAGAGACATGAGTTCAATCCCTGGGTCGGGAAGATCCCTTGGAGGAGGAAACAGCAACCCACTCCGGTATTCCTACCTGGAAAATCCCATGGCCAGAGGAGCCTAGCGGGCTCCACAGTCCATGGGGCTGCAGAATGGGACAGTAGTGAGCACATATGCACACACAGACGGACTTGTTTGCCACCACATTGATTGCAGCAGAACTGACTTCAGAATCTCCTTGACCACTGCCCAGGAACTGGTTAGAAACTGGGTGTCCTTGCTTCCAAAGGACTTTGGACATCAGAGACAGAGACTCAGAGTGCACAGCGCTCCCCACACAGTCGTGATTTCCAGGGACACCAAGCAGTAGGACACAGGCTTGAAGCTTTAGCCTCACACCTCCGAGCATCTTCTGTTTTTCCAACAGACACTAAGTGTGCTCACTCCATATGTAAAGACCCCAGTAGGGGTGAATGCTCTCTCAGGGCAGGGTAGAATCAAAGCCCAAAATACCAAAGGTTCAGCTTCCTGTTCCTGACCACACTAGACCAGAAAATGAGGCTGTTTTCAGAGCAGCTGTCCCCACCCATGAACCTGCAGTTCAGCTTTGACTCACAGGAACCTATGGGAACTCAGACTCCTTACCCTGAAAACAGTTGTTCTCAACTGAATGGACACCCCAAAGTCAGGTTGAGTGTTCCAGACCGAACTGCAGTGCAGAACGTGAAGGACAGACAGAAGTTTTGCTGGGAATAAGATAATTTGTTTTGCAAATTGTGGGACTAAGTAAGGACCTACCCAGAAACCTCTTAATCCATACTCAGCTATTTTGAAATCTGTGATGATTGTTGAAGGAGCTGAACTGTAAGATTAAAAAGCAGACAAGGATCAGTCACTCAGTCATGTCCGACTCTTTGTGACCCCATGGACTGTAGCCCGCCAGGCTCCTCGGGTCCATGGAAATCTCCAGGCAAGAATACTGGAGTGGGTTGCCATTCCCTTCTCTGGGGTATCTTCCCAACCCAGGAATCGAACCCAGATCTCCTGCATTGCAGGCAGATTCTCTACCGTCTGAGCCACCAGGGATGCCCCGTGATAAAGAATAGAGGGGACTAATTTTCCAACAAGTATGTAAATTAGCTCTCTAATAATGCAGATTATGTGGTCTCTGCCTCCTCTAGCTGCTTGTGAGGGATAGGTAATGTTCAGTCGTGGTACACTCTAGTGCTCTGTTAGCTGTATGTTCCAGTTGCTGTACATAAATCCAGCTGTTAGTACTCAGCAAAAATGGAGAGAGACAGTGACTACAATGAAATAGTACAGGTGATGCCTGTCAGCTGTGTCAGCCAAAGAAACAGCATTCTTTATAACATGGAAAGAGATATTGGTCAACTTTTCTAAGAAATGGTCAAGTTGGCTTCAAGTCATATGAAACTTTTATTTTATAGTTGACTTTAGAGTTCATTCTTGAGATAAGATGTGGATTCATTGTACTGACAGATGTACAAGCCAGCATCAAGCCTGATTGTGAATTTCAGTTTCTCTGACTGATTGAGACATAGGCAAATTGTTGGACTTCCATTAGTAGCTAGTGAATAGCCTCATTTTACAAATTTATTTTTTTCATTGGCATTGTTGTGATGAGTAAGTGAAAATTTGTATATAAAGATCCTGACAAGTCATTTTATGTAAATGGTACTTCCACCCCATTCCTAAGAAATGTGGATGTGGACCACACCTCTGGGAGCCAGTGAAGGTTTTTAGGCAGGGGAATGACATGATTCATATAGGTTTTAAGAACAGTGATTTGGGGGTCACTGTAATGTGTGTGCTAAATGTAGAGAGACCTGAAACAAGGAAAGAATAATTAAATAAATGGTGACAAAGACAAGGGCCCGAGTCAAGGCTGTAACAGTGGAGATGCAGGACGAATCCAGGTTGGGGAGGCTTTAAAAGTAGAATTGAGAGAATTTGAGGTCTAGTTGAATTAAGAGAGAGTAAAAGGACTATCAGAAGTAAAGGATGACTTTTAAGTTTTCCAGCTTATGGAGATATTGAATTAACCAGAACAGAGAATAATAGAAGGAACTATTTTATTACAGGCCGAAGCTTGATACTTGGCACTGAGCTAAGGCATTAATGGGTCATTTGATTTAGTCATCATGCCAGCTCTAGGAGTCAGTTATGTTGGGGCCATTTTACTCTTGTAAAAATTTTAACTCAGAGAAGTCCGGTGCCGTGCAGCCAGGCAGTGTCTCCCAAGGATTTGGATATAGATTTTTCTGACCCCAAAGCCTCACTTGAAACTGCAGCAAGAAACAAGCCTTTACTTCAGAGAAGGGGAAATGGAGTAGGGTTGGGAGGGTGCAGATAAAATGTAGTTCTGGAAACGTTAACCTTGAGTCACTTATGTCAGGCAGAGATATCTTGAGGGCAGTTGGAAAACCAGGCCTGTAGCTCTGGGGAGGGGTTGGGGGAGATATAAAAATGTGGGTGTTGTTGGCGTATGGTTGGCATGGAGGAATGAATGAGATCACCCAGCAAGGGGTGTATTAGTTAAAGAGAAACAGACCCTAAGAAAATGAAGGTTAGAAGATAAATGCCCACCTAGTTTAGGAATTTAGGAACACTCATATACCTATATGCAGTGGAATTTTTTTCTGACCAAAGTATAGCCCTGTGCTTTGGTATATAAATTTGAGTGCTTTTATTTTTCAATAGTTAGATATTGAGTGTTCTTACATGCCAGTCATCATGAAAAGTTGACCCCTGCCTTCATAGAGCTTGTAGTCTAGTGGAGAGCCGTAAATAAGAAAGCAATTAAATGGTAGCGAGTCATTGTCAATTACCGTATAGGCTTCTGGGTTATCATAGGATGTTCTCTGAGGGTCCTTTAAAAGGTTGACTCTGAAGCTAGACTTGCAAAACAATTGCTGAACCTAAAAATAACTATAGATTCTGTTTCTGAAGAAATGCTTGAGAATGATTACAAGAAAATTTAATGAATTTTTAAATTAATTCTGAAATTAATTTACCTACAGGTTATATAGGAAGCTGGGTTTTTCAGGTGTGTAAGACAAAAATTAACTCTACAGCAGATTATTCTGCAAGTCCTTGAGGCAGGCAGAGGCATGGTCTCCTAAGTCAGTCTCCCACAGACAGTTTTTTCTCAAGTGTTGCAATTTTTTCAGTTGCGTACCAGATGAAGTAGTTGGCTTGTGTGAGGAGCCACGTTATACTAAAAACACACACACACACTTATCTTTTCATCACAGCCTTGCACTCTGCACAACCAGAGCTGCACAGAAAGAGAGGCACACAGGGAACTGGGACCACTAGAGAGAGCTGGCTGCAGTGCCCCACCATGCCCTGCTGGGACCCCAGTGCTCTGTCTGAATCCTGTCTGTGTCTCCTTCTCCCCCCACCATGCTTGAATCTCTGCATATAAAATGATATGGTGCACTCCACCGTAGCAAATATGAAGAGTCAAATGTGCACCCTGAAATTTCTTAGATTTCTTTTCCTGAATTGCTCTGATACCTGCATAAAATGGGGAAACAGAAAATTTCTTTGCCATCAGAACAGAAAATTGCCAAACCTTCATATTGTACTGTAAGTAGCTCAGTCTCAAAGCTTTTACCTTGAGATCCATTCCTCCTTTTGAGAGGTTATCTAGCCCAGCCCTGGAGCCAGACTGTCTGGGTTTGAATTCCTAGTCCACCAGTCACTGACTGTGTGACCTTGGGCAAAATACTTAACCTCTCTGTGCTTCAGTTTCCACGTGTGTAAAATGAGGGTAATAATAGTACCTCCATCCTTAGGGTTATGTGAGGAATATGTTAATCTGTCTAAAGCACTTAGAACTGTACCTGGCATGTACGTATTAAGCATGTGTACCTGGCGTACATAGTGAACAAACCGTAAAGGTTAGGTGCGAGCATCACTGCTGTATTATGCTAGTGGATTAAATAGCATATGAAGATGGTAGCCAGGCCAGTGAGGATCAATCTCCCCAACCCACTGCAAATCAGTCACAGGTCAGCTCCCCTGTCCCTTAGCGTGGAGGGAAGAGTCCAGCATTTATTTCCCTCTTCACTTTAACACTGAGGACCCCTGGGCCATGGCCGAACGCAGCGGGTAGTCGATTTCAAGCACCATAGCCAGAGACGAGGAACTTTGTCTTCTTTAAAATAGAAACCTCCTTCCTTCCAAACACATGTGCACCGGTTATGTTTAGAAATCCTCCAGGAGCAGTATGGGAAGATAGCTGAAAGCACGGTGTATGGCGTGATGCCTCGCGGATGATAAGGAAGATGGGCAGCGCGCCAGCTCGCCATCGTGCCTTGTCTGTTCCGCAGCGTGTTCTCAGATCAGAAGGGGAATGTGACTCTTTTCTCTGTAGCCAAACCTTTCTGTCAGTCCTATTCAGCTGCCAACTGCAAGCCCCCAGTTAGCACGTTTCTTGGGCTCATTTGCCTCTAAGAGCAGCAGAGAATAAATTCTAGATGTTTAAACGGTGGAATGAGCTCCAGCTTGGAGTCAGCTGGTCAGACCTCATTGTTATGCCACCGAACATCTCCCTTCTAAACCTCTTCCCTCACTTGCCCTAAAATCCTCTGATACCTCCCTGCTTACAAGAACCTGCAAAGTTGGAGACTTTAATATAGTTCATCAACTTCTGGACTTAAATTCTAAACCCCAAACGGTAAGGTTATAAAGGGCCATTTGACTAAGCAATGGTGTAATTTATTCCCTGGAGGATATGTCAGACCTTGTTTCCTTTTAACTGCTTACAGGTTAAAAACCATGACTGTGGTCACAGAGGTCAGACCCCAGAGTCTGTGCACTGGATCCAGCCCACATATGTGTTTGCTTTGGCCCATGTGGTTGTGTATACATATATCAGTTAGTTACCATATACAACAGTTGGGAGATTTCACATAATGATGCACATTTCCAACTTTTTATTTTAAATATGCCAGATCTGACAACACTGGGTCTCCCTTCCCTCCCATGGGAAACAGTCTGCCTTAATCAGGGAGCAGCCCCTCCACTTTGCATAGTCCTCACCTGGCCCACATCCTTTGCACCAGCTCATTGCCTAACCCCAGAGGAGCTGAAATACTTAAATCTCTTAGAGCCTGGTGCCATTCTGTTTACAATATAACCCCAAATGAAAAGTGAAAATCCTCATTACACTTGGTGACCCAGATGTAACAAGATGCTAAATACTGAGTCTCAGGCCTTTGCTCTCTGATTTAAGACAGAATCTCAAGTAAAACATTCTTCGTGTCATTTATTTTAAAATCACACCTTTGAACATTATCCTTGCCTGATGTTTTCCCTGAGTCAGAGAGCAGGTTTTGTCCTTTAACCTTTTTCATGGTAAAATTTTATGCTGCTCTGGTTAGTACCAGTAATACAGGCTAAACGACTACTCAAAGGCAAACCCTCTGGCCTTGTCTTTAGTCATCTGCTTTTGGCTGCTGAGAGATTTGAGGTTATGGGCTGGCTCTGGGGAAGGGAGGGTGGAGGTCTAGAAGGGAAATAGGATACATGTTTCACTTCCACTGAGTCATGGGGCCACAGGACACAAAGGTAATGTGTGCCCAAGTATTTGTTACTTGCTTTCATTGGGAATTTCGTCTGCCTTTCTTGCTGAGCTGCGTGGCCAACCCTCACCCACAAGGTTCTACAGGGCCCCCATTCAGGCAGGCATACCTCAATTCCTGAAATCTGCCCAGTTCAGATTCTTCTTCCTTTGTACCATTTCTTTATTCTGAAGATGGAAGAGTACATTTCTCATACCACCTGCCAGCCACCTGAGGGCAATTAGAGCGTGCTAACATGAGGCCAGCACACAGCAGTTCATGAAAGAATCGTGTCATGAAAGTACAAAGCGTGGTTATTACTGTGCAGAAGTTCAATCAGTTTACAAAAACGCATTGAACACTGGGGGCTTTGGATAAAGAAGTCATATGTGCGTATTAGTCATCCATTCCATTGTCATCACTGTTTCGGTCTACCATAGAGATGTTTTATTAGTTCGTTCAAATTCCCATGACTCCAGTTTCACATAAGGTCGTAGATTCCTCAATTGAAAAGCTTTTTAGTAGCTTTGGTAGGTCTGAAATTTCAGAATATTGAGCAAGGCCTGAGCTAGAACATGATCTAATAAGATTGGACTGTCAAAACAAGAAGCACTAGTCTGTGATTACCAGATTTTTAGGAAGAAAATGTTAAAACTCTGCTGTGAGAACCTCAGAAAGATAATAAAACAGGTTGGAAGCCAGTTTCTTTTTCACGTCTATTCTGATAGGTGGGACATCCGCCTCTTTAAGCAGCAAAACTGCAGTGGAATGAAGTGTGATTCCACAGAAACAATAGATAGTATCTTTCTATTGGGAAACTCTAATTGCTTGTGTAATCAGTAAGATGAAGCATCTGAAAATACTTGAAACGTTTTGTTCGAGCCCCAAAGGGTACTCAGAGAGACTAGCTCCAAAACGCCCAAATAGACAAGATACATCATTGGTTAATAACTCAGATTGGAGTCAGAAGTGAGTTCCATTCCCAGGCTTCCACTGTGAGATTTGAAGCAAGTTATTTAACCTTTTTGCTCCTCAATTTTTTTTTATCCCTAAAATGGGAATTGGAACATTATGGAAATATCATGGGGATTAAAAAGAGATAATGTGTGGAGAATTCTTGGAGCAGTACCTAGCCTATGAATGGCCAGTAAGTGATGGTCATCGCTATTCGGTTAAACAGAAATTTGTGATCACTTGTTACTTTGGATATTCAGTAATGGTTTTCGAAATAAAGGCCGATATCAGAGTTTACTTCTAAGATCTCCATAGTCACATTTAAATCCTCAGTTGCTCTCTGCCCCTTCAGTCTTATGTATACTTACCAGTGTCTTGTTCATTCTCCAGTCATTTTTCATTCTCTGCCGGTACCATTCTAATGAGTAAACGCTTTAGACCCAATCTGAATGAAGGTTTAGGCTGAGTCTGGGACTGAGTCACTGATCTATTATTTTAGACTTCTGGAGGTTTTCTTTTTTTATGTTTGTTTACTTCCTGTTCATTTACTGAAGATTATAAATTTTGCATCATACTGCTGAATTACAATGTAACAAATGACAAAATATGTTTATGAAATGCCTTGTGTTTGTAATCACTTAAAATAAAGTGTTAATAAAGAGTATAGTTTATTGATGAATTTATATAGACTCCAAGGGGGAAAACCCACTGCTCATGATGATCTCATCTCTAAGATGTTACATAATCACTACAACTGAAATCTAATTGATTTTATTACCAGATTAATCAGGGGTCACAGTTACATCCTGGTAGTTACTACCTTCAGACTATCTTCTTTTTCTAACTTGGGGAGGATTTTGTCCTGGGGACCCCCTGTAGCATTTGCCCTTGCAGAGAACTTGGATCTGAACACCCAGAACTACAGGCAGAAGCAGATCATGCCTTTCCTCTCCCAAATAATAGAAATGTAGAAGAAAAGCACTCTCATTGTTCTGGATGAAATTAGACATTTGATAAGAATTCCCTTTAGCTCAGTCCTTTGCTTCACTGAAAACCCAGAATCTTTGCAGAAGTCTAGGGGCAGGGAAGAAGTACACAAATTGTTACCTCATTTTACCCATAAAATCTCCAAAGAAGGGAATCCTGTTTTCACCTTAGACTCTCAGAAGCATGGACAATAGAAACAGTTCGTTTGCTCTAACATAGCTTATGATGTCACCAGAAATTCTTTATAAAATGGTCAGCATGAGTATGCCATGCAATTCATAAACCATGCTTTATCCGTGCTGTGTTGCGCAATATGTCAGCATTTCCCCTTTCTTTCCTGTAAATTGTAACTTTTCTGGTGATTGGCATTTAAAGTCTTTTCCTGATGAAGGAATTGTCAGCTGAAATCATCAGGGATTTCCCTGTAGCTGTTTTGAAAGATGTCTGAAGAATTTAAGTGTTGCTTGGAAATTAAGAAATGTGAAATAGTTTGTGTGAATCTCAGTGATGAAATAGAATCAAGATGACTGTTTTTCTTGAAAATGAGAGCATTATAGAGTTGCAGACGGAATTAGAGAAATCTCAGCCATAATAAAGTCTTTCAAACGTTTAATAAACCTCAGTGTCTCTGTTCTGTGCCTTTCAGACGATGCACGTATTACACTTTAGAAGCGCAACTGAAATAGAAACATTAAAATAACATCTCAGATGCTTGGAAAGTTATTTTTTAATTTAATTTCTTGATATACTTAGAGTTAACAGAAACCTTTTTTAAGGCACTGTTAGAAAACCTTCTGATGATCCATGTTGCATCCATAGTGCCATCAGAACAAAGATGGTGACTGGGGTAGCATTAAGTATACTAGGCAGGATGAAAGGAAAGAGATCTATTTCAGGTGCAGGGATTATGTAATGAGCTTTCTGCCCAGTGACAGGATGGGGTGGAGTAAGTAGGAGACAGCTGCTGGATGTGATAAAGAGTGGGGGCCTCTTTGACAAGAGCAGTTTGAGACAGCCTCTCAGAGGAAGTGACTCGGGCTGAGGCAGAAGGAACCATCAGGGATAGAGCACAGGGAAGAACCCAGCAGGTATATAGGAAAGGAAGAGCATATTCAAGGGCCTGGGGCTGGGACGACTTCTTCCAGAAACAATGAGGAGGCAGATGTAGCTGGAACAGAAGGCAGGAAGGGTGGAGTAAGACCTGAAAGGTAGGAAGGGGCAGCCCTGATTTAAAAAAAAAAAAAAAAACAACAGTCCATTACTGGGTGAAAAGAATTAGCAGTTGGCTTCATTTTATGAAACCTTCTGACTCGTGTGTTTCAGAATTATTCCAAGTCTAAATACAGCATGTGGAAAACACTTTGAAGAAATAGTAAGGGCCTGTATGCCAAGACTGAACCAACTGCAACTTCCTAATTTGTACTTGATAACAGATAGGCTATACTCTTAGCTGTAAAGTGCAGGACCTCATGACTTGCCAGCTACACCTCTCTTTCTGTCAACTTTCACATAAACTAAGGACACTGAAACAAATCTTCAGAATCAGTTTTGCCTTTTGACCGCCCTTCTGCATCAGCCCTTAACCCCAGCATTCATGCTACGCGTATTCTGATAAGTTTCCTAGTGCCCCCCACTCCTTCAAGCACAAAGTGTGACACAGCTAAGTCTGATGACAAAGGGAAAACCCCCACAACTTAACTCTCCTTCCCTCAACAGATGAGAGATACTGGTTTTGCAGGACAAAATGAAAAATCCAAGGGACCCAAAATGATGGAACAACAGTTTACCAGCAATTAGCACAACCAAATAGTGGCAGAAAGTGACCGATGCTTTCTTACTCTTATCTTCTTACTGAGATCTCCCATGTAGCCCTGTGTGAGCAACTTCAGTTCAGTTCAGTTGCTCAGTCAGGTCCAACTCTTTGCAACCCCATGGACTGCAGCATGCCAGGCCTCCCTGTCCATCACCAACTCTCAGAGTTTACTCAAACTCATGGCCATTGAGTCAGTAATGCCATCCAACCATCTCATCCTCGGTCGTCCCCTTCTCCTCCCGCCTTCAGTCTTTCCCAGCGTCAGGGTCTTTTCAAATGAGTCAGTTCTTCACATCAGGTGGCCAGATTTATTGGAGTTTCCGTTTCAACATCAGTCCTTCCAGTGAATATTCAGGACTGATCTCCTTTAGGATGGACTGGTTGGATCTCCTTGCTGTCCAAGGGACTCTTAAGCATCTTCTCCAACACCACAGTTCAAAAGCATCAATTCTTCGGCCCTCAGCTTTCTTTATAGTACAACTCTCACATCCATACATGAGTACTGGAAAAACCATCGCTTTGATTAGACAGACCTTTGTTGGCAAAGTAATGTCTCTGCTTTTTAATAAGTTGTCTAGGTTGGTCATAACTTTTCTTCCAAGGAGCAAGCGTCTTTTAATTTCATGGCTGCAGTCACCATCTGTAGTGATTTTGGAGCCCCCCATAATAAAGTCTGTCACTGTTTTCACTATTACCTCATCTATTTACCATGAAGTGATGGGACCAGATGCCATGATCTTAGTTTTCTGAATGTTGAGTTTTAAGCCAACTTTTTCCACTCTCCTCTTTCACTTTCATCAAGAGGCTCATTAGTTCTTCAATTTTTGCCATAAGGGTAGTGTCATCTGCATGTCTGAGGTTGTTGATATTTCTCTCAGCAATCTTGATTCCAGCTTGTGCTTCATCCAGTCCAGCATTTCTCATGATGTACTCTGCATATAAGTTAAGCAGGGTGACCATAAACAGCCTTGACATACTCCTTTTCTGATTTGGAACCAGTCTGTTGTTGTATGTCCAGTTCTAACTGTTGCTTCTTGATCTGAATACAGGTTTCTCAGGAGGCAGGTCAGGTGGTCTGGTATTCCCATCTCGTTAAGAATTTTCCAGTTTGTTGTGATTCACACAGTCAAAGGCTTTGGCATAGTCAATAAACAGAAGTTGATGTTTTTCTGGAACTCTCTTGCTTTTCCGATGATCCAGCAGATGTTGGCAATTTGATCTCCGGTTCCTCTGCCTTTTCTAAATCCAGCTTGAACATCTGGAATTTCACAGTTCAGGTACTGTGGAAGCCTGGGTTGGAGAATTTTGAGCATCTCACACTAGCATGTGAGATGAGTGCAACTGTTCATAGTCTGAGCATTCTTTGGCATTGCCTTTCTTTGGGATTGGAAGGAAAACTGACCTTTTCCAGTCCTGTGGCCACTGCTGAGTATTCCAAATTTGCTGGCATATGGAGTGCAGCACTTTCACAGCATCATCTTTNTTCACTTTCATCAAGAGGCTTTTTAGCTCCTCCTCACTTTCTGCCATAAGGGTGGTGTCATCAGCATATCTGAGGTTATTGATATTTCTCCCGGCAATCTTGATTCCAGCTTGTGTTTCTTCCAGTCCAGCGTTTCTCATGATGTACTCTGCATATAAGTTAAATAAGCAGGGAGACAATATACAGCCTTGACGTACTCCTTTTCCTATTTGGAACCAGTCTGTTGTTCCATGTCCAGTTCTAACTGTTGCTTCCTGACCTGCATACAGATTTCTCAAGAGGCAGGTTAGGTGGTCTGGTATTCCCATCTCTTTCAGAATTTTCCGCAGTTTATTGTGATCCACACAGTCAAAGGCTTTGGCATAGTCAATAAAGCAGAAATAGATGTTTTTCTGGAACTCTCTTGCTTTTTCCATGATCCAGCAGATGTTGGCAATTTGATCTCTGGTTCCTCTGCCTTTTCTAAAACCAGCTTGAACATCAGGGAGTTCACGGTTCACATATTGCTGAAGCCTGGCTTGGAGAATTTTGAGCATTACTTTACTAGCGTGTGAGATGAGTGCAATTGTGCGGTAGTTTGAGCATTCTTTGGCATTGCCTTTCTTTGGAATTGGAATGAAAACTGACCTTTTCCAGTCCTGTGGCCACTGCTGAGTTTTCCAGATTCAAAGACTGGTAATTGAATAGGGTAGCAAACATACAGAGATTTGAGTTGGATGAGTGTAGGAGATGATTTGTTCAAAATAACTTTGCAACTAGGAGAAAAGTCTTAATGCCTGAGTGGATGTCAGAGCAACAGGCCAACTCTTCTGTGCCATTAAAAGCTCATACAGATCCCATACATCAGTAACGTGCTTTTCTAGGCTTGCAGTTTCCTTTCAAGTAGCCTTACTCAATCCTCCCTGAAAGTAACCAAGCCTAGGTGGGTTGTCTGTCCAACTTTGAAAGTGGGGTTGTAAACCTGGCGGTTGCTTTCTTTTCCATAACAAGTGCTCTATAGGGACCTGCAGGCTCTCTCTGAAGCTATTGGGTTCCTTCATTGTGCACCATGCCTGAGCACTGTGCCAGCCATTGATACCACAGTTAATTAAGGCGCTAGTGAGGTCTAGATGGGGAAATGGTCAGAGTGTGAGAAGGACTGTGGGGGCAGAGTTGTAAGGAAAGTATTATGTAAGGGCAGAGTCAGAACAACTGATTCAGGAAGGGAGGTGAAAATCAAGGAGGGCCTCCAAGGAGTAAATAGCTCACATGGATGGGTTTAAAGGAAGGAGTGTAAGTAGGCACAGAAGATAACATGAGCCAAGGCAGACACAGACAAATGACCGTGGAGAGCATGTTCCTTCACCATTGACTATTCTAGTGTGACTAAAACCTTTTTCCTTTTTTCTTTTGGTGTGTGTGTTGGGAGCAAATGGAAGGAGAGTTACAGGGATAGAGGAACTGGGACAATCAGGTGGAGAAGCAGGGATCAGAAGGTTCAACATAGCAAGCAAGGAATATTTAAGCTTTAGAGTCCAAAAGACCCAGAGGGCCAGCCGGTGGTTGCCTCAGCACTTCAGTTTCCACATCAGCAATGTGGGGAAGCTTCTACTGAGGTTGCTCTTGAGGATGACATGAGGTGGATAGTCTATAGCATAGTCAAGGGCTGGACTTGAAGTCAGATAGCCCTGCCTTCTTATATTACCCAAGTAATTGTGCATGTCCTTGAACCTTGGTTTTCTCAGCTGTGCAATGGGAATAGTAGTATCCTCTTCATGGACTTAAGAGGATTCGATTAGCTAATTGATGAAAAGTGTTTATTAGGACAGTGCTGGGTACATGATAAGCATTAAATGTTAGCTATCCTCTTCCTTCTCCATCACATAGCATAGACCCTCACCAAAAGTTAGTTCCTTTCCCCTAAGAAAATATGATGGTATGTAATTTTTCAGTTCCTTGGTACTTTATTCACTCCAGCTATGCTAAGAGAGAACTTGACCTTTCTAGCAAATGTATTTTCTCCTTGGAGGGGTCTTCCTTTCAGGCCTCACGCATTTGTTTTCCTTTGTTGGACAGTAGTGTCGTTTTTGTCAAATGCCTGATGATGCCAAGTGTCATCCCCAGGCAAATAAATAGCATACTTTCTTCTTGGATTCTGTTCTCCTGTTCTCCTAGTTTGGTAGTTTCTATACAGTTTTACTACCTTCAACAGCACATGCTTTAAGCTCAGTACAACTCAGCTATAGATATCTAAGTTCAGTATTGGGGAAGTGTATTGCCAAGGCCCTGCTTTCAAGTGGCTGACTGCCTGGGTGGGAAAATAGAACTTACAGAAAACTTACAGTTAGGCAATTTTATGAAGAAAGTGTGACAAGGTACAAAGTCTTTTCTCAGTATGTTTATGACACCAGCAGTAATTATATTGGTCAGTGGGAGAGGGAGCAGGGGAGACGTTGCTGGAGTTTTTAGGGGAGGCTCCAAAATTTAGGAACTGTCTTATAACCAACCAACATGTCTTGAAATAATCATCACTCTTGGTTTCATATCATCGCTTAATCTTCCCAGCAAGCTCTAAAGGTGACTCCATCTTGGGGAAAATAAGACTATGATTTAAAGTCAGTGATTCCCCACAAGATCCCTTTATTATACTGCTGCTCTCCTCTATGCTTTGACATTTTTGTTTGTCAAACTGTATTTATAGGTAATAATCTGTATCTTCTATGTTTTGTTAATCAAAGACAGTTGCCCAACAGAGATCTTGATCAGCATAAAAAACATGAATTCAGTACAGCAGCCTGTTACCTAATTTCAGTTTATTGGGGGGCGGGGGGGAAACAAGTAAACTGTCTCACTTAATTATGAGTTTAAGATATAAACTCCTGTTACTATTGTGTACATGTATATATCCAGGAGCTATGAGAACTCTAGAAAAAGATTGATACATACAGGAAAAATTGATAATTTGGACTACATTTTTTTTAATTAAAAATTACTCATGGCAAAAAAAAAAAAAAGACCTGAGGAAAGTCAATGAGAAACCATCAATTGACCAAAGGGGAAAATTGTAATTCATATGATAGAGGGTTAATTTCCTACACAGTTTCTTTCAAATCAATAGGAAAATGAAAAATCAATTTTCTAAAAATTCAAAGGACATAAATAGTTCCAGAAAAAAAGCAGTACTAGTCACCAGTAAGCATGTAAGAAGATGTTTAACCTTACAAAAGAAATGAAAATAAAGTAACTTTTTTACCTATCAAAGTTGTAAAGATGAACACATTTGATAATACTCAGTGTTCAGAGTATACGGGAAAGTAGGCATACTCAAAAACTGTTAGTAGGAAATTGGTTGTGAAAGCTTTTTGGAGGGCAGTTGGCAAAATCATTTGCACTTAAAATGCACTTACTGTTTAATCTGACAAAGACACCTTAGATAATTTATTTGACAGATCCATACACAAAATCGAAGTTGTGTATGCAGTGAGGTATATTGCCACATTTATTATATCAGTCAAAAAGTAGGAGACTTTAGCTTCTGATTAAGATTAGGTAACACAGACCACATTTACCTCCACCTGAAACTTTAAAAAAGAAAAAAAAAAGTAAATAAATTATGTGAAACAATATCTCCCAGGATGTTGGACATCATGCATCAGAAAGCAATGATCTTTGAAGACAAGAAAAAGAGCCCTCGATTGCTCCAGTTTACTGTTTGGAGAGAGTCTCCAGGCCAGAATACAGGGAACTGAACACAGGCAGATTTCTGGTGTCTCCCTAGTTGAAGGAGGTGTAGCTAAAAGTCCAAGGAAGCCAAGAAGGTTAGTCTAGAGTAGAAAGCTGCATAAAGACAGAAATCCGGAGCACGGAAGAGCTCTCTCCTTGTGTGTTGACTTGAGTACAGAGGAGTGCATGCATATGGCTGAATGACCCAAGGTCAGAGAAAGAACTCAAAAGGACTAGAGAGAACAGTGCCTGGAACTCTATGGTAGGATGGGGGTTATGTCTGTTCTCAACAGCAAAAACAACAAAATTTCATAATTCAGGAATATTAGTTAAAGTCTCGCCTCAGTAATAGAATAAAATTAACCATAGATTATACACAGCTCTGACCGTGAACAAATCTTAAAAACAAGGCCCAAAAGGACCAAACTATTTCCAATTAATTTAACTGCATCCCAGAACAAAACTCAAGAATGTTTATGGAAAGATAGAAATAAACACCACTCCACCATGCCTGGCATCCAGTCAGAAGTTAGGAGGTTAGCATAGAAGCAAAACAATACAGCCCATCATGAGGGGAAGAAAACTCATTGAAACTGACTCAGAAGTGACATGGATATAAAAATAGGTAGGCAAGGATGTTATAATTGTTATGACTGCATTTCGTATATTCAGAGAGCTAGTGGAAAGATCTCCCGTATTAAGTAAGGAGATAGATCTTTTCTTATCTTTTTAAAGACACAGGTTAAACTTCTAGAGATGAAACCTACAATGGCTGAACTTTTAAAAGAAAGAAAAAAAATCACGGCATAGGATTAACAACAACACAGACATTGCAGGAAAAAAGACTACTGAACTGGATGACATAGCCATAAAAACTATCCAAAATCAAACATGCACACACAAAATAAAGGACTTTAAAAAACTGAAAAGGGCACCAGTGAACTATGGAACTTCAAGGAGTCATATATATGTATCATTGAGGTTCCCAAAGGAGAAGAGAGAGAGAGGAAGACTGAAAAAAATATTTTAAGAGATAATGGCTGAAATTTTCCAAATTTGTTGAAAACTTTAAACTCATAGATCCAAATTCAGCAAACCCCAAGCACAAGAACACATGAAAGAAACTACACCAAAGCATATTATAATCAAATTGCTTAAAACAAGTAATAAAGAGAAAAATCTTAAAAGCAACCAGAGGGGGAAAAGATGCATTACATACAAAATGACAAATAAAAAAATAACAGCACATTTCTCATTTTAAAAAAGAAAAATACAGGCTAGAAAACAGTAGAGCAAAATATTTAAAGTCCTGCAAGGAACAAAACTATCAATCAAAAATTCTTAAAATATCTTTAAAAAGTGATGAGATGAAGACTTTTTCAGACACTTAAAATGTGAAAGAATTCATCAGCAAACCTGCATTACAAGAAATATTAAAGGAAGTCCTTCAAGAGAAAAGTAAATGATACCAGATATAAAACTGGTTCTATACAAAAAAATGAAGAGCAGCATAAATGATAACTATATAGGTATATGTCAGTATTTTTCCTTATTATTTTGGCCTCTTTAATTTTTAACTTTTAAAGGCAGAAATAATAACAATGTTTATATCAGCTGTAGAAGTGAAATATATGATAATAGCACAAAGTCCAGGCAGGGGAAAATGGAAGTATATTGTTCTAATTCTCTTACAATATACACAGGATAATATAATAGTATAATAATATCACTTGAAGGTGGACTGTGATAAGTTAAAGATATGTACTGTAATCTAAAGTAGTCACTAAAATGCCATAACAAAGGATTATAGCTAATAAGCCAACAAAGAAGATAAAGTGGAATCATAAGGAATACTCAATTAATCTAAAAGTTACTAGCACCATCCCTCCCGCCCCCCAAAAAAAAGAAAAAAGAGGGAAAAAGGAATAAACAGTGGATGGGACAAATAGAAAACAAATAGTAAGATGGTAAATTTGAACTCAATCATGTCAATACTCATTAAATGTAAGTGGTCTAAGCATCACGGTTAATAGACAGGGATTATCAGACTTTATATAGAAGCAAACTCCAACTCTATGGACCTTTGAGAAAGCCACATTAACTATAAAGGCACAGACAGACTAAAAGAACGGAAGCACATGCTGATACTAAACAAGAGAAAGCTGATATGACTATATTAGAGAAAGTAGATTTCACAGCCAAGACTGTTACCAGGGATAGAGAGTCATTTTATAATGTGAAGTCAGTTAATCAAGAGAACATAAAATACATTAATGCTTCTAATAACAAAGCTTCAAAATTACTGAAACAAAAAATTGATAGAACTACCAGGGAAAATAGACAAATTTGCAATTATAGTTAGAGATTTCAACAATTGATGGCCAAGTGCTCTAAAATCAGTGAGGATATAGGAAAATATCTCCAAACTTCACCTAACAAGAGCAGAAGACACATTCTTTTCAAGTGCATATGCAGTATTTACTAAAATAGACCATGTCTCAGTGAATTTGAAGGATTCAAGGTATCTAATGTTCTCTGACCACAATGGAATTAAGTTAGAAACCAATAACAGAAAGATATCTGGAGTATTTCTAAATATTTAGAAACTAAATACTTCTAAGTAACCTGTAGTCAGAAATATCAAAGGGAATTTTAAAAGTATTTTGAGCTAAATAAAATGAAAATCTAACATATCAAAATAAGTTGAGTACAGCTAAAGCAATAGAAATGTGTAGCTTTAAACACCTGCCCGTGTTAGAAAAGAAGGAAGTTCTCAAATGAATCACCTCAGTTTCCATGTTAAAAACTGGAAAAGAAGAATAGGTGAAATCAAAGGTAAGCAGATGAAAGAAAAAGAGCAGAGTGGAAATTATAAGAGCAGAGCTAGATAGAAATTAGATAATCAGCAGAAAAACTCAGTGAAACTAAAAGTAGCTTGTTTGAGAAGATGGATAAACCTCCAGCCAGACCAAGGGGAAAAAAAACCAAAGCAAAACAAAAAGATTATATTGATTTCCAGCATCTGGAATGAGAGATATTACATCAACATAGGTACTACACATAACAGAGGATAAGTTAATATTGTGAACAACTTCATGCAAAGTAACCTAACACCATAGATGAAATGAACAAATGCCTTTAATGCCTCAGACTACCAAAGCTCCCTTATGAAGAAATAGATAAGTAGTGCTATAAAAAACAGTAGTGTATCGATCAATGAAATATAATTGTACTTAAAAAGAAAAGCATGGTTTCCACAAGGAAAACTCCAGTCCAAGGTGGCTTTATGATGAATTCCACCAAATATTTAAATAAGAAATAATACCAATTTTATACAAACTTTTATAGAAAATCAAAAAGAGAAACTACTACCCAACATATTCTTTGAGGTCAGCGTTACTCTGATACCAAAACCAGTTATTATAGGAAAGGTACTAATCCAATATCCCTCATAAACATACATGTAAAAATTCTAAGCAGATTTCTACCAAATGGAATCTGAATATATATATATATATATAAGATATACATCATGACCAAGTAGGATTTATTTCATAAATGCAAAGTAAATTTAATGTTTGAAAATTGATCAGTGTAATTCACCATATTAGTGGGTCAAAGAATCATCTCAGTAGATGCAGAAAAAGCATTTGACAGAATCCAGTATTGATTCTTGATTAAAGCTCTCAGTAAACTAAGAACAGAAGTGTTATGCTAAGGCACTTTTGTCTTATCTGACTCATTGCGACCCCATGGACTGCAGCCCTCCTAGGCTCAGAAGCCGTCTCCTGCAGAGCAAATGTGACGGAGCAAACATGTGGAGGCTGCCTTGACGTGACCCGGGAGTGTGGGAGCCCTCCCTGGGTGTCCATGGGATTCTCCAGGCAAGAATACTGGAGTGGGTTGCCATGCCCTCCTCCAGGGGATCTTCCCAACCGAGGAATCTAACNCCTGCAGAGCAAATGTGACGGAGCAAACATGTGGAGGCTGCCTTGACGTGACCCGGGAGTGTGGGAGCCCTCCCTGGGTGTCCATGGGATTCTCCAGGCAAGAATACTGGAGTGGGTTGCCATGCCCTCCTCCAGGGGATCTTCCCAACCGAGGAATCTAACCCATGTCTCTTAGTTCTCCTGCATTGTCAGGCTACCTAGGAAGCCCCAAGAATAGAAGGAACCTACTTAATCCTAACAAGGGTGTTTGTGAAAAACCTGTGAATCACTTCTCAGCCTTTTGGCTAAGATCAAGTGTAATATGGTGGCTCAGTGGTACAGAATCCACCTTCCCATGTAAGAAACACAAGAGACTTGGGTTCGATCCCTGGGTCCAGAAGATCCCCTGGAAAAGGAAATCGCAACCCACCCCAGTATTCTTGCCTGGGAAATCCCATGGACAGAAGAGCCCAGCAGACTACAGTTCATGGGGTCGCAAAAGAGTCAGACATGACACAGCAGCCAAATGATTCAGCCATCCCATTTTTAGGTATATACAGAAGCGTTGGAAACATACGTCCATGCAAAGACTTCTCCTACACAGATGTTCACAACAGCTTTATTTATAGTCATTCAAAATGAAACAAATGTCCATCAACTGATGAATGGATAAACATTCTATGATATAGCCATGGACTGCTCAGCAAGGAAAAAAAACAGGAACAAACTTTTGATACATGCAGCAAGGAACCAGGAAAAAAAAAAAAAAGATAACACATGCTATATGATTCTTTATATGAAATTCTTTACAAATTGACCTAAAATGGCAGAAAATGGATCAGCTCTTGCCTGGAAGTAGGGATGGGAAGGAGTGGAAGGGAGGGATCACCCAGAGGACAAGGAAATTGGGGGTGCCCTATGTAGATTGTGGTGTTGGTTTCACGAATACATACCTATGTCAAGTATATCAAATTATATACGAATTCATTGTATGTCAATTTATACCTCAGTTAAAGAGGGGAAAGGAAACTACCTAAATGTTATTTATTAGGAGACTCATTAAGTGAATTCTTGGCTTCCCTGGTGGCTCAGACAGTAAAGAATCCACCTGCAATGCAGGAGATCTGGGTTTGGTTCCTGGGTCAGGAGGATCCCCTGGAGAAGGGCATGGCAACCCACTCCAGTATTCTGAAGGAAATGACCACCCAAATATATTATTAGATATAAAAAATAAGATGCAAAACAATATATATTAACATAGGATCTCTTTTGAATGAAAAATAGACATTGTGTGTATGTGCGTGCGTGTGTGTGTGTGTGTAAGGCATTTCTCGAAGCATACACAAAAACCTAACAGTAGTTATTTCTGAGGATTGGGATTGTGGGTTGTGGACAGTGAGGGAGGCTTTTACTTCTCATTTTGTTCACTTGTGTTGACTTTTTAACCATATGTGTGCATAATTTTTTAAAAATAAGTTTAAAAAGAAAACTGTGGTTTTAAAAAAGAGAAGGAAAGAGAAAAACAAAAAAATGAGAATTACTGATTGAAATATAATCATCAAATGAATATAGTTACCAATTGAAAAATGCTTGTTTTTTATTCTTTTGAATCATTATAGGATGTTTTCTTTAAATGAGATTTTTAAAGATTATTCTGAGTTAAGAAATTGATTTTATGAGTTTGTCCAAAATAGCTTAAGTTTTTTGCCTTATTTCCTGATGAAGTTGAAGCAAGCGAATATTTTATTTCAAAAGGCCCTTTATATTGAACTAAAAAATAAACTTCTTGGTGTTGTGTGCAAGGGACAGCTATATTATAAGAAATCAGATGCAGAATTAAGGAGATTGGAATTCTCAGGTGGCTCAGCAGTAAAGAATCCATCCTCCAAGTAGGAGATGCCTTGGGTTGGAAAGATCCCCTGGAAAGGAAATGGCAACCCACTCCAGTATTCTTGCCTGGAGAATCCCATAGACAGAGGAGCCTGGCAGGCTATAGTCCATGGAATTGCAAAAGAGTCGGACACAACTTAGCAACTACAAGTACTTTTCATACAGGTATTGGGCACAGAATGTCCAGAAATAAAAGCTGTTGAAAGTAACCTTTCTTTAGGAGTATAGATTTGAATGTTTGACCTGAAGGAGTCATTTCTCCAATATGGGTAAGTAACCACAAAATTCATGTATATAATTGTTGAAGGATTTAAAGGCAAAACTGTATTAGGTAATTAATTATCATGGAGATTATTATGAATAGGGTTAACAAAGTTTCTCAACATCTCTAAATGGGTCCGAATGGATTATAAATAGGTAATCTGGGAACTCCCTTTGAATCTTTTGAGATTAGTATGAATTAAAGAGTTCCTCCTCAATGAAAGATTGCTATATTTGAGAACTGTCATAATTACCAGTGAGGTTTTCCAGCACAAGGAAAAGCACTTTTTAACTGTTTGCTTTAGTAAAACTGACTTTTAAGGAAACAGCAGTGAACATTTTTTTCAAGTTCGTTAATCACTTCTAAGAGGCAGACATCCCCCAAAGACCCTTCACTAGCCCTTTTTACAGATTCTTTGATCTTTAAAAAAATACATTGAAATTGACTATGAGAATCCTGTCTGCAAGTAGCAGGGTCTAAACCTGATGTTAAGAGACCTTCATGATGTCTCTCTCTTTACAAGTGTTCATAAACTATTTATCAAATCATGCATTAACACAAGGTGAAGTGGAGCCAAGTGTAATAATGATATTCCCCATTTAAAGATCAGTTTCCATGCCTGTCATATCAGCGTCTAGTGAAAAAAGAGTAACATACACATGTATAAAAGCATATGGAGTTTACACCTGTGGCTGATTCATGTTAATGTGTGCAGGAAACCAGCACAATATGGTAAAGCAGTTATCCTCCAATAAAAATAAATAATGTATTTTTTTTAAAGCACATGGAGAGCTATGAACCTGTGATTGAGCATATCAAGAGCCATGACTGGTCTGTGCTGGGCAAAGTGGTATCTTGATGCACATTTTCATTGGAGAACATTGAGATGCTGAGCCCTGTTGGTTTGGAAACTTGATTAGCTGCCAAGCCAGAAGTGGGTGATGAGTAGTTCTCTCGTGAAAGCCCAGCTCAGGGATTTTCAAAATGTGGTCGTGAGGATCCTCCATATGATTCAGAGGTTGGTGCACACAGTTGCAACCTTATTTGTTTTATGGTGTGAATCAGTGATAGGCTATCCATCATCACTGTTTCATCAGATACAGCATCAACCTTTCCATTAATTCTAGTCAGCTGGCTTTCCATTTTCTGGTGATTTTCCTTTTTAGTGGCCAGGGAGTTCGAGTCTTCAAATGTTACAGTTCTAAAATCCTCTCATAGATGAGGAAATGTCTGTCTAATACATCAAGTGGGACCCGAAGTCGGATCTCCTGACCCCATCTCAGGACCTTTTACGTCGCACCTGTCACCTCCAACAGACTGCAGACTAAAGAAAAGTGAGGAGCGTTGTTCAGACTCATCCAAGATTAAACTGTGAGTTTAGATGCAGAGAAAACTTTACTCTTGAATCACGTTTCAGCATCAAGGATATTCCCAGTGACATCCCTACCTAGGAAACCAAGTCTCAAGTGTAGCGCTATCAGGCTGACCTCAGTCCACAGCAGGACATCCTTTCTTAATAGGTTCTCTCCCTCGAAATGTTTGACAACCCATCACAGCCTTGCTGTTGCAACTTGGGTTCGTTCAGCCCAGGAACCAGCAGCAGCTCAGTGTTGCAGGAGCCCTCAGCTGTGAGCAGGGCTGCTCAGCTTGGCTCTTCCTTCAAAGCTGCCACAGAACCTTTGAATTGCCATTGTTTTTTGATATCCTGTTTCCTTTCTTTTTAGTTAACAAAAACATTTCCTTTGGAACAAATACTGTGCTTTGTTTACATTCAGCATTAGGGATTTATGTGGATTTCCGCTTGGAATCCACATCAGCGTTCGATTATAGACAGCTTCATTGCTAGATTATCTTATTCACCAGCAGCACACCTGTCCAGCTTGTTCCAGTATCCCCGGATAAACACAGAGTCTGGAGGCCCTTCTTTATCTTGTGACCCCACTGCAGCATAGAGAGTGGTAGTGAGTATAGCCTCTGGGGCCAGACTTAACAGTGGGACACTTTACCTCTCTGCCCCAGTCTCCTTATCTGTAACCTGCATCAGAATGTTGTAGTGAAACACATAAAGAATTAGGTTAATACACAGTGCTGTCTTAGCACAGGGCCTGGAACATGGTGAGCCTTCCAAAAGTAACGGGCGGGAGAGGTAGTGATAGTGGTCATATTAGTAGTGAGAATGGCCACTGTTGCTACTACTCTCCAGACCCCTCCAAAGAACCACAGTTACCTAAACTGTTAGCTTTGGGGCCAGTGAGGTTGGGAGTTAGAGTCAAAAGTAGGTTAGCTGAAGAGGGAGGGGTGATGATGTGGGAACAGGAGGGGATGGGTAGCTTTAAGAGCATGTAGCTTTCAGAGGGATGGAAATAAAGCAGCTCTCTTCAGCTGGTAAAGAATCCGCCTGCAATGGAGGAGACCCCAGTTCAATTCCTGGGTCGGGAATATCTGCTGAAGAAGGGATAGGCTACCCACTCCAGTATTCTTGGGCTTCCCTTGTGGCTCAGCTGGTAAAGAATCCGCCTGCAATGTGGGGGACCTGCATTCGATCTCTGGGTTGGGAAGATCCCCTGGAGAAGGGAAAGGCTACCCACTCCAGTATTCTGACCTAGAGAATTCCATGGACTCTATAGTCCATCAGGTCAAAAAGAGTTGGACATGACTGAGAAACTTTCACTTCACTTGCTTGGGGAAAACAGAACTCCCTCCGTGACCCGCCATGAGAAGCATGGCAGTCAACTCCACTGCCCTTTTGATAATATCCAACCTTAGGGAGGAGGCTAGTCTCAGAGGATCTATAGTCCATCAGGTCAAAAAGAGTTGGACATGACTGAGAAACTTTCACTTCACTTGCTTGGGGAAAACAGAACTCCCTCCGTGACCCGCCATGAGAAGCATGGCAGTCAACTCCACTGCCCTTTTGATAATATCCAACCTTAGGGAGGAGGCTAGTCTCAGAGGAACACAGATCTATTCCACAGGTTTGAGGAATTCGCGGACGAGTGGTAAACTGACACCTGGAGGACTCTAGATTTAAATTCCACGCCTAATGACATTCATTTCTTCAGCCTTGAATGCATACTAGGTGCTAAATAAAACAATTTAGATCTAACCTTTTAGAATTTCACATCCCAACAAGAAAGGATGGTCCACGTGGGAAGCCTGCAAGTCTCAGGTTTGAGGAGCAGTGGGCATCCTGACACAGGTTCCAAAGAGCGTGAGGCCTGAGCACTCGCCTCTCCTGGTCCCATCTGTAAAGTTCAAGGTTTGACCTAGATGACCACAGGCTCCTTTCGGTTTTAATGTAATACTGATTCCACTAAAAGAGAAACCCAAACCTTGTTCCCTTTATGTGTTTAGGTATTATTTTTTTCAGTAGCAAAAAGCTGCAAACACTTTATTATGCGCACATGTACTGTGGCTGAGAATCTGGGTAGATCATAGTGGGAGATGGCTTCCCCTTCCTGCATGTTGTCCAGGGACTTGACTGGAAACACACACACCAGTGACTGACTGAAGTGGCTGGAGGCTGAAATCATCAGAGGCTACTGCACTCGTGTCTCTTGCATCTGAGATGGGATGACTCAAAGTATGGGCTTAGCTCTGACTGCAGACCTGAGATCCTACCCGACTTCTCCTTGTGTCTTTGGCTTCTCAAAGCATGGCCCCTGTGAGAGTAAGAGCCCTGAGAGTGACTGTTGAAGTGACCAAGGTGGAAGCCTGGTCATCCGTCTGCCGTGCCTTCAGAAAGCATCCACTGTCACTGCCTCTGGGTTCATGGGTTACAGCCTAATCACTAAAAACCACTCAAGGAGAAGGAAATTAGACTCGTCCCTTTGTGGGAAAATCTCAGATTTACCTTACAGAAGAGCATGAGGAGTGGAAAATATTGTTGTGATCGGTTTTATGAAAAAGTCTTTCATAATGTCCAATAAGTAGTTGATGACATTAATTTAATTGAATCCTCAAGCAAAGTAAGAGGGTAAACTCCAGGCTTTTATGATGCCTTCATGTAATAGGAATATATCTGACTCTGGAATTTCGTTGTGTTCAGTTTTTTACTTCTCTCAGACCCTCTCAATTGTACGGTGGTACAATGCCGTATATTAAGGAAGAAAGGTTTCCTCCCAGTTTTGAACACGTCATGAGGGTTCTATGACTGTTTCCTCACCTGTGAAAGGGTTATCAGTCCCCAGGCCCTCCCCCATAGGGTGCCTGTGAACATGAGATAATAAAACGATTGTAAAACACTGTGTAAATGTCAGGAACTGTGTCATGGGAAAGAGTAACCTCAAACAGGGTAGGAAAACAGCATGCGAAAGATGAACACCATAACTTTTCTTCTTCCTGAGGTTTAAAAAATACATGCTTTCCTCTTTGCTTTTTAACAGAAAACAACTGAATGCTTTTTGTACACTTTTCTACTAATACTTTTTAATAGCACAGTTTGAGGAACTACCTTCAAAATCAGACCTGTTGTAAGAGGTTACTTCAACAGAACCCAAATGGAGTTTCAGAACTCAAATCCCCTTGGAAAGGGGAAAGAATTTGGAAAGAACTTAAGACAGGCTTATTGTGCTTTTTTAAATTGAAGTATAGGTGATATACAATATTATATAGGTATACAGTATAGTGATTCAGTTTTTAAAGGTTACACTCCACTTACAGTTATTAAAACATATTGACTATATTCTTCGTGTTGTGCAATATATCCTTATAGCTTATTTTATACATAATAGTTTGTCCCTCTTTATCCCCTGTCCCTCCCTGCCCCTCCTCCCTCCCTCTCCCCACTGGTAACCTCTGGTTTGTTACTGTATTTCAAATTCCAATCAACAATGAACTGGCAGCCTATATAGCTTGCTCCACCTCTTGCTGTCACAGATTTATTTGTGGGGTAGGATTTCGAAAGTTTAGAAAATGATGGAGGAAGTCTGGTCTCTCAGTTTAGTTCAGTCTCACAGTCATGTCCAGCTCTTTGCGACCCCATGGACTACAGCATGCCAGGCTTCCCTGTCTCTCACCAACTCCCAGAGCTTGCTCAAACTCATGTCCATCAAGTCAGTGATGCCATCCAACAATCTCATCTTCGGTCGTCCCCTCCTCCCACCTTCAATCTTTCCCAGCATCAGGGTCTTTTCCAATGAGTCAGTTCTTCGCATCAGGTGGCCAAAGTATTGGAGCTTCAGCTNGAGCTTGCTCAAACTCATGTCCATCAAGTCAGTGATGCCATCCAACAATCTCATCTTCGGTCGTCCCCTCCTCCCACCTTCAATCTTTCCCAGCATCAGGGTCTTTTCCAATGAGTCAGTTCTTCGCATCAGGTGGCCAAAGTATTGGAGCTTCAGCTTCAGCTTCAGTCCTTCCAATGAATAATCAGGACTGATTTCCTTTAGGATTAACTGGTTTGACCTTGCAGTCTAAGGGACTCTCAGGAGTCTGATCTCTAGGGTGCTTCTTATAAGCGTCAATCAGCTGCAGCATTTAGAAGGACAAATAAAAATTCCATATTTCGTTTATTTGACACCTTTCTCTAAAGAGATCAAAGCTGCTTTGTGGACTTAATTTATTTAATTCTCACAACATTCCCACCATGTAAGTAGCTTCTATCACCCTCACTCTGCTGATATGGAATCCACAGCAAGATATGAAAACTGTCTTTTCAAGGGTACATTTACGATCACACCAACATCAAGAATGGAAGTTGGATTCAAATTTTCTAAATTATGTTTTATTATTTTCTTTCTGTTTGTCCAACTTCCTCTAAGTGAAGCACATTTGTGAATTCCAGAAGAGATATACTTTTGTCTCCAATTCATAGATTCCTAGAAACCTGACCAGTTTGTTGAGCTTTGCTATTCAGTGTTAGATATTCAAGAAATTTTGACCTATTGTAGTAGTGCATGGTTTATGGAGTCAAATTATTCCTTTGTTTGGCTAGCTCTGTGAACTTCAGTTTTCAGTAAAATGTGAATAAGGTATTTGAGGACTTCCTGTTGCTCCGATGGTAAAGAATCTGCCTGCAATGCAGGAGACCCAGGTTCTATCCCTGGCTTAGGAAGTTTCCCCTGAAGAAGGGAATGGCAACCCACTCCAATATGGCCAGTACTCTTGGCCTTGAGAATCCCCTGGACAAGAGGAGCCTGACGGGCTACAGTCTATGGGGTCACAAAGAGTCAGACACAACTGAGCGACTGGAAAGTTACTGGAATCAGAGTTGGTTCAATGAAATGCAATAATGTGTGTAAAATGTTTAGCATGGGGCCTGACACACACAGTAAGCCTTCAATAGATAAGAGTGCTCAGACTCTGAAGCAAACCAACACTTGGGTTCCTTCTTCCTTGTTAATCAGACTTTCACTGAATCTTTAAGATTTAGTCAAGCAAATCCAGATGTATTACAGGTATTTGTTTTGAAAAGAAGCTTCTTAGGCTGCTCCCTCAAGCCTGCTGCCTTTTCCCTTTCTGCTTCAGCCTTCCACGCTGATTACAAGAAACTTGCTCAGAGAGGAGTTACTGCACTTTAGCTTGGATTTCTGTCAAAACAAGGTTACTTCTTGACTTGACCCTGTGAGTCCCATGAACCAACATTTGATTTCAAAATTCCTTGGGTTCTCATGCATGTGGTAAGCTCCCATGCAATATGCTTGGACGTGGTCCAGTTTGGGTTCTTAAGAAAGAAAGAAGGATTAGATGATCTAATGGGTTTGGGAACTTGGTTTCCAAGTTGTCTGAATGGAACACTAAGCTGAAACTCCAATGTCATTTCTCGCTGCCTCTGACTTGTTCACATGTGGAAGCACATACAGAAGGTAAAGTGGACTGGGCCTCCTCCAGACCCATGGAGTGGACCTGAGAGTCTAGATTTGTTTCTAATATCATCTCCTTTGTGGTCCCAATCCCCTGCCAGGCTTGAGAACCACTGCTCAAGATGAAGAAAGTCAGACCCCCAAAGTACCACCTCCCAGGTTACACACATGGCTAATGGCGGAAGCCTGCCTGGAGCTCAGGTCTACCTCCCCATCAGTCCAGGGTTTTTCCACGAATCCCTCAGGCCCCTGGGTGCACCGTTGACTCAGGAGACACGGACGGAGCTGTCTGTGTCTGTGCGTTCTCATCTGTGTTCTAGAGATAGAAACTCCTGACCTTACAGGGCCATCACAAAGTTAAATTAGTTAAAGGGTATTCAGTTCACTTCGTTCTTCACTCAGAGTCTGTTCTGTAAATGAGTGAAAGGGTGCTAAATTAAGCCATTTTGCAGAGAGGTCTGAGTCATCTAGTGGCAGCTGTCTGTGCCTCACTGGAGTTGCTTTTTGATCATTGTCATCTAAATGCGTGCATTAAGTATTACACTATCTGTGGCACCGCACTCCAGGCTGTGCTAAGTGAGTTACCCAGATAATAGTCTCTGCCCTTGAAAACAATGCTGAGGCTGAGGGGCCTAAAGATTATTCAACACAGATAAGAGGACGAGACTGGGCATCCAAGTATACCAAATTCAGAGAGTCTAACCTTCCAGCATGGAAGAAGCTGGGAGACATTCCAGTCTTCCTCCCTGGCTTAGGGAAGCAAAGTGCCTTAGCCCGGGTCATATAGCAAGTTGGGAGTAGATTGCCTGATCTGACCAGCCTTTTTCCCACCTCCCCATGCTGGAGCAGAGTTGTTTTTCTCAAGGCTTGGAAGGTAGCAATGTCCATTATATTTTAATCAGGAAAGTTGGGAGTTGGCATTTCTCTCTCTCTTTTTTTTTTTCCTGTGGACCACTTTTACAGCCTTAATTGAGCTTGTTACAACATTACTTCTTCTGTTTTATGTTTTGGGTTTTGGCCATGAGGCATGTGGGATCTCGACCCTTGACCCCCTGCACTGGACTGTGAAGTCTAAACCACTGGACCGCCATCTTGGGGTTGGCATCTCAAGGACATCCTGAGATGAGAGAGCTTAGGGGGTGGTGGGCAGAGTTTGTGAGAGGATTTGGAGCGAGAAAGGATCCTGGAATATCTTGAAACAATCTAGAAAGAAGCCTTGAAGCAGTCAAAATCACTGCCAGTGAAAGGACAGGGATGAACACAGTGGAGCGGTTGGGTGGTGGGAAGCAGCTCCGGATGTTTAAGAAGAATCTTTCCCCTCTTTTCTTGACAGCTGTCACATGCCAAGGCCCATATTTAACATTTTACCCCAAATGTTGTTATCCTCAGAGCAGCCTTACCACACAGGTGAGGTTTTCCCATCTATAGATGGGGAAAAACACTAAGAAAAGATGGGATAACCAGCTCAAAAACACAGAGGTACTGAGGGAGGCAGAAGTTAAGCTCATGTTGTCTCCTTCTGTGAAGTCTGTCTGAGAATATTGGGAGGAAAGTTATGGATATCCAGCCAGAACGTAACTAAAATTATCCCTTTTTGCCTGTGAACAAAGACAGGACCAATAGAGGGGATACTGCACAGACCGCGAGGTGGGAGACTGACACAGGCGCTTGCAGTAGCCTGAATCATGCCCTGGAGAGGACAAGTGGAGCACGGCTAGAGGTTACTGCTTTGACAGATCACTGACCCGGGGCCTGATCAACTGAGACAAAGCAGAGGGAGCCTCAGAAAAAAGATAAGCATATGTCATATAAAACAGAGTTACTAGTGACTTGGGGTGTTTAAGACTGAGGACTAGGCATTGCTCAACTGAAGGGAAAAGTTCAGAGTGAATACTGGTTGATGTATCATCTGAACACATAAGGCAGTGGCACTGAGTGAGCTAGATCCTCAGAAAACACTATTTATGGCCCTGTGTGCATATGGCACTGTACTAAGACACTATAACAAGGAAGTGAATAGTCAGGACTAGGAAAATAACAAACTAGGAGAGGCCATGTATCGTCGCACGGCACCTTGTGATAGAGGCAGAAGAGTAGGGCATGTTAAGCCCTGACAGGATCCCAGTCCCAGTAAGAAGGGATCACTGAAGAAGATATGAAAGAGTTGAGTCAGAAACCAAAGCAAACACATCCAGTCCCCTGGAATCCAAGGGGAGAGAGGGAGAGAAGAGCTGATGTGTGCTTGATAATCCGTTTGCTCAAATTAAATCGGGTCTTCAGTTAAACTCTCAGTCCACACAACAGTCCCACCAGTTGAATGTTGTTCCATTTTACAGGCAAGGCTCTGCCAGGTGGTGCCTTTTCTGCAGTCAGAGAGCTGGTGGAGGCAAGTTCCACCTAGATCTGACTCTGAAGACCGTGCTCCTCCCTACTGCCCCAGTCACAGGTTGGGTGGGAGATGGGGCTTGTAGGGTGAGGAGGGGGGAACTGGTTATGTGCAGAGTCATAAGCTGTGAAAGGACGACAAGGGTCAGAATGGGTTCAGAGACGTGACAAGGGTGCTGGGGGCGTCACTGAGTGAGACTGCCGAGGAGCAGAAATGGGAGACATTGACCATTTCACATGGTCGAGTTCATGATTCATTTGCCATGTGTGGCATTTTACTGTCTGCAACATGGAAAAGTAAATGAATGTGAGTTGCTTGTGTGCAAATTCTTTGCAAGCCACATTTTAGTCTACATGGGAATAAGGTTGGGCTTCCAGATCAATGCCTCTTCAAATAATAACTTCCAAGAAAAATACTGGCTCCAGTGTGTGGTTTTCGTATTTTTAAACTAATAGTCCTGTTGGCAACCTATACATTCACACGAGCAGGACATCTGAAAGTTATGGGAATCCTCTCCCCCAGCTCATCCAGAGATTTGGCCATATGTCTTCAGTAATGTCCCCAAGTCTGACCTCCTTGCCCTTTTCAGTGAACTGAAGGGCCACTTCATGTTTGTGAGATTACAGGTTTATGTGAATTGCAAATGATTGGTGAAAAAATGATTATAATTTGGGGAAATGGGGTTAATCTGTAGGCGGATTTTGTAATCTTGAAGTATGGGAAAAAAGACTGGGCAAATGTCTTATTTTAAAAGTACCTAATTTTTTAGATTGCAAAGCAGAAATAGAGACACAGACATAGAGAAAAAACTAGACACCAAGGAGAGAAAAGGGTGGTGGTGGGATGAATTGAGAGATTGGGATTGACATATTTACATATTTACACCACTATGTATAAAATAGATGACTAACAAGAACCGGCTGTATAGCCTAGGAAACTCTACTCAATGCTCTGTGGTGACTTAAAGGAGAAGGAAATCCAAAAAAGAGGGCATATATGTATGATTCAAAGTTGTTCAGTCATGTCCAACTGTTTGCAACCCCATAGACTATACAGTCCACTATGGAATTCTCCAGGCCAGAATACTGTAGTCTTTCCCTTCTTCAGGGGATCTTCCTAACAGGGATTGAACCCAGGTCTCCCTCCTTGCAGGCAGATTCTTTACCAACTGAGCTATCAGGGAAGCCCAATATATTCTGTGTAGGGCTGATTCACTTTGCTGTACAGCAGAAACGAACACAATCCTGTAAAGCAACTATACTTCAATAAAATATTTTTTAAAATTAAAAAATAAAAAGATCTAAGTGTCCATGGCACGGTAAGAGTCTGGGGAAATGTATTTCAGCCCCTGATTTAATTTCTGTTCTTGCTGCTGACTTTCCCCCTCCTAGTATGTGTCAGGTCTGAACATAATTCTTCTTTGTAGTCCACTGCCTCTTGTAAAATAATGCTGTGATTATAAGGCTTCCTGAACACAGTTTTCAAAATGTTAGTAATAACCGCATTGCACCTACCTGCTGTACTTGGGTAACCATCTCTGTTGCTCAATTTATACTTAACATTGGTCATAGTGAAACATGTTTTCATCACTTGAAATCCAAATTTTATTTGCTAGGTTACTAATGGCCACTTATTTCTGTAACATAAATTAGGATGTTGTGCAAGTTTGGTTTACAAGTAGGTTGACTCTTGAAGGCAACGTTTGCCTTAAAATTAGTGCAAGGAATCCTTTGAGTTGACTACCTAAATATTCATGCAAATCTTTGTTTTTTTGGTTTTCAGGTACTGTTAAGGTTTGATAATGGTTATAAGGATGAGGGATTTTAAACTAGAATGGATTTTAGAAATTGTAGAATCTACCTTCCTACCTAGTCTCAGTTCTTTATTTTTCAGATTGGAAAAAGAACAAGGTTAAGAACATTAGTTTAAGTGGCATGACCTCCCAGTGGCAGAACCCAGAACTTTCAGTCACTTCCCTTTCACTATCTGCCAAAGTACTGCTTTCTTCTAATTGGCAAATAGTTCTTTTGAAGACACTGTGTTTTTCTACCCTAGATGTTGGTTGGGAGAAAAAAAAGAAACAACTGCCTTTTACATTAAAGCTCTTCAGAATGTTTCTCAAACAATCAGATCAGCAGAGCACAAAAGTTTCTGCCTGCCAAATTTCCCCAAGTCCCCCTGCTTGAATTTTCTTCTCACTTTTCTTTTGAAAAGCCGTATTCCCTTTGCGCTTAGGAATAGCGAATCTTATTTGTTCTGACAGCAGTGTGCAAACATCTATTGCATCAAAGTTCCCAAGTGGAGGGAAAAATGAATACTCCTTTTCTGAATTTCATTAGCAGTGGCAGCCAACATTTCATCAGAACCTCAGAAGCAATACAGAGAAGAAAAGAAAAATCAAGTTAGCAGTTACATAGTTAACATTATACAAGATGAAAGCCTGAATTAGAAAATTCTGAGTGTTGTAAACTCAACTTTTGAATCTGCCTGCAGGCTCCTTTCAAAATGCAATGCCTCTTGTCAGAAGTAGGATTTGAAATAAAATTTGTTACAGGAGTCATAAATATAGTATGGATGGTGAAATTGATTGAGTATGGAACAGGTTTTTTGATAAGGATAGAATCAGGCCATCACAATGCTTAAGACATCTTTGGATCTGAAATCAGACCAAAGTTTTTTAAGAGAGTCTCTGAAAACTTATTTATAGCTTTAGCACTGAATTTGCAATTGACCTGAAGGGCAAGAATGAGTAGACACACTGGGGAGAACACAGAGTACCTCATCAGATATAACTTATCCTGAGAAATCTTGTCCAAAATGTAACATGTAGATAATTCACATAGGGAGAGGAAAATTTTTAACAAGCTCCCTGACGCCCTGCTGCTCTGCAAGGGTCACTGCTTGGCAGTATCTGGTGTCATCATGTCTCCCTACGTCCCATCTACTCTCAGTTTCCTCTCCCAAAACGCATCTGGATCTCTCTTGCCTCTGGGGGGAGCAGGAGCTCCCCACCCTGCTTGGAATCCCCTTTCTTCTCTGGAAACCATTGCTGAAGCTCATAGAACTTACCCCACTGTGTTTTAAAGGCACTCTCTCCCCTGACGCCAGACAGAGTCATTTAGGTCAAGGGGTCTGCGCGGCCCGGCTGATCTTCGTGCATGGAGGACCTACCCGGATGGCAGGCCCTCGGTCCACGGTGGTGGGTTGGTGGGCCGGTGGAAGAGGGAGAAGCAGGCAGACAGCCTGCTGGGTAGCTCATGTTTTGCTGCTGCTGTTGTTTAGTCACCAAGTCGTGTCCAACTCTGAGACCCTACGGACTGGAGCTCACCAGGCTCCTCTGTCCATGGGATTTCCCAGCAAGAATACTGCAGTGGGTTGCCGTTATCTCACCTCCTCTTTCTCCAGGAGATCGTCCTGACCCAGAGATCAAACCCGCCACTCCTGTGTCTCCTGTATTGGCAGACGGTTTTACAGTGAGCCACCAGGGAAGCCCCAGCTTACATATGAGGATATTTTAAAGTAATAATAATAATACTGGGGGGGGCTTTCCTGGCAGTCCAGTGGTTAAGACTCTAGGCTCCCAATACAGGGGGCCAAGGTTCAATCCCTGGTCAGGAAAATAGATCCCACATGCCGCAACTAAGACTTGAGACCTGGTGCAGCCAAATATAAGAATATTTATATTCTTACACTTCTCTTTATGGTGTCCTGACAATGATCAATTAAATTTAATTGCCATCTGTGTATTAATTCTGAAAAATAAAGTAACTGAATTTGTTCTGAAAAATAAGAGAAACTTATCATGTTTTCAGTACTTATTCCTTTTTCCAGAGTAATAATACTGGAGAAGTATCAGTAATATCAGAAAGCCTGACTTTAAGATGCTTGTACTGCTTCCTTTATTGTAATGTACATAATAGGGAACCTGTGCCCATCACTGGAGTTGCTGCTCTTAAACTTATCCACCGAGGATGGTGGAACAGCCAACATTGCCTTCTCTCACCTTTTTGCCTTTGCTTATCTCACCTCCTCTTCCTTCAGGGTTCCAGTGCCACTGTCCCTGCTGTAGTCATGTTTAGAAGCCTCTCTGTAAGCTCCCCCACCCCACTAAACTCATGTCCATCCTGGTACTCAGCTCCAAAGTATAAAGTTTTTTGTTTTCTGGTTCATTTCAACCCCTGGCCTTTGCATCCTTCACACCTAGGAAACAGGCTTTGTCAGCAGACATTTACTCAATGAAAGTTACATGAATCATTCCTTGGGCTCCTAAATGAGGAAGAGAAAATAGATTTTCTTGCTCCCAATCTATGAGCTTTCAATCCTGTAGTCTTTTCTTAGAACCTAAAGTTTAACCTATTTAGGTCTGCAAGTTTCAGTGATCTAACAGCTGTGAGACTGCTACCAGACTGAAACTGGGTTAAAATTTGAAAGCTAAGGCTCTTTACGGTGTCTTGACAATGATCAGTTAAGTTTAATTGCCATCTCTGTATTAATTCTGAAAAATAAAGTAACTGAACTCGTTCTGAAAAATAAGAGAAACCCGTCGTATTTTCAGTACTTTTTTTTTTCTAGTTTGCTGTCATCTGTAAATCTGTTGTCAACTGAAGCCTGTTTGACTGTTTTCCATTCTCCTCACTTGTTCTCACTTTGCCAGTTTCAGTCTCCTTAGATATTGAATCATATTTTTGGAATGAAATAGTCATAGACTTTTTTCGTCATTAACAATTTTATAATTTAATTTAGAAGAGAGAACAGAATGATAAAATTAAATATGAGAGGCCTTGTGTGTGTCATCAAGTAACCTCATCTACTTTTGGTAACAAAAATAAAATTGCCTTTAAATAATTTCTAGCTCATTCTGAACCAGCTCTGGAGAGATGAATGGCCTTCAGACTCTGTGAAGACTGTGAGAAACCCATCTCTCCCTCACTGAGGGCCCAACCAAGTTTTTCCTGACAATTAACATTTTCCTTTCCTTCATTTCATTCCATCGCTCCTCATTATGACCCTATAATTAGTGTGCTGGTTGCCTCCCCTGCGCAATTCCCTTCCTCCTTGGTGTTCACCCTTTGTGTGTTTTTAGCCTGCCTCCTCTGTCAGGTCCTGAACACCCTGTTGCCTTTTCCCTCCCGGGGCTGCTGGTGGAGGGCCTCAAAGCAAGTCTTAGCCAGCTGCCTCACTATGTTTGACTTTTTAAAAAATTATTTTACAATGTTGTGTTAGTTTCTGCTGTAAAGCGAAGTGATTCAACTACATGTACACATACATATAGCCCCCTCCTTCCCATTTAGGTCATCACAGGGAACTGAGTAGGAGTTCCTTGAGATATGGCTTCCCAGGCAGCGCTAGTGGTAAAGAACCTGCCTGCCCAGTGCCAGAGACATAAGAGATGCAGGTTCCATCCCTAGGTCAGGAAGACCCCCTGGAGGAGGGCATGGCAACCCACTCCAGTATTCTTGCCTGGAGAATCCCCATGGACAGGGGAGCCTAGCTGCCTGTGGGTCTGTAGGGTCACAAAGAGCCAGTCACAACTGAAGTGACCTAGCTGTACAGTGGGTCCCCATTAGTTATCTGTTTTATAATCATAGTTGTTGGTGTTCAGTCACTCACCCAGCTGTGTCCAGCCCTTTCTGAGCACATGGACTGCAGCATGCCACACTTCCCTGTCCTTCACCATCTCCTGGAGCTTGCTCAAACTCATATCCTTCGATTTGGTGATTCCATCCAACAGTGTCATCCTCTGTCGTCCCCTTCTCTTCCCGCCTTCAATCTTTCCCAGCATCAGGGTCTTTTCCAATGAGTCCGCCCTTCTCATCAGGTGGTCGAAGTATTGGAGTTTCAGCTTCAGCATCAGTGCTTCCAGTGAATATTCAGGATTGATTTCCTTTAGGATTGATTGGTTTGATCTCCATGCAGTCCAAAGGACTCTCAAGAATCTTATCCAACACTACAGTTCAAAAGCATCAGTTCTTTGGTGCTGAGCCTTCTTTATGGTCTAACTCTCACATCTGTGCATGACTACTGGAAAAGTCATAGCTTTGACTAAACAGAACTTTGTCGGTAAACTAATGGCTCGACTTTTTAACGCACTGTCTAGGTTTGTCATTATACATAATATTGATAGTGTATATATGTCAATCCTAATCTCCCAATTCATCCCATGCCAGGTTTGGCTTTTGTCTCAAGAGAATTTTTCGCTAACAAAGAGAACTGTCCTCAGAGAAATCAGAGAGCTATGGTATAGCCTTGTCCACCTGCAGTGTTGGGGTATGTGTGCTAGTGGTTTGGTACCTCTCACTGAGGGCCACACTGTAGACTGGAGATGGTGCCTCCAACACACCTCATCATCGTCATTAGAAGCTCAGGAAGGTAGTTATTTGAGATCATTTCCTTTTCCTATCGAGTTTGTAAAGCAAGTTCTGAGATCCTTTTTCTCCTTCCTTTCTTCCTTGGTTTTGTCCCTTCTTCCCATCTGCTCTTTCACCCCATTAGTGCTCCCTTCTGAAGCATGAGAATGTTCACAGACTCCAAATGGCAGCACTAGAACTTGGACCCCCAAACGCTTTGAAAATGAACATGATCAGCCAGTCATTCTGCTCTGCCCTTTCAGAAACTGTCTCCAGGGTTCCCCTTCCTCATGATGTTTCTCTTCCTGCCTGGATGTTTATCAGGTCCTTTTCTCTAATGAGGGCAAAATATTTTATCTCATCTTCACTGTATCCTAATGAAACAGCTGAGAAGACAGTGATCATCTACAGGAAATTTAACACCTCTTCCCCAATTTATGGTGGAACTATGTGGTACCTCGACCTAGACTTAACATACTCTGCCTTACAGAGCTCTTCTCTGGGTCCCAAGCTGAACCACTTTTCTGCAGAAGAACTCAGGAGTGAACAGAGTGACTTGTAAGCCCCCCTTAAGACTGGATCCCAGGTATCAACACTAAGCCCCTAGTGTGGGCCACGCACTGTGTTACAGAGATGATGAGCAAAGATGGTCCCTGTCCATGAGTTGCTTACAGATGAACCAGGAAGACAGAAACAGATACCAGTGATTTAAATGAGAAGGGGGCAGTGTGGATGGGGGAGCCCCTGAGTGGGAAGGTTTCCCCAAGGAAGGCAGTGCCGCTGGTGAAAGGCTGTCCCGGGCTGCTGCTGAGTTCTGTATGTTTCTACATAGCCCAGCCCAGGTTCACAGCCACCTCAGCCCCGCTTCTGCCTCCCTCACGAGCTCCCTCTGAATTTGCCACCTGCCCTATAATCTGTGAGCTTTCAGTGGGAAAGAAAATCCGTCCCTCTTGACATCCCTGGGTTTGGATAAGGAAGAGTCAATGTTCCATGCTAAGTGAATTGTCAAGCACTGTGAGTGTCATGGAGGAGGAAGTTTTAAAAGTGTGATTTCTTCATGTTTACAAAATGAACCAGTGACTCAGATCTATTGTACACATTCACAAGAGCTGTGTCCTAAGCTGATCCTGATTTTGAAGTCATGTGTCTTCCTTTGCATGTCGGGAGGGTTTTCTAGAAGGTGGAAAGTGGAGGAGGAGGGAGGGGATGGGGGCGCGGAAAGCAGGCTTGGCGACAGGGACTTGGTTCCCGGTGTGTGAGCTGTGTGGATGATGCCCTGGGGCCCTCAGCCCTTGATCTCGTCCTCCCCCTCCCCGCCCTCCCCCTTCTCTTTCTCCATCTCTCTTTCCCATTCCCTCTCACTCTCTCATTTTTCTTCTTCTTTCCAGTTGGCAGGGATTTTCTCCCCCAACTCTGGTATGTTTTCTGTTAGGCTAACTTCAGACAAGACCCTGCAAACTGAAAACAGATGTCGAGGTGGCCCAGAGCGTCTGTCTGCGGGTCCGTGGCTCTCAGAAGCCCTGATTGGCTCCGCGCGCTCTGCAGGCTGGGGAGCTGGTCTGCGTTTTGGGTGGCTTCGCTGACTTTGCTGCTGACAGGCTTGTTAAGCCTCGCTCGATTTGGTCCCTCAGGCTCTGACCTCTTTTAATTTCTTCCATATGGTAATATACTTTGGGGATTAGTCCCCTTTCTTTTTTCTGTTCTTTTTTTAAACATGACTATATTGTGCCACCATAAAGGAGAATTTTTTAATGGATCAAAAATAAACCTTGATATGCTTCATCAGATACATGGGAAAAGGAAAAATAAGCATATTTAATTAATGCCAGATCCAGGGCATTTCGTAACTACTGTGCTGGATAAATTGTATGGAGGAACGTATCTGATTAGACTCGAGGCCTGCTCTCAGTTAGTAAGGCAAATACTTCCCCCTCCCTGTGCTTTATCCCACAGCGGATGTCTTCTGTGCCTCTTACCTTTTATCCTCTGAGGCTTAAATATATCATTTATTTTGAGAAGCTTTACAAAACAGAGTATGATATCGGTGCTGGCTTTACTCTGTTAAAGTCTTGCATTCACTAGAAGAATTTCATTCTTGTTTTCGCTAGAGTTTTGAAATTAGAGATGGAAGACATGATGTTACGTAAATTACATTGTGATGGATTATCTGTGATGGAACAGATACGTTTGAAATATTGTAACTGCCGTTAGGATAATAAATCTCAAATGTATCAGGGATGAAAATGGTGTCATAGCCCCTGTCTTACCCAAACCTGAAGTGTTGCAGTTTTCAAGTTGAGCAATTATAAATTTTAAAGTTCCCTTTTGAAACATTATGATCTCTAGACTTGGTTTCATAATGTGTTTCAGCTTGACAAATTGAATAAACAAATCCATCTATCTGCATTGCCATCAGCCCTACTTACTTCTTAAATGTTACTTGTCTCATAAAGAGTACTAGATATAAGAAGTGCAAGCAAAGTAATCATTCTTCAAAAGTTAAACAGCGTCCTTGACTCCTCGTTTACTGCCAGTTCACATATACAGGAATGTCACCAGGACACAGCAGACTGCAGTGTTTTGTCCTGTTTCCTTTCAGTCTTTTTTCTAGATACCATTAAGGTAAATTAACCGTACAACCTGCATAGTGTTCATTTCGTTTTTCCCACCTCATTTTCTGGTGACAAAGGTTGTCTTTAACTGTCAGATTTTGAGTGGTGACTTCACCGTTGATGTACATTCTCAGTCTCTCAGATATCTAGGTGCCCCCAGTGCCTCTCCTTTATAAAGATGTCACACTTGAATGTCACTATGTGTACACACTCTCTAAACCTCAGCAAACTTAAGATGGCTCACACATTTTTCACAACTGATGATTATTGTGCTTTCCTCTGGACATAGAGGATTCGGGGCAAGGGAATGATAGAATCAGAGATGATACAAAGACATAATGTAGAAGAGTTTGTTTCTTAGAATACAACCCCTGTCACCTTGCTTTTTGGTAATTTGCTTTTGCACAGACGTGGAACAGAGAATGGAGAGTGGAATGAGCCAGGCAATGTAAATGGCTCCCTTTCAGGGGGAAAAAAATGTAATTAGATCAAAGACCAGATCTAAAGATCTAAAATATTTGCCTTCAAAACAGTCTTCTTCCCTGTTTTCATCTTATCTTCACAGTCAGTTTATATATATAACAATGTTCAAAACATTCTCTTGTTTTGGCAACCAGTCATTTAAGGGACATTTATTAAGTTCTTGCACCTTGCCTGGCACCCTGAGGATGTGAAGATAAATAAGGCAGAGTTCCTCCCCTCGTGGAATCCACGGTCTAGTAGGGAAGATGGAGAAGTAAACAAACGATTCAGCATCTACAGAGGTGCCCTTGGAGGCCAAAGGAAGAATCACCTCTGCTTTGGGGCTTCACCCAGGAAATACTGAAATTAACTGAATCTTGAAGGGTGGTCACAGACTGCTAGGTGAAGGGCTGGCAGAGGTGCAGAGCAGCCTGGCAACTGTGAGCTAACTATAATTCGTTTGAAATGGATATGGGGAAAGGGATTGAGGAGGGAGGCGAACATCCTCTGGGCCAAGTAGTGAACAGTCTTGCTGTCTTGCTGAGGAGGCTGTGGTTGGTCTCTGTTGTTGTCGCTGAGACTCTGGCTGTCCGTGTCTTCATTGCGGTGCGGGGGCTCTCCAGTTGAAGCACACAAGCTTAGCTGTCCCATGGTGCGTGCCACCTTAGTTCCCTGACCAGGGATCAAACCCACATGAGAGGCCATGGTTTAAAAAGATGACTAGCTAGAGTGTTGGTAAAGATCGGGGAGAGACTGAGGCAGAGAGACAAAGAACTTTTGCAAAGTTCTGAATAGGAAGTGCTGGGGACTTGAATTAGGACAGTACCAGTGAGCATGAAAAGGAGACAGAGTCAAGATAGTTTACAGGCAGAGGTTGGAAAGCATATAGGATTAAGTCCCGTGCACTGTGTTGAGTCCCTGGATGGGCGGTATTTACAACCCTCTGAAATAAGAAAACATAAGATGACCCCGGATGGGATTTCTCGTCTTCTGATGTTTACTTGCTTCATACTCTTCTATGGATCTAAACAGTTGGGAGTTGTAGACCATCTCCATGCTAGCTAATCAGTTTTCCTATCATGTGATTTTCTAGTTACTTACCCAAAGCAAAGAAATAGAATGTGTGCATTTGACTGTCTGCTTTTGCTTAGAAACTTAGAGATGAGCATCAAACCTTCTCTGTACTTGCATAAGACATACTGAATGCATGTACTGAATTTGAGGATATTTTCAGTATTTATTGGCTTAACAAGGATATTGTATGACCACATCTCAAAGGATTGGTTTTTTTGTCCCACCAGTAAAATGCATTGGGTTCTGATTACTTTAAAACCCTCATGTTTTGACAGATGATGTATTTTGACAGTATTTAAAGAAAAGGAGGTGGGAATTCCCTGGCTGTCCAGTGGTTAGGACTTGGCATTTCCACGGTAAGGGGCAGAGGTTCAATCCCTAGCTGGGGAACTAAGGTCTCACATGCTGTACAGCATGACAAAAAATAATAAAGAAAGAAATGGGAGCAAATTGGTACATCAGCTGAGGACAAAGAATGTGTCTAAAACAACAGTAGATAACAAGTGCATGATAACATGAAAGCGTACGTCTAATGAAAGTGTCAGCTCTTTTGGAGGATGTAAGCTGAAACTGTTCATCAGTGTACTTTCAAGGTCTTCAGAGGGGGTTGTTGAAAGAGCCGTGGAAGTGAACACAGCTGGGAAACCTAAGATGTTTCTAGTGCTGGGTCAGCTAACACAACAGGGCTAAATTAGGTCTCCCTTTGCCCTGGGCATGGGAGGCTCATCCCATTCAGAACTATAGTTTGAACAATGTTGTGGTTTCGCTTTGGGTGATTCCTCAGCATATAATTTTTAATGAACAGAGTATATATGTTACTGGTACCCACTCTATGCTAGCTCCATGAGAATTCTGAGTGATACTATTAATCATCACAACAACATTTATTGATCACCTGCTCTTTGCCTGACACTCTTCTAAGAACTTTTCACACATTAATTCATTTAATCCTCATACAGCTCTATGAAGTAGGTACGGTTATAAGCTCCATCTCACAGCTGAGAAGTTACAAACAAAGAAAGGTAAAGTCACTCGCCCAAGAGCACCCAGCTAATAAAGTAATAGGACCAGATTTCAAACCCAGGCAAGCTGTCCCCAAGCCCACATTCCTAAACACTAATCCTCACTGCCTGAGTGTCCTTAGCCTCTTCTTATCACACCTCTCTGGAGAGCCTGGCTTCATCACTCTCTCAGGGAGGTTCACCTCTATGCCTCACCCCACCTTGCAGGAGCCTCTAGGTTACTTTTGTACTTTGTACAAAACAGATTTGTCATTTCACTCATTGCACAAAATGTTAGTATTTGTCTCTCTCACCACACCCGATTTTAACCTTTGTTTCCACTGGCATTTGTGTAGTGTTTGGCACAGAGCAGGTGTTTGAACTCATGCAACTTGACTTGAGCTGGCTTGACTTGAACATACACAGCTTATCTTCGGAGGAGCTTTCAGTCTACCCAAAAAAGAAGTTTCATCCACATAAAACAACTGAATAATGAGGAAGTTTAAGCTAAAAGAGTATGGTATATACAGTAGGTGTTAACGGATTTCAAAGAAAAGAGATTGATTGTAGGGATTGGGTTGGGTTGTATTGGGTTGGGTTGTATTGGGTTTGGTTGGACTGGATTGGATTGGATTGAGTAGCATTGGATATATATAGCTCCTTCAAAATATGTAGAATCTGTATAGGTAGCCAAAGAAGGAAGAATATTGATCAGAATCCTGACCTGAGGCAGGTGTGAGTGAAATGCTCACATTTAAGGGGGCGGCAAAGTTGTATCAGACAATGTGACTGAAAGAGCCTCCTCTTTGACACAGATCAACTAGGAGCTCCTTAGAGAGGCTGACCCTGTTCCCTTGGTTGGACTGGATTGGATTGGATTGAGTAGCATTGGATATATATAGCTCCTTCAAAATATGTAGAATCTGTATAGGTAGCCAAAGAAGGAAGAATATTGATCAGAATCCTGACCTGAGGCAGGTGTGAGTGAAATGCTCACATTTAAGGGGGCGGCAAAGTTGTATCAGACAATGTGACTGAAAGAGCCTCCTCTTTGACACAGATCAACTAGGAGCTCCTTAGAGAGGCTGACCCTGTTCCCTCTTGGGAGCTTCTTTCCACAGTAGCTGGTATGTGCATAGCCCACACAAGACTGCTTTGCACTGTTTACATCTGTCCTGTGTGACCGAGCTCCCGGAGGGCAAGGATTATTTTTTGCCAGTATCAAGCATAGTGCCTGGCACAAAGGAATGATAAAAATTATACCACGCGTGTGCTTAGTTACTCAGTTGTGTCCGACTGTTTGTGACCCCATGGACTGTAGCCCACCAGGCTCCTCTGTCCACGAGGATTCTCCAGGCAAGAATACTGGAGTGGGCAGGCTTTCCCTTCTCCAGGGGATCTTCTCAACCCAGGGATCGAGCCTGGGTCTCCTGCATTGCAGGTGGATCTCTTATCATCTGAGCCACCAGAGAAGACAAAAAATAGCAATAGCAACAACAATCATATAACATTGGTTTATAATAAAATATAAGTATGTGTATATATACATATAACATTGGTTTATAATAAAATATAAGTATATATATATATACATATAACATTGGTTTATAATAAATATATATATACACACACATATATGATAAATAACATTTATTGGATCCTTATTATGTTCTATTCATTGTTTTGATTATTAACTCAATCTACCTTTGTTGAATATTTTCCTGTTGAAATTGTGTCTGTTGTATTTTGCTATCCTATAAAGGTTATAACTCCTAGGAAATTTTTAATTATGTAGGCCCTATCTGGACATCATCTGCATTTTAATTCTGCAAAAGCCATTCACAGACAGAAGAGTCTTAGCTCTTAACCTGTGTCAGAGTTACCAAAGCTAGGATTCCCTCAATAGCAGCTTGGCCCAGCCGAAGCGCTAGCATTCAGGACAGTCCATTTGTCCCAGGAAGAAACTAAGAACAGAGCTGAGAAGTGAAAGTGTCGGTTGCTCAGTCGTGTCTTGACTCTTTGAGACCCCATGGACTGTAGCCCTCCGTCCATGGACTTCTCAAGTCAAGAATACTGGAGTGGGTAGCCATTTCCTTCTCTGGGGGATCTTCCTCACCAAGTGATGAACCCTGGTCCCTTACATTGCGGGCAGGTTCTTAACCACCTGAGCCACCAGGGAAGCCACAAGAGCAAAGCTAGAACACACCCGTTAGTATAGAGTGTCCAGCACACGCACACACACCCCTCAATTCCAAGCCAAAGGGACTGAGCCTGCTGACATCCTCCTTTCCGTTCAGAGTCCAAGGTATGTCCAAGTTCGCAGAGGCAGCCACTCGTAGCCCAAGCTGTGGGCCGCTGGGTGGGAGAAACAAGTCAGGAGTTGGTGCAGACACATGCAGACACTGTAACTATAGAGTTTCCAACTTGGACTCAGTCTTCTTTCGCAGGGTAGGGAGGGGATCTTCCGTGTACCAGCTCAACCTCTCTAAATATGCCGTCCCAGAATAGTGCAAGTAAAATAATCCGGGCAGTCCAATAAGCATTTCAAGCGGGCAGCAAATGTTTGCAGAATATTTGCTGCTAACTTTCAGGAGAAAAGTGCTTTTAGAAAAATGTTCAGACTTAATTGAAAAAGCACATAGCAATCAACTTTTATTCCCAGCTGGCATAAAACTGTCTAACTGTCAGCCAAATTTGGGTTGCCTGAAGACAGACAAGTGACTAATACTAGGGCTGTGTGTGGCCAGGCCCAAGTGTATTTTCTGACCACAAAACCATGTCTGGATTCTCCTTTGTAATTACCACACAGCCTACTATAATTGTAACACTTACATTTACTTCCTGCCTTTGACATGGAATTCAGGGTCCAAGGCTGTACCCTGAGCTAGAGTGAGGTCCTCTGTTATTTGCCTAAAACCTATGAAATCATCATTGTGTGAAATGTGTGTGTGTGTGTGTGTGGCCACATCTGTTAAATATGTAAAGTATATCTTTGTGAAAAATACTCCCACTCCTGCCTTGTGGGATGAAGCACTTCACTAATGAGATGTTTATTGAACACCTACCACTGCATACCAAGGACATTTTGTGCACGCATGCTCAGTCTCCCAGTCATGTCAAGCTCTTTGTGACCCATAGACTGCAGCCCACCAGGCTCCTCTGTCCGTGGGATTCCCCAGGCAGGAATACTGGAGTGGGTTGCCATTTCCTTCTCCAGGAGATCTCCCCAACCCAGGGATCGAACCCGTGTCTCCTGAGTCTCCTGCACTGGCTGGTGGATTCTTTACCACTGAGTCACCTGGGAAGCCCAAGGACTTTTTAGAATCTGGGAAGGCCTCCTCTGACATCATAAGCTAAAGAAGACACCCAGGCCTTCTCTACCCCATCTCTCTGCTGTGACTGCACTGCACATCTCTGTAAGTGCTTCTTTCTTGTCTGTCTCCCTCTCTTCTCTTTCCCCCTCCCCTGTTCTCTTCCCAGAAAGCAGGTCAGTGAAGAAGTCAGTCAAGTCCCTGCTTTCCTGGAAGAGACCAGGGGATGGGGGAAGAAGAAGAGAGGGAGAGAGAGAAGAAAAAAGCCCTTACAGAGACGTGCTGTGCAGTCACAACAGAGTCACGGGGTAGAGAAGGCCTGGGTGTCTTCTTTATTAGCTCACGCCGTCAGAGATGGCCTCTCCAAAGGGACAGTATTTAAGCTGACATTTTAAAATGACAGGAAGAAGTAGGACAAACAAAGATCAAGAGGAAGAACATTCCAGGCAGGTTAGTATAGAAGTCAAAGATGGGAAGGAGCCTAGCATGTTCCAGAAATAGAGAGAAGACCAGTGTGACCTGAGCACGGTGGGCGAGAAGGGGACTGGTCCGAGGAGCTGGCCATGCAGGCCCCTGTGAGAAGCAGGTCGGAGTGGCGGGGCGGGGGGCGGTGTGCGCGTGTAGATGGTGGTCCTTGTTGAAGGAGGGCTTCTAGTTAGGAGGCTTCCCAAGAGGTCTGGGCAGGAAGCCATAGTGGTTTGGACTAAGATGTAGTAGAAATCACAAGACAAGGCTCAGCTTTGATTTAGGGAATATAGTTTAGAACCAGTCACCAGAACTTGCCTGTGGTTTGGATGTCAGGAATGAAGGGAGAGGAATAAGTTATCAAGAATGATTCCAAAGGTTTGGGCTTGGGGAACCAGGACGGGGGACGACAGATAGGACAGTCCAGCTGTTCACTGATGGTCACAGCTGGCCAACCGTGAACCCCTGTCTTGGGGATCCAATCAGTGCCCTCACCAAGCCCCTCACCTTGCATCACTGGGGAATATTCGCAGACCTTTGGAAATCCTTGCTTGTTTACTTCATTACTACTACTACAGCATTTTTTTGTGTCTTCTCCTTTTGGTTTTTATTTTATGACATTAAAAAAAATCCCATTCAAGTTACTAAATCAACCCTGATGCATCCCTCGTGGGTACTCTATAAATGTTAGTTCATACCCAGGTTTCCCTCCTCAGCACTTCATTTGGGTGCCCTGGGCCTGGACATGGATGTCGGGTGTGGGTCTGAGATCTGCCCAGCTGATCGGAAGCTAACAGCTGGCACATATGCTTCTGACAACATGACTTGTTTATGTACATGGGCTGTGAGTCATCATCTTGTCTTTCTCTTTTTAATCTGAAATTTTTTTTGAGCTCTCTTGAGTAACAAACTGATTTAGTCCACTTATTTCTTTATTATAACGCTGACATTTTCTACTTTTGCCTTAAAAAGATTGTGGGGCTTCACTTTTATTGTCTCTACAGTGGGGATAGCAGTAGAGTTGTTGTTCATGAGTGTTTGGTGAGGATTAAGTGAAATAATGTATATAAAATGCTCAGCACAGTAGCTGCATGTAGCAGTCAATAAACTTGAGGTATTACTATTAATAAAATAATTATCTGGGGGAGGGAGGGATGGCTTCCAGAACCTACCCACTCGTTTTAGTATTCCAATTAACCACACCAAGAAAATAGACTCCCTGCATGACTTTGGACAAAACCTGTAATGTCTTTGGATCTCCGTTTTCTCAAGTAAATGAGAGAATCCTTATTCTCTCATTTAGAAACCTTATTTGAGGTTCAAAATTAAACCTCAATTTAAAAACTTTTGTGATTCTAGTAGACAATCTCTGTTTTTTCTCTCCAATCTTCCTTTCAGTGGGCTTATCAAAAAGTTGTATCTTTTTGTGTAGATCAGTGTGTGTGTGTGTGTGTGTGTGTGTTAGTTGCTCGGTCACGTCCAACTCTTTGTGACCCCGTGGACTATAGCCTGCCAGGCTCCTCTGTCCATGGAATTCTCCAGGCAAGAATACTGGAATGGGTTGCCATTCCCTTCTCCAGGACATCTTCCCGACCTAGGGATCGAACCCTGGTCTCCTACATTGCCAGCAGATTCTTTACCGTCTGTGATTAGTGTAAGTGATACTTATTGCCAGATGTGACCTTTTGTTCAGCACATTGTAGAATCCCAACGTTGATATCACTTTCTATAAATACAGATTTCGGGTGAGGAAATGTTCTAGCTCAAGAGAAGTTTAGCTCTTGAGGCTCTTTCTCTTTTTAGACTTTCTGTCCATGGGCTATTACTCACTGTTGGCATTCTTCCACACCTTCTTCTTTCATGATCAGTGCTGTTGATAGCCACCTACAGCTTCTGAGTTCCCTGCTCAGCCTTCCCTGGTGGTTGGTATTGCATCTGAGTTGTGCTTTCTTTCTTCCTCTATCTTTTGAAATTTAAAAATAGAAAGAAAAAGAGAACCTGCAGTCTTTCACATTGTCTGAACTCTGTGATTCACCCAACAGATTTTTCTGGTGAGTTCCACAGTATAACATCTATAATCAGAAATGTGCTATCCGTTCAGAGTAAGCCCTGTAAGAAATGGACAAAGAGGTGGTTTTATTCTGTCAAATGCATAATCCGAAAGGGACTCCAGCAGCCCCCAGAGGAGGCTTTGGAAAGTAAACAGAAGAATCAGAACAGCTCCCAATCCTGCCCCTTGACTTTTCTCCTTACCTGCCCTGCTTTCTTGAGACAACCTGAAGAATCACTGGGTCGATAATAGGCCTCTTTTAAGAGTCTGACTCTTGTGCTCTTAATACTAATGATAGGTCCTGGGAAGCACAGAAACCCTTCATAGATCTAAGGAAAATTACTTCAGAAGCCCCAGCTCATATCACAGCAAGCATGCTAAACTTTGGCAACCTCACATTCAATATAATTTTATTGCTGGCAACATTTTTTAACATATTTTTATCCATACAGCTTTGGTTTGGAAACAGTTTGGCTCCAAATAAGTGATTTAGCCTATAATTGGCTATTAATTTCTCAGCAATTAACTCCGCATACTTGGGAGTTAGTAAATTAATACCGAAATCCAGCCTACGTGTTGCTCTCAAATGAAATATTTTTGATGACCAAATCAACTGTTAATGAAGTTAACCCAACGTTACATTTTGTAGACCTTTAAAACTGATTAATTTCAGTTGTTTGTAGTAATCCTGTTTTGAATCCAATATGTGGTTTTCAAGGTCTCAGACATTTTTATAGCCTCTTGAAAAGCTGAGAGGCGCCAGGCACTCTACCTTAACCACCAGTGTTTAAAAGAAAATGTTCCGTCCAGGAAGTCCTAAGCTCTGAGGGCGTCCCTCTTGCCTTCTTCAAGGAGTAAGAGCTGTTTGGGGGACATCTCTCTAAGAAAATAAAACAAGCTGGCATATAAATAGCACTAGTCACTAAAGCAAAGAGAACCCCCACAAGAAAAACCAGAGTGACTGGGGGCAGAATGCCTGGGTTTCAGCCCTGAGTTCACTGGGTGACTCTGAGCAGGTGCTCTGCAGCCCTCTCCTGTCCCCAGGGGTGCTTTTCCAGCAGACACTTTATCTGGCAGAAGGGGAAGGCCAGGGCCCGCAGTTCTAGGAACTAAAAGTTGTGCAGAGCCATCTCAGCTTAAGAAAAGGATTTCCCTCACACGTTAAAAGCAAGGCATTTTTTAACATCTGTATTATTTTCCCAGAATGAAAGGAGGAAAGGAAGGGAAAAAGGAGAAAAGGAGGAAGGACTACACTGTCACATTTGTGCTTAAAACACTACTGATCTTTGATTTCTGTGCAAAATGAAAGTTCCCTTCTCCAAAAAGAAAGGCTTTCATGTGAGATTCTGTCAGTACCCCCATTCAGATGTCACAGATTACCTAGTTTCCCTTGCTGAAGGGCAAGGACCATGAAAAGTACATACATTTCAGAATCAAATACGTTACATTCAAAGCCAACCCTACCACGCATTCGCTCAGCAGTTCCCAAAGTGTGGGCCAGGAGCCCTTTGGGTACTCGGGGAGCCTTTCAGGGTACCCATGAGGTCAACACCAGCTTCATAATAGTACTAAGATGTCATGTGCCCTTTTCACGCTCTTTCTTTTCATAAGTGAATTTTTCCCAAGGCTGCGTGATGCAATATCACAACAGACTAGATGCATACACAGATATCAAAGCCCAACTGTCTTCTACTAAGTCACATATTAAAGATATGTTCAAAAATATCTTATCTCTAACTTTTTTGTTGCCCTGGGAAATATAATTATTTTTAATTTTTTTAGATATCATTTATGTTAGCTTGTCATGTGGTTATTATTTTAATTGAATTAATAAATATGTATTTTAAAATTCCTCAGTCTTAATAATATCTAATGTGGCAAATCTTGATAAACATAACCTACATTTTTAAAGTGTATTGGCATCCTCAATAATTTCTAAAAGTACAGAAGGGTTGGTTCTAAGCTCAAAATTTGAGAATCCTTGTACTATCCCACAGTAATTACCATTTACTGAATGTGTCTTTGTGCCGGGAGCTGTGCAGAGCACACGGAATTCTTCACCTCTTAGTCTTTGCAATAAAGTTATAAAGCAGAGAAGTTAAAAAACAAAGACCTTGCTAGCCCGAGGTCTCACAGCTGGAAGTGACAAAGATAATCAAGCCCTTCTGACTCCAAAGCCACATTCCTGATGACTGAACAGTCCTCCCCCATAGAATCATTCTCGGTGACTCTGAAAAAGTTATTTCACTGCTCCAAGTTTATTTCCTTACCAAACATGGGCAGCGCCCCACCTCCCCCTGCAAAAGGCTTAATATGCATCCCAGCGCCTAGCACAGGGGTGCACACCAAAGAGACCCTGAAAATCTTGTCAGCCTCCTTCCTCCCATCCCTTCCCGTCCTTGGCACGTTAGAGCAACAAGACTCACCAGCTTCCCTTTTCCCCTCTAGATGGTCTTCAATCAGACAGAGAGGCTGACAGCACAGAAGGAGTTGATGAAGATATGATTGTGACTCAAAGTCAGACCAACTTCATCTGCCCCATTACACAGGTACCGTAAGCACTTTGCTTCATGGAGGCAAAATGTTCCCATTTGCTTTCTGACTTTATTTCCTGTCTGGAGTTGACGAGGGAGGAAAGGAAAGTGATGAGGATCCAGGCGGAGACCTGGGAAAGAGTTTGCAGTCCATGATATCCTTAGGGATCTAAGAGTATATTCCTGCCCCACTGGCCAGGTGCCGTTGAGGCCTCTGGTCTCCCTGCATTTTTTGCTATGGCCCTCTGCCCTGAGTTACATAGAGCCATGAGATGGGGAGGTTAAACCTCGGAGGAACCTTGGTCTAGGCGACAGCAGCGCCAAATAATTGGTGACTTGAAAAAATTACTGGAAGCTGGTCATCATCATTCCTGAAAGTCTAATGTCTTCTTGATTACAGTTGGAAATGAAGAAACCAGTGAAAAATAAAGTGTGTGGCCACACCTACGAAGAGGAAGCCATTGTTCGCATGATTGAGTCCAAGCACAAACGGAAGAAAAAGGCCTGGTGAGTTGCTGCAGGAAGGGAAGTGGCCCTTCCCAGGGGTGGTCAGTCCGAGGCAGTGCGTTCCTGCTGGAGGGAAAGCTGCTTAAACCTCCCTGAAGTCCATTCACCCGGAGGGATAGTGTAAACATGGAAGCCGGTTTTCAGGAAACATAACACAGGAGGGGAAAAATTAGGAACCTGTTCGGGAAGAAGCTGAAGGAGCTTCAAACATACCTTCAACATACAAGAAAAGGGAGTTGGATGTAATTCTTATCATTAGATAACAGGAATTTTTGTAAATTTGTGTGTGTTAATGCGTGCTAAGTCGCTTCAGTCATGTCCGACTCTCTGTGACCCTATGGGCCTCGGTGTGCCAGGCTCCTCTGTCCTTGGGGTTCTCCAGGCAAGAATACTGGAGTGGGTTGCCATGCCCTCCTCCAGGGAGTCTTCCCGACCCCAGGATTGAACCTGTGTCTCTTACATCTCATGCATGGGCAGGCGGGTTCTTTACCACTAGCACTACTTGGAAAGCCTTGTGTGTGCTGTAGCCTGAAAGAAATAAAGGAGAACTGTGATGCTGAGAGCTTTCTTTTCCCCTTTCTATATGTCCGAGCTCAAATAAGAAGGAATGGTTTAAAAAAAAATTTTTTTTTGCATTCTGCAATACAGATAGTTTGTTTAAAAAAAGTATTCAGTTGTCATTCTAAGAATTCACACCCACTGGTCTTTTCTTTCGGCTGTGCCTCGTGGCAAGCGGGGTCTTAGTTCCTGACCCCGTGCCACCTGCTGTGGAAGGGTGATGTCTTGGCCACTGGGCCACCAGAGAAGTCTGGGCTTCTGTTGGTCTTGATGGTCAAGATGTGATTGTCTGGGAAAAGCGTTCATATCTTTAATTACATAAATAACTTCACGAACAGTTTAAGTAAATTCATGGATGACTTCAATGAGAAATTTTCTTTTTAATTGGAAAGTTTAGAGAATCTTTTACGTGTGTGTATATATATATATATATATATATNGGCTTCTGTTGGTCTTGATGGTCAAGATGTGATTGTCTGGGAAAAGCGTTCATATCTTTAATTACATAAATAACTTCACGAACAGTTTAAGTAAATTCATGGATGACTTCAATGAGAAATTTTCTTTTTAATTGGAAAGTTTAGAGAATCTTTTACATGTGTGTGTATATATATATATATATATATATATATATATGTATGTATTTTTTTAACCTCTGACACACACACACACACACACACACACACAGAGACACACACAGCTCTGTTCCTGCAGTGACACAGAAGGCTGAGTTGGCTAGCCTGGCTGTGCCTTGGTTGGCATTTCTCCTGCTCTTATCACAGATTTGTTGAAGGAATGGAATTGCAGGTGTGACCAATTCTCAATGGACCTTTGATAACAGTCCCTTGATGTGTGGCTTTGCTTCTCCATCATCCAGAATTTGCTGTTCCAGACCTAAATTGGAATTCCCCACCACTCCTCATCTGGGTGTGGACTTAGAGATAGGGCATTTGTGACTGTAGATATCTTAATGGTTATTCAGTCAACTTATTTGCCCTATTTATTCTAGAAAACCTAATGGTTTTCTTATTTGCCTAATGGTTGCAAAGTCGAGATTGTCTGAGTACATTTTTGTGTGTTTTGACTTTCCACCTTACAGTTGAGACGTTCCATTGATCTAGGGAACCTTCCATTTTCCCTGTGAGTGTAATTTTCTTTGTTTTTGGATGTCTAAGCCTTCCGTGTCTCTTTTTTTTTTTTTTCCTATGTTTATTCTCTGAAAAGCAAAATTTTAATTTGTTAACATAACTGCTAAGAATCGGCATTCCCAGATAGTTCTGTTTCACAGCTCTTCTTCCTTAAAGTTTGTGATATTCTCCTCAAGTCAGGTTTGGAAAGGACAGGTACTGATAACAAAGCACATTTTTCCCAAGTCCCAGGAGGGATGGGAGCAACTCTAGAGCCGGCTTGCACTGAAACACATCTTCTTGATTACATACTTTGACTTTCTAATGTCCTTTGCCTTTTCTGAATTGTAAACGTTTGGAAGCACTTGAGCAGCACCCGGCGTCTGGAAAGTGTGGGTATTTTCCTGCCATGCTTTTCTATAAGTTGGATGTGGATTCCATGAACACTGCAGATCCTCATAGCTTAGTAATACAGTGAAGTCAAAGCGGAGGTTTACAGCAAAGGTAGTATTTCTGCTGGGCCTTGAAAAATGAAAAGGATTTCAGAGAAAGGTGAAGGAAGAGTCTTTCCAGCCAAGAGGCTCACCACATTCAGAGTCTGTTCCACTTGGGGAATAGTAGATACAGGTGCAATTATTGTTTGTTAGAGGGTGATGGGAAGGATGCTCTGGGTTCTAGTAAGAGGGGAGTGGTGTATGTAAATTCTCTCTGTTCTGTACTCATCGCAGAGGACGTTAAATGTTATGATTTCATTAGTTTCCTCATCTATAAATTGATGGTCACAGCTGTGAAGTGCCTCAGTGGTATGTTTGAAATTTGGATAAGATATACAGAAAGCACTGAGAGCACCTGTCACGTGGTAAGTAAATATTATCCCATCCTCCTTGTCTTTCTGGCCATCATTCTGTAGGGTTTTGAGGGAATATGTGAGTCAACCTGGGTTTTAGGATGTTACTCCAGTAGCAATTTAAGGGATGAATGAACAAAGGCCTGTGGTGAAGATGTCAATTAGGATGCTGTGGTAGTAGTTAAGTGATAGATCATGAGAGCCGGGATTGAGACTAGAGTCGTAGGTGGAAGGGTATTTAGGAGAAGATGACTGTGGAGGTATGATGGGCAGAAAACGAAAGCTGGAGGGGACAAGTGGAAGAATGTCTGACATGCCTAAGCGGGGTGTCTAGAAGGATGGTGATGTCATTAGCCCACGGAGAGGCTGTAAGAGGAATGCGTTTAGGAAGGACGATCAGAGGGTCATGCTAAGTTTGAGGTCCCTAGCAATACAGCCGTTTGGAAGTATCCAGGAGATATAGAAAATGTGGTTGTTTGACCTCGGGAGAAGCTCTGAGTGGGATGTTGACTGACAGGTTATTGATACAGAAGAGTCAGACCCACACATCTGCCAGGTGCAGCTCTGGACCAGATGTGACAGGCAACCAAGAGCCCCAAGGATGGGGCCTTGGCCTGGCTCTGAGCAACGTGAAGCCAGGATGCAGCTCTGCTCTGCTTACTGTGTCCCCAGAGCACCTGATGGAGGCCCGCCAAAACAGCATTCTTCCATTCTGAAAGGGGCAGTCAGAGGAAGAAGATTCCAACAAAGCAGTCTGAGACGTAGCTGGGAGAGAGGGGAAGCGAGACTATAGAGTAGAGCTTCGCAGGAGCCAGTGGGGGCGGGGTTGACAGGACCTTGAGGATGAGCTATACTGCATTTGGCAGCAGGTTGGAATCCAGGGCCTCTTCAAAACCTACCCCAGAGGTTCCTGATGAAGTATGAGTTAGTGTCATCTCCCAGGACGGATGTTTGGGCGATGAGCACGTCTGGGTTCCCTTTGTTTGAAAATGTCCGTGACACATCCGGTTTGAGAAATCCCAGTTTCTCTGTTCTTCCTCCTTGCTGGTTCTGATTCTGATTTGTTAGACAGGAGTCCCAGGCACACTGTGTTGCTAGCACTGACTCCTTTTCCTGTCCGTGAGGCCTCCTGACACATCTCTCTGCATGGGCTTAAGTCACAATAAAACGGCTGAGACTTTAGCCCTAACTAAATACTATTGGTTAAAATAATTTCCTAAAGCAGATCTCTGAATAATCAGTCTGTTTATTATTACTAATAAAACTGCCTTATGATTTTTCACATGTATAAGATACTTCCAGTTATCCAGTCATTTCTTTGCTTTCTGGTTTAAGAACAGAGACTGTATTAGCAAACAGTCACATTTAAGAGTGTGGAGAGGACAGTTGGGTTGAACAGAAATGTGTCGTTGAGTAGCGGAACTCCAGCAATGTGCTTAGAGGCCCTGTTTCAACCATGAACCAACCATTGACCTCTCAGAGTCTCAGTTTCTTCATCTGTAAAATGAAAAGAGCAACATCTCACAGTATTTCAGGATCAAAGGGACAGTGGGGAATTCCAGTCTAGGTCTGCACCGGCATATTTCTTGGCAGTGGAGAAACAAACCGCTTAGAAGAAAGCTCTTTTTTGGCCCGCAGAGCACTAAACAAATAGCAGCCGGGTTACTGAGGTCGAGACTGTTCATGTTTATATTACTTACCTCACTGCTTAGTGACACATCATTTCAGACGCAGAGGATGTAGGCTTGAGTTACCCTCGGGGTTTAGGTATGATGAGAATCCATCCTGCTCAGATTTCCAGACCTGCTTTCTAGAGCTGGGTGGACCCTGGAATGCTTGGGCCCAAATCCAGGAGGTCGTAAGACCCAGAATCCTGTATGTTTGTGCTAATGCTGAGGCCAAGGTTCCCCACAGCCTCTGGGACCCCTGAGACCCAGGTCTCTTAGTTCAGTCGACACATGTTTGTCCGCTGCTGCGCTGGAATGTTCTGCCCTGTCAGTGACCTGAGTTCAGGACCCAGCGTCTCCTCCCAGGCCTCTAGGCTTGACTCCTGCACAGTGATGACGCGAGGGCTTAAGACTGGTGTGGCCACACCTATCTAGCTCACCAGGGTGTTGTGGGGATGGATGCACTATGCTTACAGAGTGTTCTCTCTCCAGAGGAGGAGCGCCTTGCTTCAGTATCTTGTCATTATGAACCTTGTCTTTTCCTCTTCAGTTTAGAAACTGGTGTGTGTTTATTTGAGACAGGGGGAGAAACAAGGTTCTCCTGTATCAACCTCTCCTCCAAGAAGCCTTCCCAGAACCCCTCATTCTTGCTGCACAAAGTGCCCTGTTCCCATGCTCCCACGGCACCTCTGCACTGTGGCATGTCGGCCTCCCACCAGCACTGTAGGTGGGGCTGCCTCTGCTCCGCAAGGTTCTTGAGAACGGAAATAATGTCCTAGAGCAGGAACCAGCTTACGAGCACCTGAGTGGATTCCTGGACCCTTGTCACGCGGTGTCCCACTTACTTCTCATGACAGCCCTATATGCTCCACCTTCTTGGAGGAAGAACCTGAGGCCCATGACCGATGTCACTTGCCCAGAGTGTCACGGCCAGGAGGCTGGAGCCCAGCTCTCATTTACTCCTGAGCCTATTTTTGTGTCTCTAGGCCGTCTGGCTCCCCTTGAGAGGATTTTTGGGTTAATGCCTCTGTCCCCCGAGTTAATCCCCTAAATGAGCTCAGAGCCCTGGGATGATGTGCAGCCGGCTCTGCAGCTGAGCGGTGTGGTTAATCCCATCACACGTTCTCAGAATGCTCTCATTTACTGACTAAAACCACTGATGTCATCAGGAAGTCCTCCCCACCTCACTCTCCACTTCCCTAAAACAGCTTATTCACTGTCTGGCTGTTGGTGTTAAAGACTTTGTCCTGGGGAGGGGAGGCAGGGGTGGGGGTGGGGGGAGACTCCAGCCAGGCAGGGCAGTCAGAGCAGATGATCAGATGGGTTGATAAGCATCAGCTTGAGGGTCATCTCAGCCACTGAGTTCAAGCTGGATCTCCATGTCGCAGAAGATCAAGTGGTGAGAAATGCCTTTTCCAAAGTCAGGAAAGCATCTTTCCCTAATCTCAGCTTATTGACTTTCATACTGAAAGAAAAAACTCACTCTGAGACCCTCAGCGTGTTTTAAACCAGTGTAAAGCTCTTCTCAAGCACCTCCAAGCCACCCCCTGACACGAAGCCAAGTCATCATACCTGGTCCAGTCACCCCCATCCTCTTTCACATGGTTACCTTTCTAGCTTCACATTTTAACACAAGTACCTGACCATACAGGACCCATTTCAGTAAATATAAATATTGTTAGCAAGCGTATTATTCATTACATTGATTCATGCTCTTCTCACAGAAAGATGCCTTGGTCCAGAAATCAAGACCAAGAAAAACTTTCTCTTCTGTGTTACACAGTTGAGCCCTCTACTACTGGACAGATTAGACCTCGCATGATCAGCTTTCTTCCCCTTCTGGTTTATAGCTTTTGTCTTGTTTTTGTTATTTTTGATCTGTGCTTTTTGGAGGGTTGTCTCAGATCACTGGGCCAGAGCTCTGTGTGGGGCAGGAACCTGTATTTGTATTTTACAGCTGGATGCTTCCAACCCTTCACAGGGCCACTCACATAAGGGGGTCAAATGAGTGCACGCATGCACACGTCTGTGTTGGAGGTATGCAAGCTGTAGGCAGTGAAGGGAATGGCGGCTACTGAGCACTGTGTTGCCTGGAGCCCTGTGAAGCTGGGATTCTGCGCCTTCTGTAAATCTGAGGATGCAGAGGCTCCAAAAGTCAGAGCGAGCTGCTGGTGGTCTCCTAACAAGCAAGTAGGCGGTAGAGGCCTAGGTCGGCTTTGACTTCAAAACTGAGTGCTCTACTCTACCCAAGTCTGGTTCATGTCGAGAAGAAATCAGGTGACTTCATCCAGCCCACTGCCTTCAGAGGAGACCACATCTAAACAGAACCATGACTCACCCACTGCTTTCTTCAGCCGCAGCTCTTCCCCTGAGTCTCCATCGGCCCACTCAGCCTCTCCACTGAGAGGACCGGTGGGCATTTCAGAGAGAATGTGTGCCAGCCAGGACTCCTGCCTGATTCCATCCCAACCTAGTTTTCCAGTTGTTTCCATGGAGATAAAGGGTACCACCAAGGCCCTTCAGCTCTGGCCAAACTCTGAACAAAGCTCAGCTCTTTGCTTTACCCTCCACGTTGGTCCGTCAGCAAGCCCCCTGGGTTCTACTTCCGGCTGTATCCGAAAGCTGCGCCCTCATCCAAGCTGCCCTTTCTCTCCCAGCTGCTGCATGACCCCCTCACTTCCCTGCTTCTTCTCCGCCTGTGCCCGCGTTAAACAGCCAGAGTCTTGTCTTCAGAGTCTAAGCTAAATTTTATCCCTCCCCTTCAGGGTTTTCATTTTTAAAATAAAATCCAAAGTCCCACACACTTCCAGTCAAATCTCCAAATGGCCTCCCTCTTGCCCTGGGCATTCCAGCCACATTGACCTTGCTCTTATACCAAGCAGCTGCCTCCTCAACTTCTACACATGCCGCTGCCCCAGCCCCAGCCACATGCAGCCTTTGTTCTATTAATAGATAAGCCCTCCGCAGCTAGCCATGCTTGACCCCTGCTAGATAAGCCCCTCAGCTCACACTCTCTCCCTTGACCCTGCTTTTTTAGCCATTGTGGCCCTTAAAGACGCTATGCATTTCTCTCCTCCCCTGAAAAGTGAGTGCCGTGAAGTGGGCATTGCCCCAGCCCCAGTGCTGGACAGACCCTGGCTCAGGTGGGCACTCTGAACTAGTGAATGAGTGCACATCAGTCCTGAGTTTTCAAATGTACCCCCTTTTTGGTAAAATTTCCACACTTAAATACTACTCAGCCATAAAAAAAGAATGAAATTTTGCCATTTGCAGCAACGTGGATGGACTTGGAGGGTAATTCTGCTAAGTGAAATTAATCAGACAGAGAAAGACAAACACTGTATGATATCATTAGCTGTGGAATCTAAAAATAGAACAAACTAGTGAATATGAGGAATCATCTGCTGTTTTGACAATTGTAAAACCCTATAGAATTGAAAGAATTTTTCATTCAGTTTTGTTTTTTTTTAAGTGTGCACTTACCTTTTTGCATGGAGAGAACTTGATTCTGAAGGCATTAAGGTGAAGCGGGCTGACTTGATTTTCTCCTCTCTCACAGTTGCCCGAAAATTGGCTGTAGCCACACAGACATGAGAATGTCGGACCTCATCCAGGATGAGGCGCTGAGAAGAGCGATTGAAAGCCACAAGAAGAGACGCCGCCAGTCCAACTAGGAAACCCCCCTGCCTGCAGGGGACTCCGCAGCCTACCTCCTACCCCAGCCATCCGTAGAGAGCGATGCTTGTCAAAGCACTTCGACTGGCTGCATAGCATACTTTGGGGTAAATTTGAAGGTTTTAGTGTATTTGAAAGCATTTTTCTATGTTCCAATAAGCATTCAAGTCTATTATATTGTTTATTTTTAAGTGTTCTCTAATTTTAAATAAAACTTTGATTATCTGTGTATGTGTGCCTCCTGAGGTGTAAATGGTTCCAGTGGTATATGCTGGGTGGTGGCCTATAATCCTTCAGACTGTTTTTTATTATAGTTTTAACAAACTGTGTGGCTTCCCTGGTGGATCAGAGGTTAAAGCGTCTGCCTCCAATGTGGAAGACCCAGGTTCAATCCCTGGGTTGGGAAGATCCCCTGGAGAAGGAAATGGCAACCCACTCCAGTATTCTTGCCTGGAAAATCCCATGGACAGAGGAGCCTGGTAGGCTACAGTCCGCAGGGTCGCAGAGAGTCGGACATGACTGAGTGACTTCACCTTCACCTTTAACAAACTGTAGTTTGTTAACTATAACTATAGTTTTTATATATATAAACTATATAATATATAAATATATATATACTATATATAGTACATAGCTATAGTTTTTATTATAGTTTTAACAAACAAGCAAACAAAAAAAAGAATGTTTTTTGCAAGGGATGTTTGAAATGGAAACACATAAAAACAACCCAATTGCAAGGATTTTCTATCAGGATAGTAAAGAATAGCATGAAGGTATAAAGCAAAGCCAGTTTCCTTACCTGTCTTTACTTTGTGTATTGACAGTTCCAAATATGTAAATGCTCTTATTTGTCATTCTGATGAGCGCAGACTGCTCCAGTAGCTGGCTTATCAGTGCGATGATAAGAGATGCCATAATGGAAACTTTGCTGCAGCCTTCTGAGAGCCTAAAGCGTTCCTTGTCAGAAGCAACCATACCTTGGCTGCTCTCTGCCTTGCTCCGTGCGTGGCTTTCATAAGTGCCTGGGAGTCATCAACCACAAAATAAAGATATTAAATAAGATGTTCCCTGTCATCCCTTCAGCCCTGAAAGTCTGTAGACTTATGACCAGCAGGGTCTTTAAACTGACTATCACTGATTATATTCTATTTATATGAAAAGGACTAATCTACAGTGGCAGGACAGGGAAACCTGGAATGTTGCAGTCCGTGGGGTCCCAAAGAGTCAGACGCGACTTGGCAGCTGAACAACAGCAGCCTTTTATCAACTAGAATAATTAATGAAGCCCTATGAAGCATGCCCCGACTACACTAGAAAACCCAGAAGAGTTCAGAATGGCTAGCGTTTATTGAGCACATACTGTGTGCCAGGTACTATTTCAAGCACTTCACATATATGAAAATATTAACTCATAATTTTCTCAGCCTAGTGAGAGAGATACAGTTATTATTCCCACTTTACAAATAAGTAAAATGAGGCACGGAAATGAAGTGACCTGTGGAAAATCCTAGTAAGCGACTGAGCTGAGGTGGGTCAGTCATCTGGGTCCAGAGTCTGGGTTCTTGGGGGAGGGGGCTTCCTTTTTAATTTATTGGCTGTGCTGGGTCTTCCTTCGTTGCTGGCTTCTCTCTAGTTGCAGCGAGCGGGGGCTACTCTCTCGTGGCTTCTCGTGTAGAGCGCAGGCTTTGCGCAGTTGTGGCACATGGGCTTAGTTGCCCCACAGTATGTGGGATTTTCCTGGATCAGGGATTGAACCCGCATCTCCTGCACTGGCTGGTGGATTTTTTACCACTGAGCTTTAAGAAGCTCAGAATTCTTAATCACATCCTCTCCTCCTCCCTACTGATTTATTTAGGTTCTAAAAATACACTCCAAGTCCGCATTTAAAAACGAAACCTTTTAAAACTAAAAAGAAAAAACAAAAATGAAACCTTTGTAAATAAACAAGATACATGCATTTGTGGAAAAAAATTCACTAAAATGCAGGTAATAACTGGATTTGACATCGAATAGGCAGTAATGGCCATGAAATAATAGCATATGTTTGAATTTCAAAGCATAGTCTACAATGACAGAATTAATTTTGGAAACACTCATGGAATTCAGAAAGGAGTATGACATTCAGTTGTCTACAAACTAAGTAATTTTGAGTTTCTTAGATGCTTTATCTGAATCAGACTTCCTGAGGAAATGATGTTTCAGCCAGAACAAACATACTTCTCGTGGAATGTGGTTCTTTTGTGAAATAATTTGTTTCCTAAACAGATAGAGACAAGCATGAAGTGTTTGCCTAAGGTTCAATTTGCATTTTCCCCAACTCTTTCTAAAGAGAATTCCAGAAAATTGGTGTAGACATTTATACCAATTAGAAAAATGCAAACGCCATCCTGCTATGGAAAAGTATTTGTAGCCTGTAACATTTTTTCCTTCGTTATTCTTCAGAAACATATATACTTGTCCAACCAATTAACGAATTTGACGTTTTGTATATAAAACTTATTTTTATCTTTCACCACTTGGTTGTCATGATCAATCTCGTATATTTGTTAAATTTCCTTTATAAGAATTTTCCCAAAAAGTGAAGCCTTTTCTTCAAATGAAATTTTATTTGTCTTATTGAGAAACCCAATAATATGCAAAATTGAAAGGGGAGCAAACAGATGGTGGGGGTTCCATCCCTTTTTCCTAGAGGACCCCAGGCTTTTTTTCCACTGCTGTATTTATTTTATTTTTGGCTGCTCTGAGTCTTTGTAGCTGCCTTTTTTTTCTTTCGTTTTTGTATCTTTTGGCCCCACTGCCAAGCAAATGGGATCTGAGTTTCCAGACCATGGATTGAACCGGTGCCCCCTGTATTGGAAGTGCAGAGTCTTAGGGAAGTCCCAGGAGCCCCAGCCTAACCTGAGATCACCTAAGAGCCCATGAGTAGCATTTGAAAACTGCACCAGACATTGTAGTGAAATCATTTCATATATGACTGGTTTAGGACTTGGACAATTGTGTGAACGTGGCATTTAAAAAAAAGTGCTAGTTCCTTTAAGAAATTTCCAATTGAGTAAGTTTAAAACATGACCACAAGCTCCAAACAATAAGATAATTTCTCACTCACCGTATATAGAACTTCAAACATGGAGTGTCCAGCCTGAAGCAACTGCACTGCTCCCAGCTGAAGTTTTCTGTGAGGAGGGAGAAATTACAGGGCTCAGGGGAACTGAGGCCTCCGGGAACTGATGGCTGGCCACACACCAGGCTCAGGCTAAGTGCCTTAGACATATCACCTAACCGAATCCTCCCTGTAACCCTGAAGGGAAGTGTTATCGCCCCATTTTACAGAGGAGGAAACTAAGGCTCGGAGTCAGTAAGTCATTAGCCTGAGGTCACTGGCTTGTGAGTGGTGCTGGTAAAACTTATACTGCAACATAACCAAGAGTGCAGAGGGAGCACTCCGACCCACTAAGCTCCCTGCCCCGGGGCCGTAGAGGATGTCCGAATGGTCAGCGGACCTGCATTTCTATCCCACCTAACTTAAATCTACTCCTGAGACCACTGCGTCCCAGGTGAGTCCCATTTTCCAGGCGTTGGTGCATTTTGCATAGCCCAGTGCTTCTCCTTTCCTTCCTTCTGCAAACACACCCCACCAAGTCCAGGCCCTCCCTCCTGGCTTCCACTTAGACTGGTCTCCCACCTTGCATCTGCCGCCTCCCATGTTGATCTACAAGAATCTGATTGGATAATCCTGCATCCTTTCCTACCAAGTGAACTTTAGGCCTGGCATTCAGGATTCTACCATTGTGCAGCCCCACTCTTATCTCCCCAGCTTCAGTTCACCTGCTCTCTTTATGGTAGGGTTTCTTCCAGAAGTAATGGCATATTCCTGACCAGCACATACAATTGACCTTGGGCAAGTCGCTTTACTGCTCCAGGCCTCAGATATGTCACATAAACTAAAAGATTTGGACTTCTCCCCAGGGTTTCTTTAAGATTCCTAAGATTCCTATTTGATGAATTGGTCCTATGCAAAGACTATGGCCCTTTAGAAGGAAAACAAGCTGACTTTGAAATTAGAATATATTTGAACCCAATGTGTATATTGCATCTTTAAGTATTTATTCAAGAAACGCTTTTTAAGGCACTTTGTGACGTGTTTTGTGTTAGTCTCTTTGGATATAAAAAGTCCTTCTGAGAGAGTTTCTTGTTTAGTTGGACTAGACAGATGCACAAAAATAAACTCCGTAAAAGGTTATATAAATGCCATGTCTAGGAGACAGCAGGACAAAGAGAGGAACTAGAGGAAAATTATTAAGTAAAAATTGAGTTTTAGTAAATCAGGTAACAAAATTCAAAACGAGTTTATCGAAAGCCTGTGAAACCTTTCGGCTGGGAGATGGGGTCAGGGTAATCCTGAGTGTGGATTACCCAGCAGTCCAAGAAGTCTGCTATGTTGTGGAAATCTGCCTTCAAGCTCATGTGAAACTTCATGAAGGGGGTTAACTGTTCTGAAAAGAAGGCAGTTAAACCTGACTGGGGACAGGAATTCTCATACATTGCTTGTGGAAATGCAAATTGGTGCAGGCACTGAAAAGTTTGGCTTTTTAAGAAAAAAAAAAAAGGTTACACATGAATTTACCACACAACACATTAATTCCAGTCCTAGGGATCCACCCAAAAGAAGTCAAAACTATGTTCACACAAAGTCTTGTGTATGAATAGTCACAAGCAACCTGCTTTATAATAGCAAAAAACTGGAAGTGATCTGTATGTCCAGCTGGTGAATGGCTGAACAGAAGCCGTGGAGCCATACAAGGAAATGCTACTCGTGATAAAAGGGAATAAAGTATCAACGCTTGGAACATGGTTGAACAGGAGCCAGTCACAAAGATCAAATAGTATGTGAATCCACTTACATGAAATGTCCAGAAAAGACAGCTCTGTAAGGACAGAAAGGAGATCATTGTTAGCCTGAGGCTGGAGGTGAGAATGGAATTGCTTTGGAGTGAAGGAAACATTCTGAAATTGGGATGTGGGGATTTCCCGGGTGGTCCAGTGGCTGAGACTCAAGCTCCCGATGCAGGGGGCCTGGGTTCCATCTCTGGTCAGGGAACTAGATTCCACCTGCCCCTATGCCCTCCTCCAGGGGATCTTCCCGGCCCAGGAATCAAACCCACGTCTCTTAGGTCTTCTGCATTGGCAGGCAGGTTCTTTACCAATGGCGCCACCTGGGAAGCCCCAACCAGGACCCAGCGAGGTCAAATAATAAGTAAATTTTTAAAAACTCATGGGATGAGGGTTGCACAGCTCTAAACTTACTAGGTCACTAAATCCAGCACTTAAAACGGTATATTTTATGATGTATAAATGATTAAATAAACTGAAGAGGGTATTGCTTTACAGGAGAGGGAGAGGAGGGCTTTCTTTTCTGGTTATTTGAAATGACTGGGCAGCTAGAACAGCTACTGGGAACCCCAGTTCAGCTCGAAACCACATGTCTATCAATATTCTAGGAAACATTTTTGAATCTCAAAAGTTAGAGTGAAATAAAAAGTGTTCTCTTCAAAGCCTCATGGAATCCAAGATTAAAAGAAGCAACGCTTTAAAAAAATCTGTTAAGGGTTAATGAGAAGATAAGATTAAACAATGATTGATAACAAAAAGGAACTTGATTTTATCTGTCTCTATGCCTGAATCTCCCAATTGTAGATTCATTTTATCCGCAGTGATCACTAGTAGTAATCAATAGTTCTAATGAGCTACTTTTTAAATATTTTTTAAGTATAATGGAGTGAAAACCCAGGCTAGTTCTTTCTTCTGTTCATCCTGCCATTGGGGAGGATGAAATTCAGTCTGTAAAGATGACCCCCTATGCATTCAAGGGGTGACAGTATGATCCAAACATATAACAAGATAAAAATTTATGACCACAAAAAGGAACATTTAGTGGGTGGGTTTTTTTTTTTCCATGAAGAAATACAAAATTTGTTTTAAAACAAAAAGGAAAAGCAAGACATACTTATGAAAGGAAGAAGCCCAAGGCCCATCCTCCGTCAAAACCAGAATACAAACCAGAAGTGCAGTGCTGTTAAAACAGAAGTCGGCCGCTGGGATGTACGGGAAAAGCTGTCTGTCATTCAGAGTTTCAGGGAAGACTGGCCATCAGGTTTTGCATGGGACCTGAGCTGGTTACAGTCACCGCAGTTCACAAGGAATTTGGACCCCCTGGTGAATTCACAGAACAGCACGAACAAGGCCCAGGATGACGAAACATAGATGCTGTGCTGAAAGGTGTTGGGATGTTTTTGCCCACAGAGAGAAAAAAAACAAACAAACTGAGGACTCTGTTTCATACAAAACATGGGTTTTTTAAAGACTTGCAAGGCAGTCGACAATAAACTCCATAAGAGGGCCTGTTGAAAGTTCTTTGGACCCAGAAGGAAAGCTTAGCTGTTAGCATACCAGCTAAAGAGCTCTTATCCAGGAAACCATGGATGCCCCAGGAGGCTGAATAAATTCAGAAGGTATATGAATTAGTATGGGAAGAAAAATGGCATCTTTACTTTTACTGACCTTACGAATTTAAGGTTTTCTACAATCTTAATGTAGGCAATGAACTCCAGTAGAATTATCGGTATCTGTGACTTCATCACCAATAAAAATAACCTTTTCACATAGCGTTCCTGTTGCCATCAAGATGAATTTACATGTATCTCTTCTCTTAAAATACAGTGATTAATCTGCTTCTATCAATAATGGACTAACAGAAATTGGATTTAACTCCCACTTTTACCATAAAAGAGTCTGCCTACAATGTGGGAGACCCGGGTTCGATCCCTGGGTCAGGAAGATCTCCTGGAGAAGGAAATAGAAACCCACTCCACTATTCTTCCCTGGAAAATCCCATGGATAGTGGAACCTGGTAGGCTACAGTCTATGGGGTCACAGAGTCGGACACGACTAAGCGACTTGACTTTTAACAATTAAGGCTTTTCAGGTGGCTCAGTGGTAAATAATCCACTTGGATTGCAGGAGACCTGGGATCGGTCCCTGGGTCAGAAAGATCCCCTGGAGGAGGAAATGACAACCCACTCTAGTACTGTTGACTGGAGAATCCCATGGACAGAGGAGCCTGGCAGGTTACAATCCATGGGGTCACAAAGAGTTGGACATGACTGGGTGACTAACACTTTCAATTTTCACTTTAACAGTTAAAAATCTGGACAATATATGGACGAAATCGTGGTTTTCAGACATTGGATGCTGCTCTTGCTTCCTGCCTGAAGAGTTCCCAGGCCACTGTCAGGGGAGAGGGATCCAGCTGGAGCCTGGCGGTCTGTCTGGGTTGAGGAGACAGAGTTGAAAATCGGGGGCGTGGGGGGGGTGGAGCAGCTAGAGTCTGCAGAGCGGATTGCTGCTCAGAGGTTGAGCTCTGGAGACCTAGAGGGTCCCCCTGGAGCCTCCATCTGAGTCATCATCAGCTCGGGCCTGTGAGGAAACTACCTGAGGCTGGGAAAGAACCTCCCAGAGGATCAGCGGGGACGAAAACCAGAGCTCACATAGGCCCCAGAATGTTCCTTCTCCCACCAGCCAGAGTAGGGCAAAGTTAGCCCTGGACCAAAGGATGCCTTCATCCTGCTTAGCAGTGTTTATAAGCATGCCTCAAAAGCAAGGGTAGGCAACTTTTTGTGTGAAGGGCCAGACAGTAAATAGTCTCAGCTTTGCGGATCACTTGGTTTCTGTTGCAATCACTCAACTCTACCATGGTAACATGAAAGCAGCCACGTTTGGTATGGAAATGAATGCTAGTGGCTGTGTGCCAATAAAATTTTATATCCATGTTCAGTGTGGACATGAATGCTAGTAGCTGAGTGCCAATAAAACTTTATTTACAAATACTGAAAATTTAATACAATTTTCACAGGCCACAAAATATTCTTTTGATTTTTTCAACCATTTCAAAATGGAAAAACCATTCTTAGCTCATGAGCCATACAAAAGCAGACAAGAGACCAGATTTAGTCTCTGGACTATAGTTTGCTGACGTCTGATCGAAAAGATTGAACTGTCTCTGATTAACTGTGTCCCAGAACAAGGCTCAAAGATACTTAAAAGAATATGAAAGAAATTAAGAAGCAGCACCCAACAATGTCAAATTCACAATGTCTGGTATCCAATGAAAAAGTTCCAGGCATACAAGGAGGCAGAAAAATATGATCCATAACGAGGAGAGAAATTATTTAATTGAAAGAGACCCAGAAATGATACAGGTGGTAGAATTAGTAGACAAGAACATTAAAACAGCAGTTGAAAATTTATTCCTGTGTTTAAAAAGGTAAAGGAAAGGACAGAATGTTGCGGGGAGACATGGGAGTTAGAAAAAGTACTAAATCAAATTCGTAGAAGTAAAGAATGTATCTGCAATGAAAATCACACTAGGTGGCATTAATAGCAGATTAGATACTGCAGTAGAAAAGACTAGTGGGGCTGAAGATATAGCAATACAGACGACTCAGTGGAAACACAGGGAGAAAACAGAAAAAACAAGGCATCAGTGAGTTGAGGGGGCAGCATCAAGCAGCCTAGCACACAGGTATTTGGAGCCCCAAAGGAAGGAGAGCAGAGAAGAAGGAAACAAAAAGTCTCTGAAAAAAAAAAAACACCAGTATCTACTAAATCTGCTGTTAGATCTCATTGACTGTGATAAAGGAAAACCATATCAACTAGATCACAAATGTTTTCGTTTTGGTCGCACTGGGCCTTCGTTGCTTGGCGTGGGCTTGCTCTAGTTGTGGCGAGCAGGGGCCGCTCTCCAGTTGCGGTGCACAGGCTTCTCTTTGCAGGGGCTTCTCTTGCTGTGGCGCACGGGCTCTGGGCGCACGCGCTTCAGTAGTTACAGCGCACAGACTCAGTTGCTTCACGACGTGGAATCCTCCTGGACCAGAGGTCAAACCCTGTCCCCTGCGTTGGCGGGTGAATTCCCATCCTCAGTACCACCAGGAAAGTCCACAAATTCAGTTTTTAAATGGCTCCATAGCTATAGTTCCTGGAGAAGGAAATGACAACCCACTCCAGTATTCTTGCCTGGAGAATCCCATGGACAGGGGAGCCTGGCGGGCTGCAGTTCATGGGCTTACAGAGTCAGACACGACTAACACTTTATTCCAATACAACCGATTTCCTTTGTAATCTTATGCTTTTAATAGCATTGTTCTGAACAGGGGTGGAATATTTCACTCAACCGCCCAGGAGCCTGGGGCCCAGTGAGGATGTGCAGCCCTGTGGGCAATTGTTCTCTCCTCTGTTGTGGGCCCCTCCCGTGGTTCTGGGGCGTCCTCTGGCCGGGTCTGCTGTATTCCACATCCCCAGCCCCTAACACAGAGCCTTGTCACCTCACAGAGGCTCACTGATTAGTAAAGAGGGCATGGGGGGGGGGGAATGAATGCTCTCTATGTCCTTGGAAGATTTGCATAAATGAATGCAGATAAAAGTTTCTCCCAGACTCAGGAGAGTTAGCATCTGTCAGAGTTCATCTGACACATTTCACATATATTATCCCCGTTAATCCTCCCAACTGCCCTGGATTCAGATAAGGAAACTGATGACCAAAGATAAAATCATTTCCCAGGTCTCTGAGCTTGTGAGTGATGGGGCCAGCATTGGAACCAGAGCCTCCAAAGCACCTTCTCCTGTGTCGTGGCTGTGGCTTGACAGGCGAGAACCGCTGGGTGAAGGAAGACCCAATCCTGGGACAAACCAGGAAGCCGGTGTATGAAGTCCCTGAGAAAACCACATCCTCTCAGATGGAGTCCCCACATTCTTCTAACACGTGGGTCTAACGCCTTTTCATTAAGGTAAAGCCACTGTGAGCCCTCCAGGAGGGATGGTGGGTGGTGAGGAATCAGATACCACGAGAGGAGGTACCAGCTCTTGAGCCTGCCTCAGCTTCTCCCAAGATCTTCAACTTCCTTCCAAGGATCCCTCAGGGCCTCTTTCTTGATTCTGTTGATGAGCAGTAGAGGATGGGGTCTTGGGAAGCTGTATTTTAGGCAACACCTCACTACCACACAGCTTCAGAAGAGCATCCAGTTCTTGCCACCCAAAAACTGCTTCTGTCTAAGACAGGTAAGGGTTTTCCTATCTGCTATCCTTCACCCAATATGAAAAATATGTTGCTACATCAGTGAAATGAGTCTTCCACTAGATGTAGAAGTAATACTATGAATATATAATTCAAGGTTGGCTGGAATACAATACAGCTGGACTTCCCTTGTGGCTCAGACGGTAAAGCGTCTGCCTACAATGCAGGAGACCCAGGTTCGATCCCTGGGTCGGGAAGATCCTCTGGAGAAGGAAATGGCAACCCACTCCAGTACTCTTGCCTGGAAAATCCCATGGATGGAGGAGCGTGGTAGGCTACAGTCCATGGGTCACAAAGAGTCGGACACGACCGAGCGAGTTCACTTGGACTTGGAATATAATACAGCAAAAGTGTGGAAACTTCTTGGGACAGAGGGTCAAGCTTCAGCACCCCTGGGTGTCGGGGATGGTGGTGAGAGTTCCTTGGCACCCTAGCTCATGCTGTCCTGCTGCGCTGGCTACCTTCTGCCTTGTGACTTATTACAGTGTCTTATCCTTCTCTCTTGACTGGGTTTTGAGGGTGGACTCCACATCTGAACCATGTGTAGTCTCCAAGCTTCAAAGTTTCTCCAAGTGAGGTCCAGGAACATCTTTATCCGAGGATCTGAAGAGCTTGTTAAAAATGCAGGTGGCAACTGAGTCAGAATCCTGGGAGGCAGGTCCAGGAATCTTCGTTTTTACAAGTTCTCTAGCTGATTGTGATTCACACTCCTTGTGAGGACAAGAGGCACCTGACATACAAGGAAAGACCCAAATGAAACCATGTTGGATTAGTAAAGCCAAACAGAGCAACATCTATATATACATTGGAGTTATAGCTATCTAAACATCACATTTTTATGTCAAACGCTCAAAAGAGTGAGAGAGAGGGTTAGTCGCTCAGTCATGTCCGACTCTTCACAACCCCATGGACTGTAGCCCCCCAAGCTCCTCCGTCCATGGGACTCTCCAGGCAAGAATACTGGAGTGGGTTGCTATGCCCTCCTCCAGAGGATCTTCCCAATCCAGGGACAGAACCTGGGTTTCCTGCACTGCAGGCAGATTCTTTACCCTCTGAGCCATGTGGGCAGAAGAAGATTATAGGTAAATACAAAGAGTTGTACATATTTTTATTTTTTTAAAAATATCATCTGCTGAGGTGAAGTCCTGGTGACCTGCTTCATCCCGATTCCATGTGTCACACCCTCCCAGCCATTTCAGATTTCACTATGAAGACTCCTTTTTTGGGGGGGGAGGTTGCTGTGCTGGGTCTTCGTTGCTGCATGGGGCCTTTCTCTAGTTACAGCGCGTGGGGCTACTCTCTAGTTGCTGTGCATGGGCTTTCCACTGCAGTAGCTTCTCTGGCTGGGGAGCACAGGCTTCGGGTGCATGGCTCAGTAGTTGTGGCTCCCGGGCTCTAGAGCACGGGATCAACAGTTTCGGTGCAGCGGCTTAGTAGCTCCGTGGCATGTGGGATCTTCCCAGATCAGGCATTTAACCAGTGTCTCCTGCACTGGCAGGCGGATTCCGTACCACTGAGACACCAGGGAAGCCCTGCACAGACTGTTTTTAATTGCGCTACTTGGTGGCATCTGTTCATCTCTATCCCCTAGGGCCCCATATATGGTAAAGTCTCAGTTAAAACAAATCAAAACAAACAAAAAAATCCTCCTACTCACTCTTTGTTACCAGTCTAAGTTTCATACAAACTGAAAGTTTGGAAATGGACTAAGGTAGTTCCAGAGAAAGAAATCCCTAACTATCCTCAGTTGAATCTCAGCTTGGTCCATATTTCTGGCATGAATAGTGGATTCTCCAGAAAAGTAGTGGTGTTTTCCAAACCCTAGTTGTTCTAGCTCCTCCATTAGAGTTTTGCTATATCCTCATATCCTGGATTATCATTTGCTTAAGTTTTAACCAAGTCACTTGAAAAAAATATTAAGCAATATATGAAATGGCAGTTTGATATGCTGAGTATATTTTTAAATGTATTAAAATAAATATGTAATTCTTGAAGTAAAAGAAATAGGTGTCTTGAAGCATCCATAATTATCCTGAGGGGCTCCCTGGGAAATTCTTGCACAGAGCAGGGCAAGGGGTCCACGCCAGGGCCCAGAGCCTTCCCACAGTCACGAAAGACCTCCTAAGAACCTTCCTTTACTGGCTGCCAGTGCTGAAGTCAAATCCCTTGACAGGACATTGACACCAGCATGAAGCTCTGGCAGTTGATCGTGGAACCGCACCCGCCTGCCCACCCACTGCGGTTGGGATTTCAGCAGGGACTGCAGAATGGAGGGCAGGGACCAAGGCCACGCTGACCCCCGAGCTTCACGTGAGAAATGTGAGCCCGGGGAACAGGGCTTTCAGGGCCCCCAGGGCTGCCTGGCCTGGTTCACGCTCCCAGCTAACCCGCTTGCTCCATCTGTTTCCTGGAGGCAGGTGACATCCCCACCAGCCGTGGGAGCTTGGTAGGGAGAAGCCAGCTCCTGGTACCCTAGAGCACTTGTATTCCACAAATCTGTTTTTCCTGCAGGTCTGTGTTTGACTTGGAGGCAATGTCCGGCATCTCACCACGTGTCAGAGGTGACTGTTTGATGCCAGCAGAAGAAAACAAGCTTCACGCCGCATGGAGCTAAAGGTGAGGCGACAGCTGGCTGACGGTTGGTGATTCACCCAGGTGGACGCTGAACCAGTGGCCTGAAAGGAACCGCCACCCAGGGCCCGTATCGAGTCACAGATGAGAAGCCCCGTCTGGCTGCCCCCAGAGCAACGAAGGATTGCGACACGTTTTTTCGCTAACCTCAGCTCTGTAGGGCCGGGCACTCGGGGAGTGAGGTTTAGGGAAGTCAAGCGTCCTTCAGTGTTTTTCCCAGAACAACTGGGCTTGTCAGAAGACGCCAGTTCCAATTTCACTCTCTTTCTCACTAGCTGTGTGACCTCAGGTGACTCTGTGAAGTCCACTGCGTCTTGGTGGCTTCAGCTGTGAGGAGGGGGGTTTTTACCCTCTGCTCTTGGGGCTGGCTGTCCAGAGTCAGCGGCACAGCCCATGTAGGACCAATTAAGCGGTAATGGCAAAAGCCTGGCTGGATGCTGCTTGGGGAGCCTGGATGCCTGCCTCAACCCCTGTTCCTGCTTTCAAGATAGTTTGAATGCATGTGAATGTATGAAAATTAAATAATGCAAAATACCAACCAAATTTATAGTGGGTTTTCTGGGGGCTTGGACTGGGGAGAGACCAGGTTTGAGGGTGGGGTAGTTCATTTTTCTAAAATACACTTTCCTGGGCTTCCCTGGCAGTCCAGTGGTTAAGAATCCATCTTGCCATGCAAAGGACACCGGTTCGATCCCTGGCCTGGCAGGATCCCATCTGCCTTGGAGAAATTAAGCCCGTGAGCCACAACTATGCAGCCCACGTGCTGAAACTACTGGAGCCCGCCTTTCCTAGAATCTGTGCTCCACCACAATGAGAAGCCCACACACCTCGACTAGAGAATAGCCCCTGCCATCTGCAACTACAGAAAGCTTGAGCACAGCCACAAAGACCCAGCACAGCCAAAAATAAAAAAAATAAAGAAATAAAAGCTAAATTTAAAACATAATTTTAAGAAATACAGATTTGTGTCTTTATAACTCATTTTGTCTTTTCTAAGGATAATTCTAGAATCAAGTGTGCCACCAGCTCAGTGAGGCCGACATAATCCTTCAGGATATAAGAGGACTGGGAAGAGCTTGTGGGCATCACAGTGGTCAGAAAAGACTTTGTGGGCCAAAGAGACTCGCCTAGGGCTGTCTCCAATGAGGCAGGGACCAGTCTGGATGGACGGGAGGGATCAAAGGTCATGGGCATCAGCAGGAGCAAATGCCCTGTGACTGGTTCCAGGGAGGGGAGGCCGGACAGATGAGAGTTCACGTTCATCCCGAGAGGACTCAAGCCCAGAGTGAGCCACTCACTGGATGTGGGTCCATACCTATTGACTCTGTGCAAGGCCATTAGCAAATACTAGCAATATGAGTACAAAGGCTAGAAGTGTTAGCACTTGGGTGCAGTTGAGAGGCAGCTCAGGTTTAAAGAGGGTGGGGAAAAAGCTAAAATCATAAGCAAAAAGACCCAGGGAGAGTTGAACCACAGAACATGTAGAAAGAAGCTATGCTGAGGGATTTAATAAAATTTCCACATCTTAAAAGTTCACTGGGTGGGGTCCAGGAAGTGAAAGACAGAGGCATTTGTGTCATCCTTTTCTCCCCCAAGGAAACCAACCTAGAACTACTCAAAACGTGGGCTTTGGCTGATGGAGGCAGCCGTGGGGGAGCAGAGATAAAACCTGACAACTGCCCTCTCAGACCCAGGGGCTGTGCAGCAGAGGCACCTAGACCTCACAGTGGAAACCAAGTTGACCAGCACCTTCCAAGGGACATGCAGGGGACTGAGGGCTAGCCTCCTGGGCTGGAGTCCCCCTTCAGGGCCCCAACCCTGGCTTTTGCGATTTGACGTGAGTCCCTGATCTCTCAGCCTCCATCTCTGAGATAAAAGGACAAGAGCCCCTCACACCCTCGAGCAGAGGTTGAAAGGGTGAAATGAGTCAGGATACTGCTCTCTGTCCTTGTTGTTTATTCACAGTTCAGATAAGACACTTGGGCATGGCTATGCTGTGTTTCATAGGGAAAAAGAATGCTTTTTCTATAAGATCGCCCGCAGGCAGCCTCCTGTCTGGACTCCAGGCGCCAAGGCAAAGTATGAAGCTCTGGGAAGGATACAGGAGTTAGCAGACTCCCAGGGCAGCCTGGGAACCACAGGCCATGGGAAAGCGCATCCACATTTCCAGGAGTTCCACCCTAGAGATTTACTGCAAAACTCTTGACACACATCCGCGAGTTAAAGCTTCATGCCAACGACTTAGCCAACACCACCGCTTTGGATTTGCTAATCGGCCCTCTGAATTTGAACATGCAGTCGTCAGAATTTGTTTGCTGAGCTATGTGCGTGTGCACACGATGAGGAGGGATGTGAAAGCACACACACTTCTTGGATATCGTCTATTCTTGGAAACGCTAAAGCTGTCTCCTGAGGGAACCCAACAGTAGAAATTGCAGATCCCAGATCTAACAATCCGAATCCCAGCCCCACCACTGACTAGATGTGTACTTGGAGCAAGTTACTTGCCGTCCCTCGGCCTCGGTTTGCACATCTGTGAAATGGGGGTAGGTTGGTTGCGAGGATAAAAAAGGGAACGTATGTGAAGTTGTGAAGGCAAAGTCTGGCACATGGTGACTCCTCAGTATATAGGAGCTGTTGTGAGCAGTTTTCATTCCACAAATGTTTCTTGAGTGCCTTCTACGTGCCCAGCATCTAGGCTATGAACAAAACAGACAAGAAATGAGGGAGCTGGACAGTAAGCAGGTAGAGGAGCAAAATGTATAGTGTGTGAATGATGGCAAGGGCAGAGAAAAACAGAGCAGGGCTGGGGAAAGTGTAGATGTTGCAAATAGACTAATTAGGACAGGCCACGGGAGAAGTGATGTTTTGACAAAGACTGGGAAAATGTGGGGAAGCCCTAACGTTGAGGATGCGGATGTGAGGGAAGCGTGGTCCAGGGAGGGAGACCCCCATCCACCGCATCAGTGATGATGCTGCAGCCCAGGCCTCCATTCCCACTGGGGGCGGGGAGACTGGGTGCTGCCCGGGATGCTTCCCAAAGGGCTTTGTCTGAGCACCCGCTGTTCCCCTCGGGCCCCGCCCAGTCCATCTGTTCTGTAGCGCCTGGCTCTGACTTTCCCCATTACTCTGCCGGACAGAATGTTCCTCCTTCCCCAGAGCGCCGCAGCCCTCGCCCGTCTGTGACCTGTGCAGGTGCCACCTATTAGCCTGGACCCTTCCTCGCACCTCACCTCCTCTCCTTCTCACCTGCTAGCTCCTCCTCCTCCTCCAGGTCTCCGCCTGGCTGTCCTCTCCGCTACGGACCCTCTCTGGCCCTGCAAGCCCCACCCACAGTCTGCGTGGAGTATTTTGTCTTCAGGTTCCACTGCATCCTGTGCTGTTTCTCCACCCCAGAGCAGACACAAGGATGCGCTAGAAGGTGAGTTCCTTCTGAGCAGGGTCTGGCGCTGCCACGTGGAAGGGTGTTTGTGAAAGGAGCGCAGAAAAGTGTGTCCTCCCCCCGGGGCAATGTCCCCTCCAGCCTCTCTTGGGAGCTCTATCAGGACCAACCCCCTCTAGGTCTTAGGTAAAACTTCTCCCTTTTGGGTAGCATTCTGTAGGGAGTGTTTCCTTTTTCCTCCAGGAGCTTCCTGATAGTGTGGGTTGGGGTAGAAGTGCCACCTTCCCCACTGGGGGTATGGAGAGGGACCTTCCTGGGGTGGTTAATCAATTACATTCCATCAGTATCAGGGGAACTGGATCCAGGACCCCCAGGGAATCCTATATATATGCATATGTATGTATATATATATATACACTCATAGGGTAGAATTTGCATATAACCTACGCATATCCTCCCATACACTTTAAATCAACTCTAGATTACTTATAATACCTAATACAACGTAATACTATGTAAAGTGAGTGAAGTCTCTCTATCATGTCTGACTGTTTGCGACCCCATGGACTGTAACCTACTAGGCTCCTCTGTCCATGGGATTTTCCAGGCAATAGTACTGGAGTGGATTGCTGTTTCCTTCTCCAGGGGATCTTCCCAACCCAGGAATTGAACCCAGGTCTCCCACATCGTAGACAGACACTTTACCGTCTGAGCCACCAGGGAAATAAGTAGTTGTTAATACAATGTAAATCCCATATAAATATTTGGCAGCAGTGGCGAATTCAAGTTTTGCTTTTTATAACTTTCTGGAATTTTTTTTTCCCCAAACATTTTCAATCCTTGGTTGGTTGAGTCCACTACCGCAGAAACCATGAGTACTGTTATCTAGTCCATGAAAGAGTCAAGGGATTTTCTTTAATCACCATGGGTGACATGAAGGAAATTACAGAGTTTTAGAATTATCTTGTCTTTCATTAATATCAAGAGAAGCCCTGAGATGAGTGAAAACAGAAAAAATCTAGTGAGAGACGGTGAGAGAGGAAAAGAAATGAAGCCTTGGGACACAGCTCTGTGAGCAGAGAGCTGAGGTTTACTTCACCTTCAGACACAGGCTGGGGACCTGCCTCGGTCCAGCTGCTGTGAGGTCCTGAACAGGGAGGGCTTGAGAGGACCCTACCCAAGCAGGAGGGTGAGGCAGGGATCCAAGTGGGTGCAAATGAGTCCCGTGAAGGGCCCAGAAGGAGTGCTTCTAGGTGGTGGTACTTAGGCGCTGATGTGATTTTATGGGGTTTCTCTGGTGGCTCAAATGGTAAAGAATCTGCCTGCAGTGCAGGAGACCCAGGTTCAATCCCTGGGGAGATCCCCTGGAGAAGGGAATGGCAACCCACTCCAGTACCCCTGCCTGGAAAATTCCCTGGACAGAGGAGCCTGGTGGGCTACAGTGCAAAGGGTCATAATATACTCCATCCTTCCTGGCAGGAGGAGGAACCAGTGATGGACTTGTGGCCTCAGAAATGACTTCTGAGAGGGTGTTGCTGGAGTTCTAAGTTCGAACCTCAGAGGTCTTACTCCAGTAAATGCTGAGGAACCAAGGAATGTTCAGAACCATCCTAGACCTTGGTGACTGGGTGGGGCACCAACCACAGGCCCCTCCAGGACCAAAGCAGTCATTTCCCCAGCTGCCAGGAGCTGGAGCCACAGAGCTGAGGCTGTCTCTTCCCCAGGCAGCTGTCATCTAAGGACTGGTTGACAGGGGATCACAAAGGGACTGACTCTGCAGGGCCACCCCACCTCCAGAGCCTCTGCTGCAGGGACTTGCTCATCTCCCTCAGCCCAATCTGCTCCCCTTGTTTCCCCCAGCCCCAACCCACTGCCAACAGATGTGGTTCCCAAGAGCGCTCCCCACAACCTACCCACATGCAAATCTCCATCTCAGAAGCTGTTTGCAGGGAACCTGACACAAAGCAAAATGTGCGTCTCAGAACCGTCAGGTACGCTGGATGTCAGTTCCCTGAGGGGGTCCCACGGGCACGGTGGGTTGGCCTGAGAAACCATGGAATGTCTTTGTATACCTTGGAGAAGGGCCACACAACTGACTTCTAATGGCCTTTAAAGACAGAGAGGGTCCAGATCATCACTATTCCTTGGGGACATGTGGACCCCAGAATTTCCAAGCTGGAAAAGTTCTCTCTTCCTCTCTTTTTCTTTTCTTTTTTTCTTTCTGGCATTTCTATGCAGTGATCGACAGCCTTCACCATCTGGAAGTTCTTCCTTCGTTCAAACCGGAATCCCTCGTTCTGTGATGTATTCCCATTTCCTCTCCCTTTTCCTCCACGGAGCTGTGTTCTTGCCAAGAAAGAAACTTTAAAGGGAACAAAGACATATGGTTTTCCTATTAAGACTGACACCCACGGTTTAGAGAGTCAAAGGAAAGAGTTCAGCATAGGGCAACGGAAATGTATTTGCATGGATGGCAACAGCATCTGAAACTGACTTTTTTTTTAAGGTATCAAAACAGTGACTGCCCCTTTTTGTCCAGTTTGTTAAATTCTAGAGTATTAAGAATACCTCCCTGGTGACTCAGACTGTGAAGAATCTGGTTGCAGTGCAGGAGACCAGGGTTCCATCCCTGGGTTGAGAAGATCCCCTAGAGAAGGGAATGGCTACCCACTCCAGTATTCTAGTCTAGACAATTCCATGAACAATGGAGCCTGGTGGGCTACAGTCCATGGGGTCGCAAAGAGTTGGACTGAGCCACTAACAACACAATACTAAGAATCCTTGCTGAGACCTTATTCAGTGGTGGTGTGGTACAGAGAGTTGTGGGTTTGGACTCTGATATCATGATATCATGCACTGAAAACCTGTTTGCCATATTTGCCTGTTTGCCACCTGATAGCAGTGTGACCGTGGGAAAGGCTCTTTGCCTTCGAGCCTCAGTTTTCCTCACTGTACAGCAGTTACACCTGGGTAACAGGCTTGTTGAGAGAGTTCAGCTGAAGGCGTGAAAGAGCCCAGTAAACCAAGAAGCACTATCATAGTGTGAAGGGTCAAAGACTGAAATCTAGAACAATTTCTAGAGCAACAACTTGATACAGTCTGTCCACATCTTGTTTTCTTTCTGAGAAATTGACAAACTGATATTAAAATTCATGCGGAAATGCAAAGGACCTAGAACAGTCAAACAACTTTGAAAAAGAGCGAAGTTGGACTATTACGTTCTGATTTCAAGTCCTATTATAAAGCTACAATAGTCTTTATGATTTCTTTCCTACTACTAATTTTGGGAAGTTTTTGGTTCTTCTTTTTGCAGCTGTTTTAGGTGTCAAGTTAGGTTGTCTATTCGATGTTTTTCTTGTTTCTTGAGGTAGGATTGTATTGCTATAGACTTTCCTCTTAGAACTGCTTTTGCTGCATTCCACAGGTTTTGAGTTGTTTCGTTGTCATTTGTTTCCAGAAAATTTTTTTATTTCTCTTTTGATTTCTTCAATAACCTGTTTGTTGTTTAGAAGCATGTTGTTTAATCTCCATGTGTTTGTGTTTCTTACAGTTTTTTTTTTCTTGTAATTGATATCTAGTCTCATAGTGTTGTGGTTGGAGAAGATGCTTGATACGATTTCAGTTTTCTAAATTTACTGAGGTTTGATTTGTAACCCAAGATGTGGTCTATCCTGGAGAATGTTCCATGTGCACTTGAGAAGAAGCAAAAATCCTCAACAAAATTTTAGCAGAGTTCAACAACACATTAAAAAGCTCATACACCATGATCAAGTTGGGTTTATTCCAGGAATGCAATGATTCTTTAATATATGCAAATCAATCAATGTGATACATCATATTAACAAATTGAAAGATAAAAATCATAAGATAATCTCAATAGATGCAGAAAAAGCCTTTGACAAAGTTCAGCACCCATTTATGATTAAAACTCTTCAAAAAATAGGCATAGAAGGAACTTACCTTGACATGTAAAGGCCACATGTGATAAGCCTACAGCAAACATTATTCTCAATGGTGAAAAATTGAAAGCATTCCCCCAAAGATCAGGAACAAGACAAGGGTGATCACGTTCACCACTATTATTCAAGATAGTTTTGTAAGTCTTAGCTACAGCAATCAGAGAAGAAAAAGAAATAAAAGGAATCCATATCGGAAAAAAATAAGCAAAGCACTCACTGTTTGCAGATGACACAACACTGTACATAGAAAACCCTAAATGTAGTATCAGAAAATTACTAGAGGTAATGAGTGAATTTAGCAAAGTTGCAGGATACCAAATCAATACACAGAAATCACTTGCATTTCTATATACTAACAATGAAAAATCAGAAAGAGAAATTAAGGATTCAATTTCATTCACCATTGCAACAAAAATACTTAAATATCTAGAAATAAACTTATCTAAGGAGACAAAAGTTCTGTACACAGAAAATTATAAGACACTAATGAAAGAAATCAAAGATGACATGAACAGATGGAGAAATATTCCATGTTACTGGGTAGGAAGACTCAATATTGTGAAAATGGCTATACTACCAAATGCAATCTACAGATTCAATGCAACCCCTATAAAATTACCAATGGCATTTTTTACAGAACTAGAACAAAAAAGTTCACAGTTCATATGGAAACACAAAAGACCCTGAATAGCCAAAGTCAGTCTTGAGAAAGAAGGATGGAGATGGAGGAATCAACCTTCCTGACTTCAGATTATACTACAAAGCTACATTCATCAAGGCAGTATGGTACTAGCACAAAAACAGAAATATAGACCAATGGAACAAGATAGCCCAGAAATAAACTCATGCACCTGTGGGTGTCTTATTTTTGAAAAGGAGGCAAGAATATACAGTGGGGCAAAGACAGCCTCTTCAATAAATGGTGCTGGGAAAACTGGAGAGCTACATGTGAAAGAATGAAAGTAGAATACTTCCTAACACCATACACAAAGATAAACTCAAAGTGGATTAAGGACCTAAACGACCGGAAACTATAAAACTCTTAGAGGAAAACATAGGCAGAACACTCGATGACATAAATCAAAACAAGATCCTCTATGACCCACCTCCTAGAGTAACAGGAATAAAAACAAAAGTAAACAAGTGGGACCTGATTAAACTTAAAGGCTTTTGCACAGCAGAGGAAACCATAAGCAAGGTGAAAAGACAACCCTCAGAATGGGAGCAAATAATAGCAAATGAAACAACTGGCAAAGGATTACTTTCCAAACTATACAAGCAGCTCATACAACTCAATGCCGGAAAACCAAACAAGCCAATCAAAATGTGGGAAAAAGACCTAAACAGACATTTCTCCAAAGAAGAGATGCAGATGGCTAACAAACATGTGAAAGGATGCGCAACATCGCTCATTATTAAAGAAACGCAAAACAAAACTACAGTGAGGTCACCTCACACCGGTCAGAATGGCCATCATCAAAAGGTCCACCAGCAATAAAGGCTGGAGAGGGTGAGATGTATGGACAGAGCAACATGGAAACTTACATTACCACATGTGAAATAGCAAACGGGAAGTTGCTCTGTGACTCAGGAAACTCAAACAAGGGCTCTGTATCAACCTAGAGGGGTGGGGTGGGGTGGGAGATGGGAGGGAGGTTCAAAAGGGAGGGGATATATGTATATCTATGGCTGATTCATGTTGAGGCTTGACAGAAAGCAACAANCAACATGGAAACTTACATTACCACATGTGAAATAGCAAACGGGAAATTGCTCTGTGACTCAGGAAACTCAAACAAGGGCTCTGTATCAACCTAGAGGGGTGGGGTGGGGTGGGAGATGGGAGGGAGGTTCAAAAGGGAGGGGATATATGTATATCTATGGCTGATTCATGTTGAGGCTTGACAGAAAGCAACAAAATTCTGTAAAGCAATTATCCTTCAGTAAAATAAAATTTTTAAAAAGCTACAATAGTCAGGCCAGAGTAGGATGGGCCTAACAATAGACAAATAGTTCAATGGAACTGAAAGAGAAACATACCTACACATAGATGAATAAATGATTTTTAAAAAATAAGGGTGCAAAGGCAATTCTGTGGAGAATGGATAGTCTTTTGGGGACAATTGGGTAACCATATGCTGGAAAACGAACTTGACCATACCTATGCCATACAGAAGAGTTAACTCAGAATGTATCATAGGTCTCAATGTGAAACCTAAATGATAAAATTTTTAGAGTAAAATACGTGGGAGAAAACCTTTGTGTCCTTGTGTAAGACAAAGATTTCTTAGTTGGCATTTGAAAAGTATAATCCATCAGGAATTTCCCTGGTGGTCCAGTGGTTAAGACTCTGCTTTTCCAGTGCAGGGGGTGGGGGTTTTGATCCCTAGTTGGGGAACTAAGATCCCATATGCTACTTGGCCAAAAAAAAAAAAAAGGTGTAACCCATGATAAATGGATAAATTGAACTTCATCAAGTTCAAGACACTATTAAGAAAATGGTGGTAAGCTAAACCACAGACCAGGAGAAAATATTTGCAAATTATGGATCTGATAAAGGACTTGTATCCAGAATACATAAAGAACTCTCAAACTCAGTAATTAGAAAAAAAAGGGGGGGGGGCAGATTTGAACAGATCTTTTATCACCAAGGAAGATAAACAGGTGCCAAATGAGCACGTTGAAAGATGCACAATGTCATTAATCATCAGAGAAATGCAAGTTAAAACCACAGTAAGATACCATGACTCATATATTAGAATGGTTGTCATGGACTGAATATTTGTTTAAGTCCCCTGCAAATTCATATGTTGAAGACCTAACTCCCAAAGTGAAGATATTTGGAGTTGGGGCCTTTTGGGAGATAATTAAAGTCTTGAGGGTGGAGCCCCCACAATGGGGTCGGTGCCCTTATAGAGGAAAGTGACTGAGGTGCTCTCTCTGTCTCTCTCTGCAAAGTTCAATCGTACCCATTATGATCCAGCCATTCTCTCCAGGAATTTGCCCAGGAGAAATGAAAATAGGTGCCCACACAAAGACCTGTCCACACATACTCATTGAAAATATACTAGTAATCACCACAGAATGGAAACAACCCAATTATTCATCCACATCCTCCTCATGGTGGAGGCCTCAGGGCCTCTGGCTAGTGATGTTCCAGGCAGGCTGACTCTCTGACGCTGAGTTGGTCCAGTCTTACACACCTGGACCTCAGGGACTGCCAGCTCTAGAACAGAGGTGGCAGCTGGTGGAGGCTTGAAGCGTGGATCTGAATACTGACCTTGCCATTACTTGCTCTATGATCCCAAGCTGATCCGTGAGTCTTTCTGGCACATCAGAAATGTGATTCTAACTCAGCCTACCTTCCTCCTGGGATTCCCCTTGACCCCCTGACCCTCTCATCAGAGCCTTCCCACTCTGGACTCTGTCTGCCTTGCTACCAAGTGGCTCCATGAGGGCAGTGTCCTGTTTTTTTCACCAGCAGCCTCCCCAGGAGCTGGCACACAGTAGGTGTTCAACACATGTTTGCCAGTTGATAGAAACAGCCCCTCTGTGCAGGGCACTTGGCATATGACAGCTTGTTTAATTTTCTAAACAGTCTCGCAATGAGGGTCTCACCATTCCCATTTTAGAGATGAGAAAACTGAGGCTGAGTAAATGACTGAAGTTATCCAGAGACACAGGGGTATGAAGAGGTGGTGCTGGAATGTGAACCCCAGCTTATCAGATTCCGAAGCTCTTGAGCCACATGGGGCTCCCCCAGCCTCTGATGAGGGGCCAATGAGGATATGACCTTTCCTGTCCTGCCTCTGAGCTGTCTAGACCCCATAAGCCAGAGTCTAGAGAGTGCTCAGCCAGGATCACCTCACCCCGCGCAGGGTTGACCCCGAGAGAGCTCTGTGGCCGACCAGGGGGTGAGCTCACTGTATGGAGAGGGGTGTGGAGGGCTGGTGACCTAGAGTTCGCCAGACTGGTTCATGTTTGGGTGTGCCACCTGCGAGCCTGGTTGGGTTTCTCGCAGGTTCCCACGGAGCTTGGCTTTTTCTGGGAAGTATCTGATGCTGCTCTTCCTTGCTGGCTGACCGGGTGACGACTCCACTCACCCCTCCAAAGCCTCGGCCTCCAGCCTGACTGAATTACTCAAGGGAAGTCAGAGCTCATCCTTATTTGACTAATCCTCATGTGGCAACACACTGGCCATTGTTGTTTTAGCACGGGGCAGGGCCCGAGTGAGAGCTTTCTCCTTGCAGCCTCTGGGTCTGCAGGCTGGAGTAGGGCCTTCCTCCCTCCTGAAGTCTGAAAACCTGCATCGCCCCGTGCATTAGTCCCCTTGTTGTTGTTCAGTGGCTCAGTCGTGTCCGACTCTTTGTGATCCCGTGGACTGCAGCACGCCAGGCTTCCCTGTCCACCACCAACTCCTAGAGCTTGCTCAAACTCATGTCTGTCAAGTCAGCGATGCCATCCAGCCATCTCATCCTCTGTCGTCCCCTTCTCCTCCTGCCTTCAGTCTTTCCCAGCATCAGGGTCTTTACAAATGAGTCAGCCCTTCGCATCAGGTGGCCAAAGTATTGCAGTTTCAGCTTCAGCATCAGTCCTTCCAATGAATATTCAGGGTTCCCAGGGCAGCTCTAACAAATCGCTACTGGTGGCTGAAAACAACAGAAATGGTTTCTCTCACTGCTCTCAAGTCCAGAAGTCAAAATTCAAGGTTCCAGCAGGGCTCTCAGAGAATCCCTCCTTAGCTTTTCCAGCTTCTGGGGGCTCCAGGTATTCTTGGCTTATGGCTGTGTCACCTCCATCTCCACATGACCTTCTCCCCTCGCTCTCTCTCTTATTTTCCAGTCATTTATTTCTCTCTCTCTAGTCTTATTTTCCATTTATTTTTTATTATTGAAGTATAGTTTATTTACAAAGTTGTGTTAGGTCCAGGTATACAGCAATGTGATTCAGATATATACATATATATTCAGATATATATATTCTTTTTCAGATTATTTTCCATTATAGGTTATAACAAGATACTGAATATAGTCCCCTATTCTATACAGTATGAGCATGTTGGTTATCTGTTTTATATATAGCAGTATGTATCTGTTGGGCTTCCCTGGTGGCTCAGTGATACAGAACCTGCTTGCACTGCAGGAGGTGCAGGAGACATGGGTTTGATCTCTGGGTGGGGAAGATCCCCTGGAGGAGGGCATGGCAAGCCACTCCAGTATACTTGCCTGGAAAATCCCATGGACAGAGGAGCCTGGTGGGCTACAGTCTATAGGATCACAAAGAGCTGGACACGACTGAAGTGACTTAAGCACGTACGCATGCATGCAGTATGTATCTGTTAATCCCAAACTTCTAATTTATCACTCTCCCACTCTACCTTTCCCCTTTGGTAACCATAAATTTTTTTCTGTGTCTGTGAGTCTGTTTCTGTTTTATAAATGTGTTCATCTGTGTCTCTTCTTCTCTATCACTTATGAGGATTCCTGTCGTTGGATTTAGGACCTATTGGAATAATCCAAGACAATTTCATTTGAAGATGTTTAATTACATCTCTAAAGACCCTTTTTCCTAATAAGGCCACATAGGCAGGTCCCCAGTAGACAAATGTTTTTTGAGGGGCCCCATTCAACCCACTCCATCCCAGAGGTCACCTCTGTCAGAGACAGTTAATGGCACAGACGCTTCCCCCTTGCTAGGTGCGTTTCTCATTAGTCACTTCCTCTCCACTCCAACGTTGCTGTCCTGTCCGGGCTCTCTCTTCTATTGCTGAGACAGGTGCAATAGACTTCTAACCTGTCCCATTTTCACCTCTGCCTCTCAGTCTCTCCATTGCTCCAGGGGATTTTTCTAGCCCACAAATTATTCTGTATTATTCTTGTTTCAGACGCTTCAAAGGCCAAGGCGCGTCTCCTTGGTGCAGTGCTAGACGCCTGAGAGCCCTCAGCTTCTTGTCCAGGTCTCTGCCTGCACCTTCCACTCTGACCCACTAACACTGTGATGCCTTTAAGCAAACTGTCCTCTCACCTTAAAATGTCGTTTGCTTTTGCTTATTGCTCAGTGCTCACCCGACCGGCCAGAACCTCGGGGTGGCCTCCTCCAGTCCTGCCACGTGTCGTGAGCACTCTTTTGGGCCGCAGCACTTGTCGCCCACCAGCATCAGTCAGTCAGTTCAGTCGCTCAGTCGTGTCCGACTCTTTGCGACCCCATGAATCGCAGCACGCCAGGCCTCCCTGTCCATCACCANGAGTGAATTCGTGCCTTTCCTTTATGCTTCTTTACACAGTGGCTCCTTCAGTTCAGTTCATTTCAGTCACTCAGTCGTGTCAGGCTCTTTGCAACCCCATGAATCGCAGCACGCCAGGCCTCCCTGTCCATCACCACCTCCTGGAGTTCACTCAGACTCATGTCCATCGAGTCAGTGATGCCATCCAGCCATCTCATCCTCTGTCGTCCCCTTCTCCTCCTGCCCCCAATCCCTCCCAGCATCAGGGTCTTCTCCAATGAGTCAACTCTTCGCATGAGGTGGCCAAAGTACTGGAGTTTCAGCTTTAGCATCATTCCTTCCAAAGAAATCCCAGGGCTGATTTTCAGAATGGACTGGTTGGATCTCCTTGCAGTCCAAGGGACTCTCGAGTCTTCTCCAACACCACAGTTCAAAAGCACTGATTCTTTGGCGCTCAGCCTTCTTCACAGTCCAACTCTCACATCCATACATGACCACAGGAAAAACCATAGCCTTGACTAGACGGACCTTAGTCGGCAAAGTAATGTCTCTGCTTTTGTGGCTCCTTAGGGTCACCCCAATTTCTGATTAATTATGACAAGAGGAAGAGGTAAATCAGAAGCTTGATAGCATTGTCTTCAGGTCTAAGCTTTGATCTCCTGGGATGAGGGCCAAAGAATCACAGGGCTCTCTCTGCTGGCAAGAGTCTGGCTGACTCTGCAGCCCTCCCTTAAGTGTGACCTACCTCATATGATGGGGTGCTCTCCAGCTGTTGGTCTGTGTGTGCCCCTGGGTGGGAGGTGTTGGACTGCTGGCCACCTTACTGGGGCTTTGTTCCATTAAGACACTGTCTGTCTTCCTGTTGGGCTTGTGGCTGCAATGCCTCAGGCCCTAGCACATTCCTGTTCTAACAACATTAAGTTCTCTTCAGGGCAGACCAACTGGTTCCAGGGATGGAAAGCCTAGGGAGGTAGAAATCAGGAGGCAGGAATCCCAGTTTCAGCTGCATGTCTGGCACTTCAGACAAATCAATTACTTCAAATACTGTTTTCGAAGAGCTTATAATCTGCACATGGGGTATATAGAAACTGTAAAGATGGTTTTTGTTCTCTAAGAGGTTCTGATCTAGTTGGAAAAATAAGATGCACACACAGTCATTCATTTTATCTTCAAAATATTTCTCTGATGTGTTCACCTCTGCTGGGTTCCAGCCCCAGTGGATCCAGGGTGATTTGAAGGGGAGACGGATAGGCGAGGAAAAAACTTATTTATTTAGAGATATAAGATTAGATTAGGAAGAAATGGTGTAGTAGGAAATTTAAGCGGAGAAAAGGAGGCTGAATAACTTGGTTTATGTGGGAAGCCAATAAAGTTCCAGACAAGGAACTTGCACCATCTACATTAGACCACTGGCATCCGTTTGAATATCAGAGAGTGCCCCGCCTTGGGCGGGCTCTCTTACGGATCTTAGAAGCCGGGACAAGTAAGTAGACATGGCGAGCCTCCACGCCCCAGGTGGGAATTCAGCCGGAAAAAGAAAAGAACGACATGGGTAAGCCCAGCATTGGTGCAAGACTCCAAAAACTATTTTTCAAAATCAGCTTATATACCCCAAGTTTTACATAAATAATGGAATATGCAGAGTTATGCAGGGGCAGCAGTCCTGACCCTCATTGAGACAAGGCTTTCTTTTTGCATACCCTCCCATATACAAAAGGTCTCAGGTGGTTTACCTTATCTTCTGGCCAAGAGGCCTGTTAACATTTGTATGGCTCTCTTCCTGGATAATTGTCTGTCAACCAGAAAACTTGTTTTCCCTAGAAGTGTTTTTTCTTTACTCTTCATCACCCTCAAAGTACTAAATAAAGTTACATTCCTGTAGAACAAAGGTGCAGTGGGTTATAACAAAGAAAGTACTTAACTCAAAGATCTAATGTTGCTAATACCGGGTCTACTACTTGTTTTTCTATATACCAACTATATCTAAAAATAAAGGATATGAGAATTTGGCAGCAAGTATTGGCTCAACAAATGAAACCTTTAATCAGTCCTATTCCAATGATTTTGACTCCTCGGAAGCCCCTACATTCCCAGGATGTTTTAAGCTTTCTGTGCCTCTGGCAGTCAGTCGGGAGGCCTCAAACAATCACTTGCACAGCTGTACGAGTCCTGCAGGCAGGCTAGAAAGCCATCAGAGAGGTTTTTGGATTGGAACACTCGTATTATGCCCAGATTTATTATCTAAAAGCTCTAAATTAATTTTTTTCCAGAAAAAGGTGGTGGGGGGACAGCCCCCTGTTAATGTCAGAGGAGTAGGTGGAAGCATAACACAGTAAAGCAGGCAGACTCTGGTTTTTGGGGGTGGATGCTCAGGAAATTCCAGGGGGAACCCCTGAAGCCTGATCATGTCCTTGCGTTTTGTCAGGCTTCCTTCCTCATGACCTTGTCACAGGTGGGATTCCTCACGCTGGCTCCTGGCACACCTCTTCCCATCCTCACAATCCACACCCTCGTCCTCTCCATAACCACACTGTGTACCCAATTGTAGGTATCATCTGCTCTTGCCTGAACAGCTACAGCTTTCCACCTATTTCCACCAACTCTAATCTTGTCCCTTCTGACTGTTTTCTCACAGAATAGTTACCTTTAAAAATCTAATATCTCAATCAAACCATGATGCTCTCCTACTTAGAGATTTTTGCCGGACACCTTACCTTGACTTATTTGGACTTGCTGGTCTTCTTCTGCCCACCTCTCCTTTCTCATCTCATGATCCTCTCTTCTTACCAACCATAACATAACTTCTTCTGATCTTTTGGACCTGAGATATCTTTCCCACATTGGGGCCTGTGCACATGCCATTGGTCTGCCTGGAATTCTCTGTGTCCCCACTATCCACCAGGTTCTGGTCTTCACATGGCGAGCTCCTTCTCATCTCTGAAGTTTCAGCTAAAAAAGGGATCACTTTTACAGGCCTTGTCTGAATCTAATTTCCCTGGTCATCCTGTTGAACCGCATGGTTCCACCCTGGAGTCCGTCGCCCAAGACCACCAAGACACAGGATCGATGCAAATAGCAAGAGGATTTATTGAACCAGCGCGCCGGGGTTCTGTCCTCCTTAAGCAAGGAGCGAACCCCGATGACAGTTACAGAACAGTTTTTAAGCACAAAAAACCACATTGGGCGGGGAGGTATAGATATATCATGATTGGTCACAATACTGCTGACCTTTACAAGGATAGGCTTGTGAGGGTCTGGCGATATAATTCTGCGGATAACACACAGTTTACACAACTTGTTTTTCTGACTCTCTGGAAAGTCAAACCTTCCAGGTCAGGGTCTGTAAGCCTCCAGGTCAGGGTCTGTGAGTCACAAATAACAGAGATAACCTTTCAGTTGGTCTGGAAAATCCCTAAATCTTACAGGTTACTTCCTCACAATCCCATTGCAGGGCATTTTCTGTTTCCTTCAAAGACCTTATCTCAGATTGTAGTGATTGCTTATTGATTGATGTTTATCACTGGGTTGTATGCTCCCTGAAGTCAGGGATGGTGCCTTCTTCAATGTTCTGTCCTTATAAACCTCAATACCTGCTCAGCACAGTCCCAGATATATTGCAAGCCTTCAATAAACATTTTAACATGAAACAAGTACTGGCTAATAGCTGAGCATGCTGCCCCGCAGGATGGCACTATAACTATATGAACTGTTGAATCAGTGAAAGATTGTATTAATGTGGTAATTATGCTCTGTGCTAGTTATCTTAAGGATACTTTTATATAATTAGGTACATTAAAAGATCATTAGAAACCTTAAAACTATGCACAATCCTAAAATCAGTTTAAGTTGTGTATTTGCCATGTTGGATATATTTAGGTTAGTCCGGCTGGTGGTATAGATCAAGAACTCATATTAATAATGTCTTAGTACACTTACTTCATTTAAAATCAGTATTGAAACTGTGATATCCTTGTCCTGAGAAACATCTTTTAAAAAGACAATTGCACTTGGAGGGAGATGACCCTCCTTTCCCAAGTGCCCTGCAGAGAGCTGTTCTGTTGTATCCTTTTCAGATAACCTGGGAGTTGAGGGTGGCTCTGTTATAAGTCCTTCTCTGTTAAGCATCAGATTGTAGCAGTCTTGGTGGGTGGCTGCAAAAGGCAGCTTTCTCTCTTGTGTCCACTCACAAAAGACAGTTATTCTAAAACATAGCCAGTGGCCTGCTTAATAAAGTACCTGCCTTATGTGGCTGCAAGTCATCTTACAAGCGTTCTCTGAGTAGCACTGCGCACAGTGTACACTTCTGAGAACAGCTGCTTCTCCTTTCATCTGACCTGATATTGATTCACCACCCTTGCTGGATTCAGTGGTTTGCTCAGTGGCATCGGAACATGGGCTCGATGCCTGTTGGCAGCTCCTGCCATCTGGGTGCCTTTCAGTTTCATCCCTTTGATTGTAGAGCAGTTTTGCATTATTGATAAATTGCAGGTATGGTGCTCAGAGGGAGGAAAGGGGCAGCTCAGAGTGAATGGCGGTGCCCTTGGGTACGACACTCACTTGGACTCATCCATTAGACAATCCTATGTAGTAAAAGGTATGTTTATGGGATTAGTTATTAATCACAAAACAGGATAGGAGTTACTTGACTGCTAATTATAACACTGGATGAGCACATAAAATCATCATAATAAACAATATCATCCCTGTAGGACCCTTCACATGAAATCAGTCCAGCCAGACAAATAGTTATTTACATAAACATGGAATCTTAAAAAAAAAAAAATCCTAAAAAACTAGCAACAATCAAATAAGCAAAATGTGTGTATAGAAGCTAATAAAAATTAGTACCTTAAAAAAAAATCACTGCGAACTGTGTTTTCTGTAATTACACCAAACCCTAGAGTTTTAACCATGTAATAGTAATTTTTTCGTGTTTTTGCAGTTATTGTCCTTTTGATTTACTTAACTATGTCTAACTTGAACAAACAATGTTAAGTGGGGAAACAGATGCGATTAAATAGCCTGTAATTATGTTTTTAGTCAACTACTACCATCACAGACTCCTCCTGCTACTCGGACCAGAAAAAAAAGTGACCTAACTGATTTTACCAACTGCTTTGCCAGGCCCTGATGCAGAATAGATGGCCTTATTAAGCAATCAAAAAATCAGCCATTACAGAGGAATGGTAATCAACAGTGTTTATACAGCTCACACACTAGCCCCACAATACACAATCAGGACCATGAATTCTGCTAATTGGGTACCTTCTGCGTCCAGAGGTGCCTGCAAAGGGAAACAAAAGGGACTTGAAAATTAGTGTTTGTAGCAATTAGTTTCTGTCTAAAGGCTTAACCCAGTTCACGGAAACCATGATTCAAACAAGGATTATTATAGCAACTCTGGTATTTAAATGTCTTCTGCCATTATTTGAGGTAGGATTTAGCTTGGCAAAAGTAATGTAGATACGTCCTCTTTTTTTTTTTTTTAATTTACTTTAAATGATTTTTGTTTTAAACTTCTCAAAAATCAAAACCATTAAGCCATCTGCTGCTGTAAATTTTGTGGCATTCAGTGTTTTTTTTATCTTTTTGTCTTTTTTTAAAACCTATGATCTTGCTCAAGACCATTTGAAAAGACTGTTAAATACATGTATTGTTGAGGAGCTTCGCTCAGAGGGATAATGCAGTTGAGTTTGTTGTGCCATTATTTCTCTCAGAATGATTCATAGTTTAGTAGGAAAACATAGGATATAATTCTTGGTGGAGGAAAAAAGGACAGCAAGTGCTTTATTTATAAATGTATGTACAAGTTTACATTCTAAGTAATACTGCTAAAATAGTCCAGAGGGAGAATGTAAGTTCCCTGTGTCTTTTATGTGAGTAGCATAGCAAGGCGTTTCCAAATGGGCTCCACGGAAAGCCAATCGGTTTTATAAAATTCATTACAAAAAGCCTTTTGCCCTCTTCTTCTCTCTTCGTCTTTAGCATTTCTGACGTAATAATAATCAGACAAATCTCTGTACTTTCTTCTGTTTTTATGACTCCCTGCTGTAGACACTCAAAGGGCAAATTAATAGTAGCACAATTTAAGGGACCTCTTAAACTCCCATGGAAAGCATCAGCTGCAGGTTCTCGCTTTCCTGAAGCTCTCCACATGGCGACAGAAGGATCCTAACAGCAACATCAGAAAGATTAGGAAGAGGAAAGGAAAACCTTATGATTCAGAAGGAGACAAAAGAAATAATCGATGTTTCATTTGCTGGCTACAAAAGCAAATAACAATTTGCCTTTTGAAATGTATCAATAACCCGCTCTCCTGAATTACTTAAATGGTTAATCAATGTGTCAATAAGTATGGTAAAAAGTTTTATTATTAACAGCGAATTTGACGTTATTAAGACAGAAATTCTAGAAGGGATATCAGTACTTTGAAGACAATCAGAATGATAAGTGTGATCGTTTTAGAGACACTGTAACCACGTTTTACTCCTGACTGATTACATTACATATTGATATTAGTGAGCATTAGTATGTAGTGCAATCAGTCAGGGGAAAATGAGTGAAATGTGAACTAATGAGAGCTAATTGTATCATATAATAGCAAGGACACAGAATTCTATCAATTAAATTAGTTTGAGATGAAACAAATATGAATATAATAATGTTTATAATAATGAGGCAATTAGAGCTAATGAAATCAGAGTTAATAAAGACCAAGATCCCTGTTCCATTTCTGCCCGTCTCCTCCTGATTCCTTCAAACTGGGTTGTGTTCTATTCACTGGATTATTTTCAGCCATTGATGCTGTGTCTGTGCATGTTGAAGATGTAGGAATGAAGAATACAAACCTTCACAGTCTGCATGTTTCTTGATCTTATACTTTCAGAAGACTCCCCTTGACCCGCAAAGGTAGTCATCTCTGATGAAGAAATCATGTCTTGTTCTGTATACTATCTTCATAGACTATCTTTTCTTGATCCAGAATAGAAATTAGCACTTCTTGGCATAAATGCTGGTCTTATATTGTCCATATACTGGAGCTGACTCTTCAGGTCCAGTGCCTCCCCATTGTGTAATTCAGTTGAATTCTGCTTATTAGCTGCTTCTTCAGTGTCCTTAAGTTGTTGGCATTCGTTCCATTTTAATTTCCTGATTCAAAGAGCGACAAATGGGATGGCAAAGCCAGACTTGTAGGTCCTTGGAAAGTAATGTACTCTCCAGCAAAAATTATGTTCATTCTCTCTCAGAAGATGGTTTTGAAGACCCAATTTCAGGTTGGTAAATTATTAACATCAATGAAATGATTAGGACCCATATTATATTTTGTAATTTATATTGAATCTAATAGTCCATGTTCCCGAGCACCCTATAAGGCAGTGGGTATGGGTATTAAAGAAGATAAAGCAGTGGTATATTTCTGATCAGTTTAGAAACTCATTCATTTAACTGTACAAATAATGGATTAAGAAAGTATTTTCTGTAGTACATACCTATTATATCATAGCTATTGTATTGGTAATTGACAGGAAAATTGAATTTTTTAAAAAATTTCTTCTCGATTATCTATTTGGATGTTACTCTGGTTGTTCTATTTGTCCTTGATTTAGGCTGGAGTTAGTGTTTGTGAATGATATTTGCCCATTAAAGTAGGTGGAACTTTGTCCTGTAAAAGTTTCTACCAACTTTCTTATTTGACTACTTTTTTTTTTTTTTAATTGTGTATCTTATTGGTGTTTTTGCTTTTGCTGTTACATAAAAAGACATCAGAATGGGCTGTGAGTTAATGTTTCACTTGCAAAAGGTTATGGATTATGCTCAGCTGGTTTCTCAGGCTGGCACAGGGTTCATGATTAGAAGAATGAAAACAAACATGAATTGAAAATGTCACTAACCTTTATTGGGCCCTGAGAATCCTGGAGCCTGCGTGACAGGAGGCTTTCCTGTTTTCAACAGGATAAAGAAGATTGAAACAAAACAGCACAGATCTTGGCCATTTACATCTTTTAATGAATGCTCTTCACGTTTGGGTTTCTTTGTCTATCTCCCAGTTTTCAAGGGTTTAACTGTAAAAAGTGCGGATAGTATCACATATTATTAAAAACTATGGAGCAGACATCTGTCTAGGATGGTTTTTCCTCCAAATCATGCCCAATATAAAGGGCATGTTTACAGCTGTACATGTGTATATAGCCAGTAATTCATTCTCCGTATTCACCAGCACTGAGTTGAAAAGTATTTTTAGATATACTGTAAGTAAAGCTGTGTGTTTAAGTGGGGCATGTTGGAGGGATATTTAAGGTGAGATCTAAAGTCTTACATGTGATGGACCCACTGGATTTGAATTTGGTTGTGCTATCTTTAAAAACCTTTTGTGATCAATAAACAGATATATTCACACTAGAGATCCCAGAACCTTATCAGAATAGAGGAAAGTCAAACTAACACCCTATTTACATAAACTGTAGAGCATCTAGAGATTAAACTGTGGTCCAGTGCTGGTCAGAATAACACATCTAACCAGTGTTAATTTGTTTGAAATTTAAATTTCTATTAAAATCAACTGTCTTTGTTTCCTTATAGTGATTTGGACTTGGTTATTTCTGACCTAAATATGAATAACATTGTAGCACCTGAAGCATATTAATCTGTTTCTTTCTCCCTTAATTTTTCTTCCTGATACTGCCTGGTCTGGCACAACTTGTGACAAATTGTGTTGTACTTTTCATTGATTTCATAGGTAGTTTGAAAAAGTACTCTATGAAGATTACTAGAGAAATCTCAAAATAAAACATATTCCTTCATTCTGGACTGTACATATGTGGTGGATGAGGAATTTTAGGCTTTTAACAATACATTTACTTGTTCTTGAATTAAAATGATGTCTTAGGCTCATGCTTAGTTCAAAATTATTTTGTTGTTGTTTAATCACTAAGAAATATTTCAGTGCAAATCTGACCTATATGGATTGAATGACATTTTTCTTGGGGCAGAGTTTAAATATTTGAGAAATATAAGCTTGTGCCTTTTAATTCTCATTTTACCTAATTATATATTATTCTTTTAACAGATTTTGTTTTACATTTTGAAACATGATCAAAGTGATCTTTTGGCCAGAAAGTGTTTTCATTTAAAAATATGAAGCATTTTATATTTTTATTTGAAAATAGCCTTAGTAAAATCATATCTAGTTTATATGATTAAACAAAACTTAGGCCCAAAGGTTGAGCATTTTATTGAGCATTTGATCAGCTTTATTTTCAAGCATAAACTTAAGAGACTTACCTGGTAGAAAGAAAGTTGCTATTAGTGGCATTATTTTTTACTCAAAAGTGACAATTTTATAATTGTGGCAATGAAGAAAGCAGAGCACCGAAGAATTGATGCTTTTGAACTGCGGTGTTGGAGACTCTTGAGAGTCCCTTGGACTGCAAGGAGATCCAACCAGTCCATTCTGAAGGAGATCAGTCCTGGGTGTTCATTGGAAGGACTGATGCTAAAGCTGAAACTCCAATACTTTGGCCACCTCATGTGAAGAGTTGGGTGATTGGAAAAGACTCTGATGCTGGGAGGGATTGAGGGCAGGAGGAGAAGGGGACAACAGAGGATGAGATGGCTGGGTGACATCACCGACTCAATGGACATGAGTTTGGGTGAACTCTGGAAGTTGGTGATGGACAGGGAGGCCTGGCATGCTGTGATTCATGGGGTTGCAGAGAGTTGGACACGACTAAGCAATTGAACTGAACTAAACTGAAAGTGAAGTAGCTCAGTCGTGTCCGACTCTTTGTGACCCCATGGACTGTAGCCCGCCAGGCCCCTCTGTCCATGGGATTCTCCAGGCAAGAATACTGGAGTGGGTTGCCATCTCCTTCTCCAGGGGATCTTCCCAACCCAGGGATCGAACCTGGGTCTCCTGCCTTGCAGGCAGACGCTTTATCCTCTGAGCCACCAGGGAAGCCACCAACTAAACTGAAGACTTACTCATATAACATTCTTTTATTTCACAACAGTAAGGTGAGCTTTTTAAACTTAAAATCATGTTTCATATTTGGAAAAATATATGACTTTTTCATGTAGAGCCAATCACTCAGGTTTCAGTTTGAAGGATCGTAGGTCAGTAATGGAGCTCCAGTTTTAACGTTGATGATTTATGTGATTTTGAAAGTCACATAAACTCTCTTTATTCAAAATTCCTTTGTATTGAATAATTTTTCACTACATCAGTCAGAATAGGCTGATAGGTTATGCTGCAGTGACAAATAACCTCTACATCTCAGTAGCTTAAAATAACCAAGGTTTAACTCTCATTCACGTATTCATCAAGAATGAGTTGGGAGCTGTGTTGTATCATTGTTGCTATTGTCTAATGCTAGAACCTATGTTGATGGAGTAGCCTCTATCTGGAGCATTGCCCATTGTGAAGGCAGAGAAAAAAGAAAATATGAGGAAACACACACTAATTCTTAAAGCTTCCATTAACCATTGGCTAAAGCCAATCTAGCTTCAGACAGCAAAGAAGAATTATACCATTTAACGGTAAAATTAAAAGACACTTACTCCTTGGAAGGAAAGTTATGACCAACCTAGATAGCATATTCAAAAGCAGAGACATTACTTTGCCAACAAAGGTCCGTCTAGTCAAGGCTATGGTTTTTCCAGTGGTCATGTATGGATGTGGGAGTTGGACCATGAAGAAAGCTGAGCACCGAAGATTTGATGCTTTGGAACTGTGGTGTTGGAGAGGACTCTTGAGAGTCCCTTGGACTGCAAGGAGATCCAACCAGTCTATTCTCAAGGAGATCAGCCCTGGAATTTCTTTGGAAGGAATGATGCTAAAGCTGAAACTCCAGTATTTTGGCCACCTCATGCAAAGAGTTGACTCATTGGAAAAGACTCTGATGCTGGGAGGAATTGGGGGCAGGAAGAGAAGGGGACGACAGAGGGTGAGATGGCTGGATGGCATCACAGACTCGATGGACGTGAATCTGAGTGAACTCCGGGAGTTGATGATGGACCGGGAGGCCGGGCGTGCTGCCACTCATGGGGTCACAGAGAGTTGGACACGACTGAGCGACTGAGCTGAACTGAACTGAAAGCCAATCTAGCTTCAGGCAGCAAAGAAGAATTATACCATTTAACGGAAGGAAAAGAAAGACATTGCTACCTGTTAATAGCCTTAAGACCGCCATACACTCTCTTCACCCACTACCCTGTGTTTATTTACTTAAAAATGTTATTGCATGGCAAAGTAATACACTGAAAAAAAATCACTAAAAAGAAAAACCATCTGGAGTCCTATTACCCTAACATATCAAACCTTTTAATTTGTTCAGGTTTATTTAAACACCTTGGCAATATATATAATCTTTATATAGTTGTATTGATTTTTTTCTGTTTCTATTAGTTGGACAAATTTGCCAATGATTTTCTAAATGCTGGTGAACTTATTAATGAGATTTATTTTAAATCTTTACATTGTCATGGGTTTTTAACCAGCCTGTGATTATATTATCTTTGTTATGATTTTGACTTATAACTTAATATAAAAGAGAAGTTGGGGGTAAGTGTATAAGATAATAGCTTACATGTGGAGTATCTTAAACTATTTTATGAAAGTTCCCATTGTGGTTAAAAGTGTTTTTCTTTTAATGTGTATGTGGATTAAGATATGCCCAGATATTTTTAAGAGGAATCTAATATGGGTCTGTTTTTCTAAAATTTTAGTTAAATTATATTTCATTGTTACATTGTTTTTAATATAAGAACCTTATACTTAGGTGCTTTTATTAGGATGGGATTACAGAGCTTGATTTACACAGGGGTGTGTAAAGCCTGGATTTTGTGAGGAGAGTCAATGAACAAAAGGACACATGAAGAGTTTTATTGTGTAATATATCCAATTTAAAACTTTAATTTTCAAATTATCATGAGAGGGTACATTGGCTATTTTCTTTAGTATTATTGTTCGTAGTAATATTATTTGAAAACCCTTATTTTATTATGAATAAGGCATTTGTGATAGGTAAAATAAACTTCTCTTTTATTGGGGTCTTATCAGTAGCAATGCCTTTTTTTTCTTTTAATCTCCTTCTGGAGAAGTTGTTTCGAGTAACATTAATCATGGGTAGGTTTGGATGGTGCAAGCAATATTGTATCCCAATATATGGGATATATTTTTGTCATGTATGTTTAATCACAGTTTTTTTTTTCATTGTCAAGGTTGCCAATGACCTCTGTGTTGCCAGATCCAGGGACCAGTTCTTACTGTTTCCCATTCTTCGTCCTGCAGCATTATTTGACACGGAGTCAAATGTGCCCCCTTTCCTGAAACAGGTTCTTCACTGGACTTCCAGTGCACCCACAGAGTCTCGGTTTTGTTGTTTCTTTTTTTTTAATCTGTCTCACCGGCTACACCTTCCCAGTATTTGCCCTGTATATCCTCTTCGGATCTTACTGATTAAATGTTTGAGTGGGCCTCTTTTCTGTATATCTAAGCTCGCTCATTAGATGATCTCATCGTCTTTACTGAAATTTACAGTAGGTATACGTATACTGGATTCAAATATAGGGGTCGGGACGGAGAGGGGACTATAGGTCTGAGTACATCTATAAAATTTACTACAAAGACAAATCTACAGTTATCCATACAGTTTAAATTGCAGGTTTGTTTAGAACTAGGAAGAAGGAGCAATAGAACGAAAGATGGGAAACAAGTGGTGACGTGATTCACGTTTTGAGAACCGGTCTAAAGTGTACTGTTTTCGTAACCCTACCTAAAGACTAAATAAAAATTAAAATTAAAAATGCAATAAAATGAAATGTCATGACATAACCAAAACCGTATGTAAATGTACTTAGGTGGCGCCCACATGTACTTGAGGGTTTGTAACTTGGGGGGAGGGTGGAGGGTGGGGTGTAGTAGGGAGGCCTAGTAGGGGTACGTGGTCGGGGTTCGTAAGACGTAGGACGTAGCTTGTATCTGACCACTCCCTAGTAAGAACTGAGAGGAGAAGAAAACATAACACATACATTAGGAAACTGTTTAGGGTAACCGTCAAGAAGGAAGTTTCATTTAGGGGTCTGATGAAAGTAACGGACCATGAGGACAGACTTGACGGTGGTAAAAAGAGGACCTACTAACGTTATCAGAGAGGTAGAGAGGTGACCAGAATGAGAACGTTTACATCTATGGATGTCGGAAAACTTTCAAACAAAATACAGTGAACCGAAAATACTTTCTGGATGTAATTATAGATAAAACCTATTGTCACTCTTTAGACGTCTCCTAAAAATGAAAATGGTTTTTTCCGTTTTTAACTTTTATTAGAGATCGTAAACAAAATGTCCCTCAACAACGTCTCCGTCGTGTGTGGGCAGCGAGGCACCCCAAGCTTCTTTCTGGGGAACAACACTCAGTATCCAGCCACCATGGCTTTGAACTGTGTCTGTGAGCATCTGTGCTTTATTTTGTGCACTTGTTAGTAAGATGTGGCCTACTGTAATTGCTTCTTAATTTTACACCATTTTGGCTTATGAAAGATTTCATAGAAACAATCTGCTTTCAAATATTGGTGGGATCCTATGACACTGTTCTTCAATACTGTTTATTCTCTAATGAGGCGGCTTATCTTTTCTTTAAAAATCTAAATCTGTTCATGGCAAATCCTCCGATTCTTCCAATTTCACTTAGAGAAATCTTCAGGAATAAATGTTTTGATTCTCTTGGCAGATGTAGACATTGTTTTGTCAGGCAGAGTTTGATCAAATTGTGTGACTCTTTTTTTGCCCTCTGTTATGATTCTCTGTGTTGGGGTCTAATCCAGAATTTACAGAGTGAGCCTTTTACTGATAAACAATTCTTTCTCCTCGGGTCACCCATTTCTCTTAAGTGGCCTAGTCATGTGGTGGTAATGATAAAGCTGCTAAAAAATCATACTCACTTTTCATTTCTTTCATTATTTTCAACATGATGCCAAGATTAGAATGGAAGCAAGGAGACATTTTTATCAACTTTGGGCTTCATGATGTCAAGTGAAGGAGTGTATTAATACTCTTTTCTTTCTTTGCCAGTGAGTTTTTAAATTTTTATTATTGTTCTCTATTAGATCCTTCCTTTTGAGTCTGCACTATTTTGATTAAGACAGATTTGTGTCAGGTCCCATCATTTATTTGCTTTTTTAATCCTGGTTACTGAGAGTCTGGATCATGATCTTTCATGTCACTTACCTTCTGAGGACTGTATACATCTAAGAGATAAGGCAGCAATGTCTGAACTATCGTCATTGAAAAATGAACTTCTTAATGTTATTTCCTGGGTTGTCATTTAAGGCTGTTCTCTGCAGCCTATTTTCTGGAATTTGATTGCAGTTTAAGAGTCCTGTATAGTTGAACATCTATCTTATAGATAAAATAGTTCTTTCAGAGCATGCAAGTTGACAAGTCAGTTAACCACCAAGCCATGCATGCTACCTTAATAGTGTGGGCAGAGAACGGAGTTTCTTTGATTCCTCCTCTCAGGGATTTTCCCAACATAACCTAGTAAGTTAGTTACATAATTGTTGTTGTTCAGTTACTCAGTCGTGTCTGCACAGTATATTAAACCTTGTACGAGAGGCAGAGACTACACTTTTTCCGATACCTATCTGAGTAGCTTCAGAGCAAATCGAATGATATTTTCACAAATTTGTGCTCACATTTCAGCGATATTTTTATAAACCTGTGCTCACATTTCAGCTATTTGATAGGAGGAGTAATGTCTCCTGATTCATCCAGGTTGTGTTCCAGAGAGAAGCCCCTTTTCTTTATACGGTGTAAGCTAGATTTCCTAAATCACAAAAAACGCTGACCGAGATTTTCTTTGAGCTCTTCCAACCTTGAAGATGAACTTCAGTGATTTGGGAACAAAATGTGACAACATTTGCAGAAGGAAAGGCCAAACTGGCTGCTCTTAAACTGGTTTCTCAATGTCCCAATGTCCCTGTCTGACCCATGAGCTGCCTGCTGCTATTGCCAAGCTTTCAGCTTCTTTAAATGGTACTATTCGTTTGGATGTTGCTTGACCCTTGGAAAAAAGAAATGATTTTACTGGTGGTGAGGGTGGCTAGATACACAGTACTGGAAAACGATGTTTTTTATTTTCTCAGTCTAGGCAAGCGTATACTTTCCCCCAAATTTTACCTGATGGGACCATGTCTGGCTCCAACTAAATAGTTTGTGTTATGCCTGATATTCTGGGAAAAGGGAAAAAATATTCCCCAAGGAATCCAAATATAGGACATAGTTATTTAGATTAGCCTTAGGGGTGTGCTGTCACTCTAAACTTAGACATATCTGCCAGTGATATGGTGCTTTGGTTTGTAATCCTGTGATGTGTGCAAAATTTTCTCTCTTTCTTGGCCCTGTTGCCTAGGCCAATACATGCAAGGCTAAGTCCGGTTTATTGCATTTCCATTATCTGTGATAATTGACTCTCAGTTTTACTTTGAATATCATGAAGAATTTCCTATTCTTCCTTAAAAAGACGTGGCTAAACTTCAGAACTGACGTAGAGTGATTCTGTTATTGTCGTTGAAATGGTTAAGCACTGATCTGTAAGCCTCCTAAAGACATCTTAGAGTGGACTGCTTTCCCCTTTGTTACCAGTTGTGATTTGAACTTCAAACGAGAGGGACCCTTTCCTTTTGTAGCTTGTAAGAATGCAAGGGCCCCTGGGGCACTCCTCTGATAGGGCTATCCCAAGCTCCAGGTTGATTTCCTGTGCTACTCAGTGGACAGTTCAATACAGATAACTGGAATCACAAAACTGCTTTGAAAGAATGAACTGGTAAGAGAACTGATGGAATACTCTTTTAACTAAAGAGCATTCATTACATAACTCCAAGTTAGGGAAGACTTGGGTTCAACCTCTAGACTCTAGTAACAGGAAATGAAACTGAGAATCAATCAATCTAAATAAAAAGTTAAAGATATTGGCCTTAAATCCTGTTTTCTAGAATATTTTTTGGATAGATTTATTTTTCCTGTTTTATTTTTAATTTTTAAAGCATCATGATTTCCTTTAAACATTTTCTTTATATTTACCGTTGCTTTATTTCTACCTTTAATGATTTATGCTTTTATGTTTTAATATCTGTAACTTTTTAATATATTAGCAGTCTTATGTTTATCTTTCTACATTTCTCAGTTTCTTGTTTTATATTCTTGATATTTTAAAATATTCTCTAACTTTAAATTAGCCCAAACCTTTATTCTTTTTATTCTCTCTTCCTCTCCCTCTCCTCCCTTCTCCCTCATCCCCCGCCCCCAGCAATGCATTACCTCCACCACTCTCTTTTTAAGAGTTTCCCCAAAACTATATAAGCTTAAAGTACTGAGTTCCCCTGGTGGCTCAGCTGGTAAAGAATCCGCCTGCAATGTGGGAGACCTAGGTTCGATTCCTGGGTGGGGAAGATACCCAGGAGAAGGGAATGGTAGCCCACTTCAGTATTCTTGCCTGGGAAATCCCATGAACAGAGAAGCCTGGTGGTCTATAGGCCAAGGAGTCACAAAGAGTTGGACATGACTGAACAACTAACACTTTCATTTTTTGCTTTCTAAAAACCCTGCCAATCTTATTGTGCAAATAGTACATTTGATTTGCTAAACTTTGTAATTTCTTACACAAATGGTCTTTCTACATTTTCTGAAATATGCAGCCCTGCTCCACCGCCTTTGCAGGTATGTCAGTGTACAGTAGTGGGTTGGTGTGTCTTGTTCTCACACCTGATCTGATACTAACTTTTGTGAAACTCACTTTGGAATATTATTGCTATTCTATTGATAGTCCTTAATGATTTTAATAATAGAAGTATAGAAATTATGAAATTCTTATTATTGCACTTAGAAATAAGTGTTTGTGCTCATATGTTTATACCTAATATTTTCTTCAAGCCAGTCTAGAAAACCTTCCTTAGGAGACTCTGAAAATTATTCTCTTGCATTTTTCATAGTTTGCTTCTTTCTGACTTCTTGCTATTTCCATCCTGAAGAAGCTGCTCTATGCTCTTCCAAACCTCCTTTGAAGCAAGGATAACTTTTCTGTTTTCAAAGTTTTCTTTAAAGTCATAGAAGACAAATAGTGTCTAAACTTTCCATAAAATAAGTGGGAATAAAACATATGTAAAGAAAATGAGATTTGCCTTGAACCTGTCTCCACAGGGGTCAAATTGGGTTCTTAAAAAGTTGCTGAAGATCTATTTATCATGGGAGACTTTAAATAAAATTTTAAATCAGTCTCTTACAAAAAAACTGAATATCATGCATATTCACATGTGTGTAAGTGTTTGATCTATTTATAGGACTTAATTTACTAAGAGTGGTTGAGTTTCTCAGGGACAGAGTCATGTTAACCAAACTATTAATCTGCGCTAAACAATATAAAGGATGGTGCACTATCTCTGTAGAACTACCTCAAATGGTTTAGAGTCAGAAGNTATTCACATGTGTGTAAGTGTTTGATCTATTTATAGGACTTAATTTACTAAGAGTGGTTGAGTTTCTCAGGGACAGAGTCATGTTAACCAAACTATTAATCTGCGCTAAACAATATAAAGGATGGTGCACTATCTCTGTAGAACTACCTCAAATGGTTTAGAGTCAGAAGGTGACTTGATGAATTTGGACTCTGGTCAAGGGGAGTTAATTATAAACTCTGTATGTTTAAGGCATAAGGATGTTAGCCTATGAGAGCCTGAGGAAGCTATGGCTGTAATAATGACATTCTTGTCCTAGGACTGGTCAGGTCCCTAAGTGAGGCCATACTTTTCCTTCTGTGAAGGACGTAGGGTGCTGAGTGAGAAGTCGCACCATTTTTAAATCATAAGGGGAAGTTCAGTGCCGCAGTAGCAGTTACTGCAGTCTATGCCTGGGCAAGTGGACCTCTCAAGTCTTCCCCCATTATCATCTGAATGAAACCAGGAGGATAGAAAAAAAAATTCATTTTCCTAAATTCCAAACCAACCAATCTTCATCTAACAACTACTTTCTTTAAGGATGTTATACCATTGCTTAGCTTAAAGTCAAATTCTAATTTTTTCCTAATTCTGGTCCAGGAAATGTTTTGTCTCAATGAAATATATTAGATATATATGATTCTTAGGTCAGGGAAGGCAATGGCACCCCACCCCAGTACTCTTGCCTGGAAAATCCAATGGACAGAGTAACCTGGTGGGCTGCAGTCCATGGGGTCGCTAACAGTCGGACAGACTGAGTGACTTCACTTTCACTTTTCTCTTTCATGCACTGGAAAAGGAAATGGGAATCCACTCCAGTATTCTTGCCTGGAGAATCCCAGGGATGGGGGAACCTGGTGGGCTGCCGTCTATGGGGTCACACAGAGTCGGATACGACTGAAGTGACTTAGCAGCAGCATATGATTCTTAGGTACTGATTTTTAGCTAATTTTCAAGAATCTCAGTTATCACCTTAGGGCAGCCTACAATCACCAATCTCTAACTCAGTGCACGTGAATTTGAGCAAGCTCTGGGAGACAGTGGAGAACAGAGGAGCCTGGTGCTACAGTTCATGGCGTCACAAAGAGTTGGACACAATTTAGTAACTCAACAACAACAATAGCCTACAATGTAAGAAGATTATTATACTATGCTTTGCAATAGTATATAAAGCAGCATTATTTTATTTGATCCAAAATGCTAGATGGAAAACTATGTAAAAACTCACATATACACATATAAATTTCTTTGCCTATTGAGATAAGTGCTTTTAGACTTCCTTGATTTGGGGTGTTTTACAGTCTGTCTTTGACATGTTTAGGTGAGAAAAAAGACCCCAGAAACCACTTGTTGAGAGCATTCACAGGTAAATATACACTGTACTAATGTTTAAATAAGACTTAATGTGTAAGATATAACACTCTACAAAATGATAAAGGCTCTAGCACATGATGACACCATTCAATGACCTCCGCTGATTATTTCACCACTTAAAATGGCAGGGGGTTTCCCAAATGATGAGTGATGCTCTCTATTGTGTAATGATACAAAGTACCATTTGTATTTTAGAAGTTGATGGTAAAAGGGCTTAAGGTTATAAAAATCATATTTATTCCTACTTATTTAATAGTACTAAATTATTATACAACTCTGCTCACAGATTCATTTCACAAGGTAAAAGATACTGGAGGCCTCCCTGTAGAGTGCTGTTCTCACACCCTCACAATACAAACAATAGCTGCAACTGAACTGCACTCAGTACCTGAAAATGTAAAAATCCTTCTAGTTCCAGTGATATTAATTATTAGAAAAATTATTGTAGAGCTTAGCTCAAAAACCTATACATCTGAGATGGTCAATGAATATTTGTTGATGGATTAGACAGATCATTGCATTTCAGCTGTTCAGTGTCAAATGGCCCAGGTAGTTTGATATACAGTGTTAAATTATAGGAGCAACTATTTTCACAGAAGGCAAAAAATGTGTATCTGAACATTCCCTGTCTCTCTGGGAAAAGCATTATGTAGAAAGATTAGCTTTTAGGTAATATCTTCCTTTGATGAAGGAAATATCTTGCCCCATGCTATTTTTCTACTGTATTTCATTCATATGTAGTCAAAAAGTTATTGAGTGTTCACTCATTGAGATGCGTGGTCACTCTAAGCACTTTTGTATAAAAGATTTTAAAAATAATTATATTTATGAAAATTTAAGAACTACCAAATCTAATCAAACTTTTAATTTTGGGGTATGTTCATCTCACCTCTCTTTTTGGGCATTTCTTTTAATTATAACTTACATTTATGTTCTTCATCATTAATAATCTGTCTCTAGATTAGAGTGGAGAAGGCAGTGGCACCCCACCCCAGTACTCTTGCCTGGAAAATCCCATGGATGGAGGAGCCTGGTGGGCTGCAGTCCATGGGGTCGCGAAGAGTTGGACACGACTGAGCGGCTTCAGTTTCACTTTTCACTTTCATGCACTGGAGAAGGAAATGGCAAACCCACTCCAGTGTTCTTGCCTGGAGAATCCCAGGGACGGGGGGAGCCTGGTGGGCTGCCATCTATGGAGTCGCACAGAGTCGGACACAACTGACGTGACTTAGCAGCAGCAGCAGATTAGAGTGGGCTTCCCTGATGGCTCAGATGGTAAAGAATCTGCCCGCAATGCTGGAGACCTGAGTTCGATCCCTGGGTTGGGAAGATCCCCTGGGGAAGGCAAGGGCAACCCACTCCAGTATCCTTACCTGGAGAATTCCATGGACAGAGGAGCCTGGCAAGGCAGTGGATTGATTGGAGCAGTAGTTAGATTAGAGCAGTGGATTGAGCCTTGCAAAAGGAGGCGTCAGTGTGTTCCCAAGGTTTGAAAACCTTGCTTGTATTGTGTTCATTGTTGAGGACCAAATATGTACAACTACTTGTCACTAGCATCTCTAGCTTGAAAAGCATTGGCTATTTCCTTGGTCCCTAAACTTTGGTTGTTGCTTTGGGAGTGTGATCTATGACCTCAAAATTAGGGGTTACATCTGTTTGGCTTGTGCCATGAGCTCGCACAGCTGTGTAGCTCTCCTCACTAGCAGGTCCTGCTGACCATTTCCTATTCTTTCCTGTAAGTAGTGATGGATAGTTATATCATAAACATTTTCTGAATTATCACTGAATAATGATGATGAAGTCATGGAGCTGATCCTAGGTCTCTTTTTAAAAAGGGCAGCCCAGAAAGGAATTTCAAGTTGATAGACATCTTTCTCAAAACAGGGTTCATGTCCTTAGAGACCTGCAAATCCTGCTAAAGTCTTGTATTTGCTCCTCTTTCCCAAAAAAGATTTTCCTTGTGATGAAATCTCTTAACAACTCTCATTTATAATGTAAAGTGGTGTTAATGATCTTTTTCTTTTTCATGCTCTACATTTTATCCCTAGTACTTATTTATCTCGCAGCTGAAAGTGTGTACTTTTTGCCTGCCTTTGTCTAAACCCCTGCCCAAACCCCGCCCCCCCCACCCGCTGGCC
>SJYX01002667.1:8775-19076 GCA_006410675.1 Oreotragus oreotragus
ACCTTGAAAGGACAAAGTTTGAGGTCTTCTTAAATTCTTTATTGCCACAGTCACTGTCAGAGTACATGCCAGGGTTCACCTTTTGTGGGTCTTCATAGTCGGTGAAGCTGTTACTCAATCCAATAAGTGTAAAACAAATGACTTAATAGTGATAAAAGCAATTTGAACCTTAGGAGCTATGTATACTCAAATTAGGACCCATGTAGGATATATTTATTTGTCCTTCTTGAAAATGTATTTAATGATGAAATCCAGCTGCAGAAGGCTGATAGAGGCTCCCAAAGATTTGTCTATTTCCTAACTCCTGGAGACTATAACTATCACCTCATTTGGGGGAAAAAGTCTGTTCTCGGCAAATATGATTAAAGATCTTGAATTAAGAAGAAAAATTTGGATTTTCTGGGTGAGGGTAAATGTCATTATTACAAGAAAGATGAGAAAGGGAGAACACACGCACACACACACACACACAGGAGTAAGCAGGGTGAAGGTGCAGCCAAGTGACTCATCCTGACTGGTGGCTCCACTCTTTGGATTCAAGAAGGTCCTGTTTACCCAGCTCTGGGAATCCGAGCCCTCAGTATTATTCTTCCTTTATTTCATCCACCTCTGTTCCTAGCCATGAGCTGGCAGTGGTTCCGCTGATACAAAATCCTCAGAAATCTCGGTCACCCCTTGCTTATATTCTGTGGATATCGTGGGAATCCACACCATTAGTTACAAGGACTCTCCGCAGGTTCTTCCTGGGTAAACGTACATCTATTCCTGCCTTCTGCTGAGATGGACAGCTGAATCCATAAGTCACACATCTCTTTTTCTATTGTTTATCCAGTCACAGGCTTACCCCTACCTCCAGATCAAGGTATTCTAAATAGGTTGATAATGTTAGAAGTCATCACATGAAGATTCTTTCTTGCTTAGCAAGTACGTCTTCAGTTTCTGTTTTTCCTCTCACATTCTTCTATAAGCAGCAAGGAGAAACCAGATCATGCTTTTTGCACTTTGCTTGAAAATCCCCTCAGGAAAATATCCAATTTCATCAAGCTAAAATTCTACTTTTCACAAAACTGTTGAACATGATTCATCCTAGTTTTCTGTCACTTGTAACAAGGATAATCTTCCCTCCAGTCTCAAATCTCATATTCTTCATTTCAATCTGATGCCTCATCAGAAGTACTTTTAAGATTCATATTTCTAACATTATATTTCTAATATATATTTCTAATCACTATAATGTATGTAGTTTCTAAGATGATAGAAGCTTCCTTTACAGCATTTTTTTTTTTCTCCTGACACTTTCCTAGTAAAATAAACATCCAAATTTCTAGGAACAGTGCTTTCAAAGCAATCTCAGTATTTTTCTGTAATGCACCTCAAGATCTTCCTTTCATCACCATTGTTATTGTTCAGTGACTCAGTTGTGTCTGACTCTTTGCAACCCCATAGACTGCAGCGCGCCAGGCTTCCCTGTTCTTCACCAAATCCCGGCGCTTGCTCAAACTCATGTCCATTGAATCAGTGATTGCATTCAACTGTCTCATCCTCAGTCATCCCCTTCTCTTGCTGCCTACAATTTTTTTTCCCAAATCAGGGTTTTTTCTAGTGAGTTGACTCTTAGCATCAGGTGCCCAAAGCACTGGAGCTTCTGTTTCAGCATCAGTCCTTCCAGTGAATATTCATGATTGATTTCTTTAGGGTTGGCCGGTGGGATCTCCTTGTTGTCCAAGGGACTCTCAAGAGTCTTCTCCAACACCACAGTCCAAAAGCACCAATTCTTTGGCACTCAGCTTTCTTTGTGGTCCAGCTCTAACACCCATACATCACTACTGACAAAAACATAGCTTTGACTAGATGGACTTTGTTGGCAAAGTAATGTCTCTGCTTTATAATATCCTGTCTAGGTTTGTCACAGTTTTTATTCCAAGGAGCAAGTGTCTTTAAATTTCATGGCTGCAGTCACCATCTGCAGTGATTTTGGAGCCAAAAAAAAATGAAATCTGTCACTGTTTCCATTGTTTCCCCATCTATTGGCCATGAAGTGATGGGACTAGATGCCATGATCTTCATTTTTGAATGTTTAGTTTTAAGCCAGCTTTTTCACTCTCATCTTTCACCTTTATCAAGAGGCTCTTTAGTTCCTCTTCACTTTCTGCCATAAGGGTGGTGTCATTTGCATTTCTGAGGTTATTGATATTTCTCCTGGCAATCTTGATTCCAGTTGGTGCTTCATCCAGCCTAGCATTTCACATGATGTACTCTGCATATAAGCAGGATGACAATATACAGCCTTGACGTACTCTTTTCCCAATTTGGTACCAGTTTGTTGTTCCATGTCCGGTTCTAACTGTTGCTTCTTGACCTGCATCCATGTTTCACAGGAGGTAGATAAAATGGTCTGGTATCCCATCTCCTGAAGAATTTTCCACAGTTTATTTGATACACGTAGTCAAAGGCTTTAGTGTAGTTAATGAAGTGGAAGAATTCATCACCATTACCCAAATCCAAAACCAGTTTCATGTTTTCAGGTATTTGTTATAGCTGCAAACTGCTTCCCAGTGCCAAAGCCTGTATTAATTTCTTAAGGCTGCCACAACAAAGTACCATATACTAGGTGACCTAATACAAAAGTAATTTATTTTCAGATTATCTTAGAGGCTAGAACTGATCAAGAAGTTGGCAAGGCCACACTCTCAAAATCTCTAGGAGACAAACATTTCTATGCCAGTTGTTTAGCTTCTGATAATGCAAGAAATCCTTCACATTCCTTGACTTTTTATGCATAATTTCAGTCTCTGACTCTTTTTGAAAGTGAAAATGACAGTCGCTCAGTCATGTCCAGCTCTTTGCGACCCCATGAATTCCATTCCATGGAATTCTCCAGGTCAGAATACTGTAGTGGATAGCCATTCCTGTCTCTAGGGGATCGTCCCAACCCAGGGATTGAACCCAGGTCTCCCATATTGCAGGAGGATTCTTTAACAGCTGAGACACCAGGGAAGCAACTCTGTTATTACATGGTATTCTTTCCCCATATCTTCATATTGTCTTATAAGAACAACCGTCACAGTGGGTCAAAGGTCTACTCTGCTCTTAGCGAATTGCATTAACTAATTACATGCTCAGTGGTTCCATCTTTAAATAAGTCTACATTCTTTTGTATTTGAGATTAGGGCTTTAACATACCTTGTTTAGGGACACAGTTAAAACCATAAAAACTACTGAAGTATATGATGAATTTCATAAAGCTATGTTAATGAAGGAAGCCAAACAAAAATGTTTACCTACAAGATTCATATTATATTAAATATAAGCTTTGACTAGATGGACTTTGTCGGCAAAGTAATGTCTCTGCTTTTTAATATCCTGTCTAGCTTTGTTACAGCTTTTATTTCAAGAAGCAAGTGTCTTTTAATTTCACGGCTGCAATCACCATCTGCAGTGATTTTGGAGCCAAAAAAAAAATAAAGTCTGTCACTGTTTCCATTATTTCCCCCGCTATTGGCCATGAAGTGATGGGACTAGATGCCATGATCTTCGTTTTTTGAATGTTTAGTTTTAAGCCAGCTTTTTCACTCTCATCTTTCACCTTTATCAAGAGGCTCTTTAGTTCCTCTTCACTTTCGGCCATAAGGGTGGTGTCATTTGCATATCTGAGGTTATTGATATTTCTCCTGGCAGTCTTGATTCCAGTTGGTGCTTCATCCAGCCTAGCATTTCACATGATGTACTCTGCATATAAGTTAAATAAGCAGGGTGACAATATACAGCCTTGACGTACTCTTTTCCCAATTTGGTACCAGTTTGTTGTTCCATGTCCGGTTCTAACTGTTGCTTCTTGACCTGCATACATGTTTCACAGGAGGTAGATAAAATGGTCTGGTATCCCATCTCCTGAAGAATTTTCCACAGTTTATTTGATCCACGTAGGCAAAGGCTTTAGTGTAGTTAATGAAGTGGAAGAATTCATCACCATTACCCAACTCCAAAACCAGTTTCATGTTTTCAGGTATTTGTTATAGCTGCAAACTGCTTCCCAGTGCCAAAGCCTGTATTAATTTCTTAAGGCTGCCACAACAAAGTACCATATACTAGGTGACCTAATACAAAAGTAATTTATTTTCAGACTATCTTAGAGGCTAGAACTGATCAAGAAGTTGGCAAGGCAACACTCTCAAAATCTCTAGGAGACGAACATTTCTATGCCAGTTATTTAGCTTCTGATAATGCAAGAAATCCTTCACATTCCTTGACTTTTTGTGCATAATTTCTGTCTCTGACTCTTTTTGAAAGTGAAAATGAAAGTCGCTCAGTCGTGTCCAGCTCTTTGCGACCCCATGAATTCCATTCCATGGAATTCTCCAGGTCAGAATACTGTAGTGGATAACCACTCCTGTCTCCAGGGGATCTTCCCAATCCAGGGATTGAACCCAGGTCTCCCATATTGCAGGAGGATTCTTTAACAGCTGAGACACCAGGGAAGCAACTCTGTTATTACATGGTATTCTTTCCCCATATCTTCATATTGTCTTATAAGAACGACGGTCACAGTGGGTCAAAGGTCTACTCTGCTCTTAGCGAATTGCATTAACTAATTACATGCTCAATGGCTCCATCTTTAAATAAGTCTACATTCTTTTGTATTTGAGATTAGGGCCTCAACATACCTTGTTTAGGGACACAGTTAAAACCATAAAAACTACTGAAGTATATGATGAATTTTATAAAGCTATGTTAATGAAGGAAGCCAAACAAAAATGTTTACCTACAAGATTCATATTATATTAAATATCCAGAATAGGTACCTCCACAGAGATAGAAAACATATAGGTGCTTGCCACAAACTGGAGACTAAGGAAGAGGGGATAGCAGTTTAGTGGGTGTAGGGTTTCTTTTTAGAGTGATGCGAGTATTTTCAAACTTGTATTTGTCCACTGAGGCTGCCATAACAAAATACCAAAGACTGGGCAGCTTAACAATAAAAATGCATTTCTCACCATTCTAGAAGCTGGAGGTCCTAGATCCAGGTGCAGTCAGTGCTAGTTTCTCATGAGACTTTTCTCCTTGACTTGCAGTTGGCCACCTCCTCCCTCTTTCTTCATATGGCCTTTTTTTCTGTGCAAGCACACTCCTGGCATACTTACCTTTTCCCATAAGGACACCAGTCCTATTGGATTAGAGCCACACTCTATGACCTCATTTAACCTTTGAGGTGAGGTGAAGTCGCTCAGTCGTGTCCGACTCTTTGCAACCCCGTGGACTGTAGCCTACCAGGCTCCTCCGTCCATGGGATTCTCCAGGCGAGAATACTGGAGTGGGTTGCCTTTTCCTTCTCCAGATGATCTTCCCAACCCAGGGACTGAACCCAGGTCTCCCGCATTGGAGGCAGACGCTTTAACCTCTGAGCCACCAGGAAAAGGCCAGTCACATTGAGGGTTATGGTTCCAACATGTGATTTTGGTGAAACAATACAATCTATAGTAGAAATAGATAGAATCATGGTTTCACAACATACTGAATATACTAAATATCACTTTGTTTACTTTAAAATGGTTAAAATTGTTATGTGAATTTTGCCTCAATAAAAAAATTTTAAAGTGTATTTATTTAAACCATAACTTCTTCCATGCAGTATATATAGCTGTATTCATAGTTAATTGATGCTCAAATGCAACAAAGACTTGCTTGTATGTTTTCAACTTCATTAAAGTAGATGTAATAAACTTTATGTTTTTAAATATTTAACAATAGCATATAAATTAAATTTAATATATCATATGGGATTTCATTTAAGAGATTGAAGATAGTCTAACCTCAAATTGAAATATTGATCTGTGAATGTTAAATTTAATATGTTCTTCAGTATCAGAAACTACTATTTGAAAATAATTGTGTCATAATTATTTATGTGGCAGGCCTCCATTATTGCCTTTCATTAATTGCTTGTTTAATTATCTATCAATTGTTTATGTCAAAATAGGGCCATTTATAAAATCTCATACAATCCAGGTAGATGATTATCTCTTAATTTTGGATCAAATTTAAAAGTCAATATTAAAAAATGAGTCCAATTTTAAATAGCAATAATTATGTATTCAAATTTAGCTATCATTAAGGAAGGAGTGACAGATTTAACTGAAATTAACGGCACCCCACCCCAGTACTCTTGCCTGGAAAATCCAATGGACGGAGTAGCCTGGTGGGCTGCAGTCCATGGGGTCGCTAACAGTCGGACAGACTGAGCGACTTCACTTTCACTTTTCTCTTTCATGCATTGGAGAAGGAAATGGCAACCCACTCCAGTAGTCTTGCCTGGAGGATCCCAGGGATGGGGGAGCCTGGTGGGCTGCCGTCTATGGGGTCACACAGAGTCGGACACAACTGAAGTGACTTAGCAGTAGCAGCATGGCAGGTATATAACCATCTCTATCACTCAAGAATGTTTCCTTTACCTCCCCCTATAAGCCATAAAATTTTATCACATACAGCTATGTCTGGTAGAAATCGGTTGTTTTTGAGTTACTTATTTATATAACTCACGGGTCATATAGGGCTAATATCCCTTCTGTTTTAATGAGTACATATATATATTTCTTTTCTAATTTTACAGTTCGATTGTGTTGAAAGTAATGAACTATTTCTAGAAGTGACAATTCCAACTAAGTTATTGAATTGACCGACAGCACAGCTTAAATTAACTATTATTGTTCCATTCCTGGAAATATTGAAAACGTGTACATTTTTTCTCCTTTCTTTACCCAAATTAGTAAGTCAAAGTTATGAGAAGATATATAATTAGCAGAGATTAATGTTACAGAAAACATTAGTTCCCTGCATCTTTGATGGGCACAGGGCATTCACAGGGGAAATTTCAGTCCTCAAGAACAATTCTGGGTCACTCACAAAAGTCAAAGATAAAATGGAAAGAAGCAGTCGCTAGATTCTAACCAGAGGCCTTTCTGCATGTGCTAAGTCACAGATGAGGCACACAGCAGTTGGTCTGCCTTGAATAAGCCATTTCTAATACTTCTTTAAATGCTTGCAAAGCACAGTCTCACTGACAGTGCCCCAGATCAGTTCTGGCATACAGAAAACATCTAGTCTTTAGATGTGTAACAAAATAAAGAACACAAAAGAAGCAAAGAGATAGTGATGAAAAGGAGACAGAAAAGGAGGGAACAGGAAAGAAAGGAAGGAGAGAGAGGACAAAAAGGAAATAAGTAGGAAAAATGAAAAATGTAAGGTCAGTCTATTTAATTCTCCCCCAAAATACCTGACTGTTGTTTTCTCATCTTTTAGACTGTCTTCTCTCATACCTCAGCTGCTGAACTATGAAAAATGTTTCCATAATTAGAATAGCACATTTTCCAACAGGAAACAAATTAATACTGCAACACTTAATCTTATTTTTAACAAAATTTATCTGGAGGTAAGAGAAAAAGATAATAACCAAATCAATTCCACTTACCTCACAATATATTTTGATTCAAATAGGACAGTGACTATTCAGTTCTCTCGCATGCTTACATTCATTTCCTTCACATTTCCTTATGCTGTAGGATATGACATGCATTTTAATCAACAGTCCTAAGAGTCTCAAAGTCCCACATGACTAGATCATAACCAAATATAAAGCTGATAACTAAGTATCCAAACTCCATGCTTGAGACCTCTGATCTTAACCTTAAGGAACACAGAGGACTATGTGCCCAAGATCATCTTAATAATTTGCCTCTATCCTCTGAAGCCAAAAGCAAAGTACTTCTCTGATACTTACCTGATACCAAACCTCCTTGACAAGAGAAATCTGAGCAATTGGTCTTGGGCAGTTTCTCTGGGATCCTCAATCACTCTACAGCATATTTCTATCTTGGCCTCCCTATAGAATTCCATCCTTTTTGGTTTCTCTGGTGAAAAATTATCTCCCTGCATTTGCAAAGAGAAGATCAACCTAGTTTTACAGTTCAGGCAAAATAAGTATATATTAGACTTAGAGAGTGTCTCATAATTTCTAATTAAAGAAAACTCAAGCTTTATTTAGTTACCATGCGTTTAGTGGCTTTAAGAAGTCTTAGCAATTACCTATTGCATTGTTTTACAAGTCTAGTGCTGTGGAAAACTTTATAATCTGACGCCATTGAAATATAGGGGTCATAAACACAGTTACCAAACAGTGCCATAAGCGAATGAATTTGGACAAATGCTGTATAATTAAGAGTGTTAAGAACTCTAATGAACATGAAAGTTTGCTTTTATTCTTTGTATTATCTTTCTGTAAGTGGCTAGTATTCAGTTCAGTTCAGTTCAGTCGCTCATCTAATTGTTGCCATGCTGACTAAGGACTCAGTATCTCCAATTTCATTTTTTAAGAGAAAATGAATACTTTATATTACTGCAAAATATCCTAAATACAAGCAAATGTATCCTTAAAAAGAATATCTCTGAGGCAGATCCAACCAATTTATTATCACATGAACTATATTTGTAAGGTGCCCAATCAAAATATGATCTCATGATTAAATATGCTATTGAAATTTTGATATAAGCAGTATAAAAATTACTTCTTTGTGCAAAATCATCAATTCAGTTCAGTCACTCAGTAACATCCAACTCTTTGTGACCCCATCACCAACTCCCGGAGCTTGCTCAAACTCATGTCCTTTGATTCACTGATGCCATACAACCATCTCATTCTTTTCTCTTCCTGCCTTCAATTTTTCCCAGCATCAGGGTCNACTCAGTAACGTCCAACTCTTTGTGACCCCATCACCAACTCCCAGAGCTTGCTCAAACTCATGTCCTTTGATTCACTGATGCCATACAACCATCTCATTCTTTTCTCTTCCTGCCTTCAATTTTTCCCAGCATCAGGGTCTTTTCAAATGAGTCAGTTCTTTGTATCAGGTGGCCAAAGTATTGGAGTTTCAGCTTCAGCATCAGTCCTTCCAATGAATATTCAGGACTGATTTCCTTTAGGATGGCTAGTGTGATCTCTTTGCAGGCCAAGGGACCCTCAAAAACCTTCTCAAACACCAAAGTTCAAAAGCATCAATCCGAAACATCAGATTCTATAATAGCTAAATGAAATTGGGGATTTCTAAAAGAATATAATGTATAGAAGAATTCAGGAGAGTATTATTCGAGAGCCCATTTAAGAAACATCAAGTTTAGTTCCAACATTTATTGATGATTCCTATAGTTATTTTCCAATTTTACAAGCAGATTTTTAAAGGTTCTTGAAGAACTTATAGGTAACTAGCAGGAAGATATGCCTAATAGCATCATAGTATAATCTAACAAATGTTACAAAAAAAAGAAAACTATGTGCCCTCTTAAGAAAGCAGTGTATTCTTTGGATGATGACTACCATCTTGTTGGTATTAATCCATAAGTACATCGTGGCCTAGTGCTCCTGAACATTCAACTCATGTAAGTAACTCCCCACATTTAGTTTTCAAGATCACCAAGTATTATTTTTATGAAGTTTCTTTGTCAAGCGATGTAGACAACAAGATTAACCAGTTTAACTAGCAGTTATTACTCTCACTGTAAATTAATATGTGCATACACAGTTTTTTTAAACATTAATTACTTGTGACTATGCCTGCATGTTAGCATACTCAATTCTATTCAATCTGTATGCATGACAAATTAAAATTTAGGGCAATCCTGGGAACCAAAGCCTAAATCATAGTGAATTGATCACACTAAATTTTAGTGTATGGGGAACCACCTGTCTAGCTGGACAGCCAACATTACCCAGGTTTTCATGGGCTCCTTCTCTCAGCCACTTTTGAAATATGGTTTAAAGCAAAGTTACAGGTTAAATTACAAATGGAAATCTGGAATATTCTGAACACATAGTATTTATTGTACCAGCATTATGAACATTTATAAATTCTTGGAAAATTTGTATTGATAATATAAATTTGAACTTCCAATAATAAATTTAAATATTTATAAAGTTTAAAAAAATAACACAATTTATTTTATTGAATATTCAAGCAATTGATGTTACATAAGACTAACATGTTCTTAACAGTGATAAACAAGAAAAATACAAAAAATAGTGTTTGGGTTTTAAAGCTTGCCAGTACAGTAGATGGAAATTAATTTTATCTGTTTAGCTGCATAGTTAATGAATAAATGTCAAATTTCTTATATTTTCCAGTAAAAATTGCAAAAGTATAACAAATGGTTTTAAATACTATGCCTCAGTTACAAGTTGTTTTAAATATTAAAATTAAATTAAAATATTAAATACTTTTACATAAAGAGGTATACTCTGATTAAGACAGAATAAT
>SJYX01002667.1:34814-74725 GCA_006410675.1 Oreotragus oreotragus
TAAAAAACTGGAAATAGAACTGCCATATGACCCAGCAATTTCACTGCTGGGCATACACACTGAGGAAACCAGAATTGAAAGAGACATATATTCCCGTCTCTTTAAGAATTTTCCAGTTTGTTGTGATCACACAGTCAAAGGCTTTGGCACAGTCAATAAGGCAGAAGTAAATGTTTTTCTGGAGCTCTCTTCTGTTTCCAATGATCCAATGGATGTTTTCAATTTGATCTCTGGTTCCTCTGCCTTTTCTAAATCCAGCTTGAACATTTGGAAGTTTTTAGTTCACGTACTATTGAAGCCTGGCTTGGTGAATTTTGAGCATTACTTTGCTAGCATGTGAGGTGAGTGCAATTGTGCAATAGTTTGAACATTCTTTGGCATTGCCTTTCTTTGGGATTGGAATGAAAATGACCTTTTCCAGTCCAGCGGCCACTGCTGAGTTTTCCAAATTTGCTGGCATTTTGAGTGTAGCACTTTCACAGCATCATCTTACAATGAAGTATACTTAGAGACAAAAATTCTTCTTTCTACTTTCTTGCGTGTTTACCTTCTAAATATAGTGCTCCGTCTTTCCTTGGGAGGTAGAAAGTCTACAGGAAATCAGGGAGGTTTGTATTGGAATTCTAGCTTCCCTTACAGCTTAGTCGGTAAAGAATCTGCCTGCAATATAGGAGACCCCTGTTCGATTCCTGGGTTGGGGAGATCTGCTGGAGAAGGAATAGGCTACCCACTCCAGTATTCTGTGGCTTCTCTTGTGGCTCAGCTGGTAAAGAATCTGCCTGTAATGTGGGAGACCTCGGTTCAATCCCTGAGTTTGGAAGATCCTCAAGAAGGTAAAGGCTACCAGCTCCAGTATTCTGGCCTGGAGATTTCCATGGACTGTATAGTCTATGGGGTCACAAAGAGTCAGACACAACTGAGTGACTTTCACTTTCATTTTCACTTTCTAGTTTCAAAGTTATTTAAATTCCCATCTTATTATCTTCTTTAATAAGAATTTCAATAAGAAGTAAAAGAATGTATAACCAAAGTCTTTTGCAAAATTTGATTTATTTTATTCTGGTAAAAACATGTGAAAGGGTAACTCTGTATCAGAGATTAAATAAGTTAATGCATGACAGAAAACTAAAATCAAATTTTAAAGTGTAGTTTTAACGTTCAGCTATTTTGAGATAATTCAGATAGAAGATATATTTTAGAAATTATTATATCTTAATGACTAAGAATTTTAATTAAAATATAAACAATTCTAGACTTTAGGATTATTATTTTAAATAAAAATGCTATAATAAACATGTTTAATTGCTATTATTTCTATATAGCCCCAAAATACACAACTCCACAGGTTATATATGTCTCAATGTTGATAATTTTTAAAAACTGTGAATTAAATTAAATTACTGCCTTTAAATTTTATAATTTAATTTTTAATAATGTAATTAAGATAAATGTGAAGTTTTCCCAAGTAATATGTATTTGAATTTTCTAAATGTTTTCTGCCCAGCTAGTGGCTCAAATGATAAAGTCTACCTTCAATGGAGGAGGCTCAGATTCCATCCCTGGGTTGGGAGGATCTCCTGGAGAAGGGAATGGCTACCTACTCCAGTATTCTTGCCTGAAGTATTCCATGGACAGAAGAGCCTGGCCAGTTACAGTCCATGGGGTCACAAAGAGTTGGACACGATTGAGTGACTAACACTTTCACTACTCTATTCACATTAAAATATGATACTGTTAGAACATATGTCTTTAATTCACATTTGTGAAATCTTGAAATGTTTCCAAATGTCTCCATATATTGCATACAACATTATTAAGAAGCTATGACATATAGTGAAATTTATCCATTTAATAGATATTTATTGAGTGAGTGGTAAGTTGCTTCAGTTGTGTCTGAAGCTTTGCTACCCTATGGTCTGTCACCCACCAGGCTCCTCTGTCCATGGGATTATCCAGGCAAGAATACTGGAGTGGGTTGCCATTTCCTCCTCCAGGGGATATTCCAGTTTCAGGGATCTGTAGTTTTTATTATGCGTACTATCTTTTATCAATATTTTAAATTCAAAAAGTGCTGGTTCTTTGAATTCAAAAATGTCTAATTTATAATTTATGTATTATTTTACAGTATGTACACACACACATACTAATTTGAGTTATTTTAAAATTAATCTGTGGCAGTAAGTTTCTATTATCAGTAACTAGAATACATTTTAGAAAAATGGAACCATTATTAACTAAAACTCAGGAGACACTTTCCACTCAATAGCTGTGACTTTGATTTTTCACTAACTATTCAGAAATTCTATTTTCATAATCTTGGGGGCCATGTTTTTCTCTTTTAAAGTATGAAAGTTTTAGAGTAAGTCATCTCTGAAGTATCTGAATTTCCTAATACTTTTTGCCTGCATGAATTATTTGGAGTCAAAGCCAGCAGAGATCACTGTGAATATCTTATCCCCCTTTTTAACTGTCTTTTTATTTGATCGGATAAAACATACATTTTCTATCTTCAGAAATGTAACCAAATCAATGTCTACCATCTCCACAGATGTTTCTAGACACAAAAATCACAGAGTGTAGTGAAATACAACTCTTTTTCTGTCATCTTAAGTAGGAGAGAGGAAAAAGAGACAACCAGAGATTCTTGAAGAACAAGATATAAAGGGATGTTACCATTTCAAGCAGGATTATTTCTTCAAGGAGTCAGAGAAATCGACTAGAAGCAGAAAGCCTAGAAAATAGGCCCCCTGACTTTTAGTTAGGTATTGATCCACTTCGTAGTATATCAATTTACTGAGTATAAATATTTTTATAGGCTAAATTTAAACATGATTACTCAAGGCTTCTTCCTTTTATGCTATTGTGAAGTCTCAAGGATAGTTAATTTGTTATAAATGTTTACAGAGTCTTGTTTTTTCCAATGAGGCTCAGACAAGTCCCATGGGCTCTATAGTCCATGGGGTCACAAAGAGTCAGACATGACTGAACGACTTCCACACTTTCAGACAAGTCACCTGAGTACTTTGTCTGGGTTGATGCTTTCAAGAATTAAGGAATAGAGACAGAAAAGATGAAGTGATTTTGACAGAGAGATAATGCTAAGTAAATATTTTTAACTATTAATAATAACTGACAAAACTATTTTAACTATTAATAATAAATATAAAAACATTCCAGAATTGACTTAATTGAAAATTTATTTGCATTGCAGAATAGCATATGTCAGAGCTTTATTCAAACCTAGGCCTTCAAATTCAAGAACCTATATTCCTAACATTGCATTAAGTTGATTTCATGGGCTTCCCAGGCGGCATAGTAATAAAATAATCCATATGCCAGTGCAGGAGATACAAGAGATGTGAGTTTAATCCATGGATTGGGGAGGCCCGCTGGAGAAGGAAATAGCAACCCACTCCAATATTCTTGCCTGGAAAAATTTCATGGACAGAGGAACCTGATGGGCTCCATGGGGTTGCAAAGAGACAGATGGTACTGAGTGACTGAACAAACAGGCACAACTTGGCTTCAGTGGTAGGTATCCCTCATAATATGTCATTTTTATTATGATTCTCATGAACATCGTGACTGTCAGATATACCAGAAATAGTTTACAGTAGGCTCTGATTCCTAGACCTCTTTCTTTGCATGTCTCCATGAGTATCTACTTTGCATAAAATTTGTCATTGATTGAACTACAGACGGAGGATTATTTTTGTCCCTGTCTTATTCCTTGGAATTTCTATTTTTATTTCCTTTTTATTCTTTACATGATAAGTGTACTGCATGTCCAACTAGTGACTTAACAAAAACTGTGCCCTTCAATACCAGTGATCCAGAAAGTAAGTCTTACTTCAGAGGTAGCTATAAATTTATTTCTTGGCTTTTTATTGAAAAAAAAAAAAAAAAAAAAAACCTGTTCTTCTTGTTAGTTTTCTCTTTTACTGAATTCTATAACACATGTAGTAGAAATTGGTTTTTCTTTTAGATACATCACATTCTACCATTAAAGTATGAATTATTTTGATAATTTCTATTCCTCTTTTCTGGCTCACTGACCTGCTGTTGTTCATATTTGACACTTAATTGACTAATAAAAATCAACACAATGGAGTCAGATTGTTGTTCGAATTTTCACTCCACTTACATATTAGAAAGCTAACATTATACACCTTATTGTACTTAAGCCCTGGCTTCCTCACCTATAAAATGATAATAATGATACTTTCCTTACAATGGCTTAAAAACACACAGATTATATCAAAAATGAAATTTTTGGTCATTTTTGACAGGCAACGTTTTGTAAATATTGTTTTTTTATAGTAATAATAAATGATTATCAAAACAGAGACATTTCAAAATTAATTTAATTGCAAGTTTATTTATATTGTCAGATGTTTTGCCAATATAACATAGTATTATATATAACATATATATAACATTATATATAACATAACATATAAAGTATTATCTATCTGTGGGAAAATAAGGAATAGTCTTTAATCTCTACATATGTCATTATGCAATAGCAGCAGTTTTGGTGAAGCTTTTCTTGACTCTAATTTGCTCTGAAAGATTCATTTTTCTTTTTAAATTCCTATGAAAAATTACACAACTGCAATTGAAAATTCAACTGATCATATGTCATTTTATATTTCATTCCAGAGGAGGATAAAATAATCAGGATGACTAAGGAGTTGGCTATTGAAATATCTGACCATAAACAAATGTGAAAATATAACAAAAGAATGACTGCATTAAAGTGTGTGAATAAGCATCACAGCAAACTTGAAATGGTCTCCAATTTCATTACTTCACTTAGCTAACTTGAAGCCATTTTTAGAAATGAAAATTTTAGCTCCCAAGACAACCTAAACATTTGTTTCAAAAAAAAAAAAAGAACACTGGCTCAAGGCGAGATTGTACCTTCAACCTCAAAAGTGGTATAGGATGCCACTAATCTTGGGGCTTCCCTGGTGGCTCAGATGGTAAAGAATCTGCCCCAGTTTCAATCCCTGTTTGGGAAGATCCTTTGGAGAAGGAAATGTCTACCCACTCCAGTATTCTTGCCTGGAAAATCTCATGGACAGAGGGGTCTGTTGGGCTACAGTCCATGAGGTCACAGAATTGGACATGACTGAAGTGATTTACCAAGCATGCATGCATTGGAGAAGGAAATAGCTACCCACTCCAGTATTCTTGCCTGGGGAATCCCAGGGACGGGGGAGCCTGGTGGGCTGCCATCTACGGGCTCACACAGAGTCGGACACAACTGAAGTGATTTAGCAGCAACAGCAGAAGTGACTTAGCACACACACCACTAGTCCTAAACTGTATTGAAAATGATTGATATGACTTTTACTGTAACTAACACATTCTGCTTTGTAATATCATAGCTATTTTTGTGCATGTATTATTTTTATATTTACTTAGGGTGGTATTTTAAATATATTAATCATTATTAGAAATAGCTCTGTAGAGTCAGACATGACTGGGCAACTGATTGACTGATATTCTCCACGTGCTCATAGAAATATGTAAACAGTAAGGAATGGACTACTGAACAAGACCTACCTTTGGGAGAAAAAGAGTCAGACTCTAATTAAATGTCATTATTATTTGCCAGAATAACTGTAGGTTCAGATACATATATTGGATGCTGGAATATTTAATTCATTTATATTTGTATTTTCACTGAACATCTTATAATAGGTTTTTCATTTGACGTAAATGTCTCAATATTATTTTTCCTTTCTTAAAATTAATTGATGATTTTTATTTGTAATGTTTCCCTCTGTGTTTTGAAATTGATTTTAGTGGATAATTTAGAGATTATATGTCATCCTTTCATTATGGCAGTAACACAGATTTTGAGAGTGATAAAAGTGTAATACAAGTAGGGTTTTTTTTTTTTTTTTGCTTTGCATGGGTTCTACTCCTCACTTCCTTCTTTCCACTCTTGTCATGATTTTAACTTGTGTTTGAGGCTGTATAATACACACTATTAATATTTTAAACAGTCAGTGTTCATTTACATTCACCCATGTATCTAAGCTTTACAATGCTCTTCAATCCTTTATGTACTTCCATAATTTTATCTGGAATTATTCTACCTCTGCTCAAGTTTGTGCTTAAATTTTTTTTCAACACTTTAAAGATGCCAACAGCTGTTTTCTGATTTCCCTCATATTATTCCACCAATGAAAGATTTTTCTGACTGTTTTCAAAGCTTTTCTCTCTGTCTTTGGTTCTTGGCCATTATTTCAAAGTGACACATGCTTAATGTGACAAGATGAATACATAAATATAAGATCCATTCACTGTGTAAATTGGGTCATTGGATATGAATGTAACAGAATACAGCAAGCTTTGTAATATTTTTTCACATTCCATACTATGACTATTATTATAAAGTGCCACTTGTCTATTTTCTGTGTTTATTAAGGGAAAATTCCTTCATTTATCTGAAAAGACTATCCTCATCCAATGCTCCTCCATTTTCTTACAACATAATTGTTTGAGCCCAGGTTTTCTTCATATACTTCTACCAAACTAACACAAAAATTGATTTTGGAAGCTGATATGATAATCCAGGTATCTTCTAATAAACCAGATAGGAAAGATATTTACAAAAATGTGAAGCAAATAATTATAGTATTACTTATATTTTGTTTTGGAAAATATAGCAATGTTTGGTAAATATATCTTGTTACTTTAATATAATGGATATATCAGTGTTTTTACATGAATGTATATTTTTTCTACCAAGAATTATACTGTCATGCTTTCCTTAATTTCTTTGTAAATATGAGTCATTTTCTGTGGATGCTTTTACCATTTTAGTCTTTATTATTTCTTTTAAATATTTTTATTTTGATGCACCTTGTTTAATTCTTGTCCTATTTAATATACTATATCTGAGTTTCTTGGTTCTAGGGACTTACAATTTCTTTTTTTTTTCAAAAACATGTTTTAAATAAATAAAACAGCTTTTATATTTCAAAATTGTTTTTTTTTTAAGGTTTTTATAACCCTTCTTTCCATAGGAACTTCAATTACATATGTATTATACCACTAAAAACTCAGTTGGTGCTTTCTCTCTCTCTTTTTTTTTTAAATTCCATCCCAGGCTTAAATTGGATAGTTTCTATTGCTTTTTTTTTTTTTTTATTTTCACTATCTCTGCCTAACTTGTTCTTAATCCTCTCTAAAAATCTCAGATGTAGTTTCCACCTCTAAATGTTTGATTTGGGTCTTTCTTCTGCCTTCTGTGTTTTTAACATATTCAACCTTACCTTTAGCTTTCTGAAATTCTAGAAGGAGCTTATAATAACTGTTAGATTATTCTTACCTACTAGTTGTATGTGCTGTGTAATGTGTGATTTTAATTGAGTTATTTTTCTCATTATGAGTCAGCATTTTTCTGTTGTCTTGCTGCTGCTGCTGCTGCTGCACTCTCTAAAAATCTCAGATGTAGTTTCTACCTCTAAATATTTGATTTGGGTCTTTCTTCTGCCTTCTGTGTTTTTAACATATTCAACCTTTCCTTTAGCTTTCTGAAATTCTAGAAGGAGCTTATAATAACTGTTAGATTATTCTTACCTACAGTTGTATGTGCTGTGTAATGTGTGATTTTAATTGAGTTATTTTTCTCATTATGAGTCAGCATTTTTCTGTTGTCTTAGAGGCTGAAATTTTTGATTAGATATCAGATATTTTAATTTACATTCTTGGAGGCTAAGTGTTTTTGTATTCTTATAACTATTCTGATTTTTGTTCTGGGAAGCTGAACAGTTTATCACACTATATTTCTTTAACTTTTTTTGTGTTTTAAGTTTCTTAGATAGGACCAAAGCAACACTTCTTCTAGGAATGTTTTCTCCCACTGTCGAGGAGTAATCTTCTCTATACACTCACAGCTCCCTATGAACTATGGAGTTCTCACCTAGGGTCTTTGGGAACAGGAACTCTTTATGATTCTGTGTGAGACATGTAATTGTTTCCTCTAATCCTTCAGGTGGTTCTTTACTCAGTGATGTCCAGTTTTCCCAAATATGCTCTCTTACATGTCTGACTCCATGAGGGAGACTCTTCATGAGAGGCTGAGACTTCTTTTGTGCAACTCTCTTCTCTTTGATCCTTTGCCTGTGGACTGGGGCCACCTCCATCTCCTGGACTCACAGCTACATCTCCTTAACTCTTGAGATCATGGAGATTCACTTGAGTTCTCTCACCTTGTACAGGTAGGTAGCTGGAAACTTTTTAAACCATAAGTTTAGATGACTTGAGGATTCTCCTTCATAGTTTTTTTGTTTTTTCACCCTGAGATCACTGTACATTTTTTAAATGTTCAATGTGTTGACTAAAAAAGATGTACCAATTTGAGAGTTGCAAGCAAGTATTATTTGGGGGGAAATGAGGACTGCAGCCTGGAAGGCAGCATCTCATATAGCTCGGAGAGACTGCTCCAAAGCTGCAGTGGGAAGGGCAATATATACGGTTTTGCTGAAGGGGGAGTTTAGTACCATGAAGCATTTATTTACAAAAGGTTTTTTGTTAGTCATGAGGATCTGATGTCACCATAATGGGATTTAGTGCTTCTCTAGATATAAGGCTGTATATTGTCACCCTGCCTATTTAACTTATATGCAGAGTACATAATGAGGAACGCTGGACTGGATGAAGCACAAGTTGGAATCAAGATTGTTGGGAGAAATATCAAGAACCTCAGATATGCAGATGACACCACACTTATGGCAGAAAGTGAAAAAGAACTAAATAGCCTCTTGATGAAAGAGAAAGAGGAGAGTGAAAATGTTGGATTAAAAGTCAACATTCAGAAAACTAAGATTATGGTATCTGGTCCCATTAGGTCATAGCAAATAGATGGGGAAACAATGGGAACAGTGACAGACTTTATTTTGGTGGGCCCCGAAATCTCTGCAGATGGTGGCTGCAGCCATGAAATTAAAAGATGTTTGCTCCTTAAAAAAAAGTTATGACCAACCTAGATAGCACATTAAAAGCAGAGACATTAGTTTGCTAACAAAAGTCCATCTAGTCAAAACTATGGTTTTCCTAGTAGTCATGTGTGGATGGGAGAGTTAGACTATAAAGAAAGCTGATCACTGAAGAATTGATGCTTTTGAACTGTGGTGTTGGAGAAGATTCTTGAGAGTCCCTTGGACTGCAAGAAGATCCAACCAGTCCATCCTAAAGAAGATCAGTCCTGGGTGTTCATTGGAAGGACTGATGCTGGAGCTGAAACTCCAATACTTTGGCCACCTGATGCGAAGAGCTGACTCATTTGCAAAGACCCTGATGCTGGGAAAGACTGAAGCCAGGAGGAAAAGGGGACGACAGAGGATGAGATGGTTGGATGGCATCACTGACTCAATGGACATGGGTTTTAGCAAACTCCGGGAGTTGGTGATGGACAGGGAGGCCTGGAGTGCTGCAGTCCATGGGGTCACAAAGAGTAGGACACGACTGAGTGACTGAACTGAATTGAACTGAACTGAATATATGAGAAGATGCAAGGATTGATATCATAAAATCTGTTTCTAAAAACATCCATCTACCTAAAGATCTGTCCCACCAGATTCCCTGGAGCACAGAGTGCCTCACTCCACCCTGAGCTCCCTCAGGGGGTGTTGACGGTCACCAGCTCTAGTGCATGGGGTTCCATCTCTGAAGAAGCAGATGGCAAACACCTTTGTTGTTCAGTCACTGGTGAGGCTCTTGATAAGTGCCAATTTGTAGTTGACGAATGTGTTGAAAATCATTGTTTCATATATGTATTTCTTTTTAATGTTTGTCAGGCAGAGGGTAAATCTAGTTCTATTACTTAATCTTTACCAAAAAGAGAAATCCAAAAACCTTTTGCTTTTCTGTCTAGAATGTTAGAGTATACGGTATAGCTATAAATTCAACATTATTGAACAAAACTGCAATTTAAAATAAAAATAAAACTATAGGATATTTCATCAATATATCAATATTTCATTTTGCAATGAACTATTATAATTTTCTAATTATATCTCTATTTGTGAGAGGAACACGAGAATAGAATAGATTACCTTTCTTTCAATGAAGCTTCATTGAAGATCCATTTACCATCTTATTAGTATAATTTCATGTAAAAAAATGATCAAACCTGGCGACAGTCTATGCTATATATATTGCTTTTCATGAGGCAATTTTAAATTTTTCTCTTGCTACTTATAATAAATGTATGATTATTATGATTATCAATTAAAAATACATCTAGCAGTAACAATTAGCAATTATTTTTTCACTGAGTATTAGAAGTTATTGAAAAGCAAACAAACAAAAACAAAAATGGCTAAGTATGTTTAAAAAAAGGCCCTGGATATGTAAAGGTGATTTTATTCATTATGAATGGAGATGTAAAAATAGCAACTGAAGAGGAAGATAGGGATAATATTTATAAGAATGAACACAAAATAAGTGTAAAGCAGTTTTCATTTGCTCTCTTGAAGCTGTGAGAAGAAAATTAAGAAAAAAGATTTAAAAAAAATACCAGATATGTATTTACTCTTAGGTTGTTGGTCTTTAATAATCTCTTGAAATGTGAAAATAGAAGGCTTTCTGGAAGATTAACATACAATTTCAGTATTTTGAGTTAATAAATAATCTGAAAATCAAGTCACTTTCATCACTCACAGTAAATACAGTAACAATCTCCTTGCACATTAATTACAGTGTATTTATATTTTTTATATTCTATAAAAAGTAAATAAGGCTAAATTCATTAAAAAGGTTTTTATATATAACTTAAACTTATGTGCTATCACTATTCTAGTTTCATACATTTAAAGGAATCTTTAGTGAGATGACAACAAATGGTCTTGATTACAAACAGCAGTTTTAACTAATTTTAAAGAAAGTTCAGTTCAGTTTCAATTCAGTCGCTCAGTCGTGTCCGACTTTTTGCGACCCCATGAATCGCAGCACGCCAGGGCTCCCTGTTCATCACCATCTCCCGGAGTTGACTCAGACTCACGTCCATCAAGTCCGTGATGCCATCCAGCCATCTCATCCTCGGTCGTCCCCTTCTCCTCCTGCCCCCAATCCCTACCAGCATCAGAGTCTTTTCCAATGAGTCAACTCTTCGCATGAGGTGGCCAAAGTACTGGAGTTTCAGCTTCAGCATCATTCCCTCCAAAGAAATCCCAGGGTTGATCTCCTTCAGAATGGACTGGTTGGATCTCCTTGCAGTCCAAGGGACCCTCAAGAGTCTTCTCCAACACCACAGTTCAGAAGCATCAATTCTTCAGTGCTTAGCCTTCTTCACAGTCCAACTCTCACATCCATACATGACCACAGGAAAAACCATAGCCTTGGCTAGACAGACCTTAGTCGGCAAAGTAATGTCTCTGCTTTTGAATATACTCTCTAGGTTGGTCATAACTTTTCTTCCAAGGAGTAAGCATCTTTTAATTTCATGGCTGCAGTCACCATCTGCAGTGATTTTGGAGCCCCCAAAAATAAAGAAAAGCTTACGTCTAATAGGAGAAAAAAAAATCCTTTTAGAATATTCTTTAAGCAATTAGCTTTATCATTCAAAATGGCTTAAAACAATCTCTGGTGTTTACAAATGTATGTAAAATATATTCCATGTATATCTGACTTAAAAGCAACAATTTTTGAAAAAATATATGAGGATAAATAAAAGACTAATACATTATTAGCTTAAGAAAGATAATTTGCACCCTCTGTATTTTATTTGTCTGTTGCCATGATCTGTAGGAATTAGAGTATAAAGTAGTTGAATAAAATAATATAAATAATTGTCTTATTGAAAAGATAATTATATTACTAAGATAATATAATTGACTATCAATATAATAATGCTATTATATTATCATTATACCAAAAATGATAGTATATTATCCTCTCATTGTTTATAATAAGATAATATAAATAATGAATCAAACCCAGGATCAACCCCAGGATAAACAGGAAGGGCACACCAAATGATGATGCAAGGTATCAACAATTCTGTTTCCTTTTGGAATAATATATTTTAAAGGACAGAATCCAGCTGATGCAAATAGACAGCAAATATATCACCCTTTAAACTGTTTCCTCCCCCTCTGACCATTGCCTACTACCTTTTATTGAAAGAAAGTTAAAGTCACTCAGTTGTGTCCGACTCTTTGCAACCACATGGACTATACAGTCTATGGAATTCTCCAGGCCAGAGTACTGGAGTGGGTAGCCTTTCCCTTCTCCAGGGGATCTTCCCAACTCAGGGATGGAACCCAGGTCTCCCACATTGCAGGCAGCTTCTTTACCAGCTGAGCCACAAGGGAAGCCCAAGAATATTGGAATGGGTAGCCTATTCCTTCTCCAGGGGATCTTCCTGACCCAGGAATCAAACCAGGATCTCCTGCATCGCAGATGGATTCTTTACCAACTAAGCTATCAGGGAACCTTTTATTGAACAATGTATTATTGTCTTATTGTTTGAAGTACTTCTTAAATACATCTCTGTAATACTTTAATGATCTGTTGTGTCAATAACACTTGTCTGTATCAATCTATGCAATAATACTTTATTAAAGTAGGTAAGTAAGTAATTTTCAGTATATATCTCCATGACATTCTCTTTAAAAAATCTATAGTAGTGATTTTCTAGCATCTTGAATATTATCTTCTATATAGGAACTTCAATTTTTAAAAAATTATTGTTGATTTTAAATCATCTATGTCTACATTCTTGACCTATCACACCTTAAATTTCCTGTTTTCTGAAACACTCCTGCTCAACTGAAAAAGTGAACGCATTCCTTTGTGTACTCTTATTTCTACAGTGTAGCTTTAATGCTTCTTCTATTTCAAATTCACCATTTCAAACAAACCCAGTTCACACCTTGTAGAGTCCCATATATTTGTTAAACTTCAAGAATTTGACAAACTAAGCCATCTAAAGAAAATTAATGTGAACTATATATGTCATGAGTGCAATAAACGGAGGAAATACATAGGTTGGGCCTATAGGTCAAAAGAAGATTTTAAGAAGAATATAATCTCTAATTTGAGACTCAATATATGAGTGAGAGAGAAAAAGAGAGAGAGAGAGAGAGAAAAAAAAAAATCCAGGCTCTAAGCAGTGGTACAAGCACCTTGATGTGAAAACATGTGTATGTTCAAGCATCTGTAGGTATATCATTGTAGTTGAAACACAAAGCAAAGGCAAGAACAGGGAGAGATGACCGTGGAAACACGTCAATAAAGACTTTTGTGACTCACTGGGAAGTTTGTTTTACAGGCACAGTACGCTACTGAAGCCTTAGAATGTTGGTTAATCAGATGACTAAAGGCAGAATTACGTTTTCCTTTAGCCAGACCCTGGAGAAAGGAATGGCTACCCACTCCAGTATTCTTGCCAGGAGAAATCTGGAGACTTTCCTGGACAGACGAGTCTTGGTGGGCTATATAGAGTCCATGGGGTCACAAAGAGTAGGACATGACTGAGAAACTAACACTTTTCACTTTTTAGCTGAAGACAAACATTCTATGTCCTTTGACTTCTTTGCACCCATTTTCTAATGGTTATATTTCATTCACAGGAAAACATGCAATTGTTTCTTTAAGAGTTATTAAATTGAAATTATTTTGTCTTTTTACATATCACAGGAACATTAAACTGAAAGCATTATTGCTGCCCTGAGTATATATGTGGACATTGGTTGCTTAAGTATAATTATTTAGGCCTTCTGAAATTCCTAGAACAGGTTTAAACTAACTGTAGAGGGTTTAGGATAACAGTTAATAAAATCAAATTTTGTCACAAGTATTGGGCATTCATTAGAATTTGGAAAATGTCTCTACTATTGGTCACCTTGTCCTAACACTATGTATCTATGATTTTTTCAGTGCTAAAATGTTAAAGAATGGATTCACTGGATTCAATGTGTTTTTAACCTCAGCACCATGGCAGGGATTAATCAGACTTGAAGTATGGAAGTATGGAAAGCAGTGATATTGGTAAGACTTTGTTATAGTAGATGATGATGGCCTATCGCCTAATTTATTGCCACTGGGGAAAGAAGATGACTAAACTGATATGAGAGCGAGGAAATATTAAAATCTTCTGGATGATAAACTCATTAATACAATGTGATCTATTGAATACTGCAGCATTATGTTATAAGAGAAAAATATTGGTAGATCTATCAGGGAAGACAACAAGGTTTTAGTCATGAGCAATGCAATTGAGTAGAACCTTATAAACTATTAGGCAGTCTAGAAGGGATAGTAAGGAGTTGAGAAATACCTAGACATTGAAACTGAGGAGCCAATAGTATATCCAAGGGCAGAATGTCAACAAGCAAGGAGATAACAAGGTTTGCCAGATGTTACTAACTGGAGATATAAATTTGAAAATAGCAAAAAGTCATCATTTAAAGTCAAGTCACATGTTATAAAGAAGGATATCACTCATAATTATGTGCATGGGAAAATTTCCTGGACTTTATATTAAGTGATTAAATGAGCTTGGAGAATAGTTCAATATGTTTCTGTTGACATAAAGCCAGGGTTACACCTTAATTACCTGTATCTATATTACAGTAGATATTAAAGAAGAAAAAATATGGAATTGTTAGCAATTATTTACCCTGGGATTTTTTTTAATAGAATGGCTTTCTTTATATTTAAGAATTTTATATGATTCTTTTTACTTTAAAATTAAAAGAATATCATTTACTTCAGAAAAAAAATAATGTTTATTTGAAAGAAGAAGGCAAAAATTTTTACGTATACTGTAAGTTTGAGAAATGTATGAAAGTAAAGCAGAAAAATATGGATTGCATCTGTGTTATTTCAAAAAAATTTTCCAGTAGTCATTAAAGTAGGCTTAAATACAGCCCTTTTGTCTTCTATATTCTCCTTCACTAACCATCTTTTCTTTCCTTTTCTATTTCCATCATTTACCCACAATAGTCTCTCCAAAGCCACGCTCCTAGTGAAGATGGTAAACAAAGAGGGACATTCAGACCACACACTATTAGAATCACTGATCATTCTTGAATAAGTTGATGCTTCTCTTCCATGTTTCATTCTATAATAGTTTTAGAGAATATGTTACAACTCACCCTCTATCTTGTAAAGAATTTGTCTTCTAGTGAATATAAAATTTAGATACAAATCATATTTGTTTTTCTGAAAATACTACTTTTAATCCTGAGTTTTCTGAACATGGGTACTAGTTGGCATCATAATCGTAACATATTTATAGTCTAAGATCGATTTGTCAATCTATTTTAGTTGCAACAGGCTAAAAAGGTGTTAACATAAGCTGATGTTTGGCTACTTAATTCTCAATCTATTAGCTTTATCACTGCAAAATAGAGACAAAGATAAGTAATAGTATATAATTAGGAACATAAGGAGAACACATTTTGTATTACTTTATTCTCTTTTCTAACATTTTTCAGTCTATTATAAGAAGTTCGTAAGAAGTTTTCCAGGAACTATATTCCTTGACTTAAAGTCAGTACTCCAAAGAAAGTCTTTCTCTTTAAAAAAATTTCTACCATTAAACGAGCAATTTTATATGATCGGTATCAACTTGCTTTTTTTCCACATCTACAAAGCGACTACTGTCAACCTTTCAACGTTTACTGAAAATAACCCTTCATCAGAACACCCAGATTCATACACAATACTATTTCACCATTAAGTTTGAAGACTTGATTCATGTGCCTGTGCAACTCTGAAATTTCCTACTATTTCCCAACCTTTTAGTGATTTAGAAGAAAGTGAATAAAGTAGAAAAGCAACTAGAAAGTCATACTCCAAGTGACTACTTTTATTTCTTTTAAGAGATGAGAATTCTACCACATTAAGAGAAGCCTTTCTCCTGAGCTTTGTGAAGACAGCGGAGAATACATAAAATTGAAGACTATTACAGGATTGCTTAAAAAATATTGTAGGATGATTTTTAATGATCTTAACAAAATGAAACTGTATAAGTGTGTAGATCCGCCTTCCAGTAGCTATGTCTAGAATATTTCTCTTTGGAAAACATAAAAATGTCCTTAAAGAAGGGCTCATCTTTATGAATAACACTTTTCAACCTCCCAACAAAGCTTGAGATCAAGATTGGCACAACCTATTATTAAAATAGGCAGAAGATTTGGATACACGCTAAACTATATAGAAAATAATTGAAATAAATCATTTAAAAATAATAGTTGGAGTAGGAGAGAAAAAATATATAGAATAAATAAATCTTAAAGTATACATGTTTAATACCAAAGGATCTTTAAATATAAAAGTTTACAAAAAGAAAAAAAAATCTTGATCTAAGTCTTTGGTTATTTACTTAGACTTTCTAAATAAAGAAAACATGTTCTAAACTATTTTTTTTTAAACTTTGGAATTAATACAGTGTACTTATTCTAGGTATTTTTAAAAGGATCTATGTAATAATAAAATATTATCAGAACCACTGATTTCAAATTCAACTTATTTAAATTTGGCAAATTAAATATCATATACTTCTTTGTTTCTTAAAATGTAACTTTTTAGATTGAAAATATAGCAGTATAGAATGATTAAGTAATGCCACATCTATATTCTCTGATTTGTGAGATAAAATAACTGTGATAGCTTCTTAGGAGGCCCATGCTTCGTCTGTGATCCCTCCACTGTCTATTTTAAGTTTAAGGAGAACGGTTTCCTCTTTGCGATCTCTTTACATTTTACTGTTTTCTATTTCTACGGCTCTGATGCAGTTTACTGGCATTATAGTATTCAAAGAGTTATAAAGATTTTAAAAGTACTTGTTTAAGATACTAAACAGTGAACAATATATAAACATTAGTAAGTTAAATGCAATTTATGTTATTGGAACCTAGAATCCTCCCTTAAGTCAGCCTGCCTCCTACCTGAGAAGTGAGGTGTCTGTATCAAGTTCTGTATATAATCTCTCTCACATTCTTGATGATGCTAAACCTTTGTTTGATTCTCTTGGAAGAATCCATTATGTTGACAGTTAAGCACAATATCAAAGGAACATTTACCACCCTAAATGTCTGTCTCTCTAGCTCTTAGGTGTTTTTCTCATATAAATATTTAAATCTCCTCAGGGCTCCTGAGACACTTTCTCCTGCCCTTACTCAACTAAATTTCAAGGATAAAGTTTGTTTAACTGTCTTTACTAGATGTCTCAAAGTACTTGTTAGATTCATCACATATGAGTATGTGCAGGATCACTGGATGCATAAAGGATAACTCTTTGGCAAGAAAAAATATGGAAAATATAATTTCAATTTTATTGCAAGATGTGATTTCATCACATGCTATTAAGAAACATATAAAATATTATAGTTTTTAATTCTTAAAATGTATGTATTTCTGACTGATGAAATGATTCAGACCCTTTTTCATATTCAAAAACTGTTCATTCAATAGATGCCTATTTTGTTAATACTCTATATTATCTCATCCAAACTTTACCATATTCATGTAAGACACACCCCAGAGTTTCCTACTCCAACAAATTTGAACAGAAAAGTAGAAATACTTTACATAGTTAATTAAACTATGTAAAGAGGATTAAACAGTGCTAAGAAATAACCCTTGCTGTAATCAGTAGTAAATTTATTTTAAATGTTAAGAAAAATGAAAGAAAAATGATAAAAACATTTTTGCTAAAAGGGGTGTTAAGGAAAATGTTTTGATTCTTTAAATTCTATGCGCAATATGCTTACTGGTGGTCATTTAATTACTGGCAAGGAACCTGAGAAAATGGCTCTCAGCAGGAATGCAGATTAATCATTATGCATAAAGAATAGAAAACTTAGCTTAGGCTTTTTTTTTTTTTAATATTTTACTTTATTTTACTTTACAGTACTGTATTGGATTTGGCATACATTGACATGAATCCGCCACGGGTGTACATGAACTCCCAAGATATGTTTCTGCATGAAAAGAAAAGATCTGGTAAGCCATGTAGGTGTGACTTAGACTTCTTTGATCCATGGTCAAATGCTAAACAAGTATCGTATTGCAAACAGAAGAAGCTTGTGTTGTTCATGGAGGAAGGTGAGAGGCTGTAGATCCTGCCATGCGAGAGGAAATCTCTTGAGCATTCTGAGTGACAAAAATCACACTGGGTAATTATCCACATTTATTTTTGAGGAATCCAAAAGATTCATTATAAACATTCTTAATTTCTACAGAAATTTTATATTGCCACAAAGCATGCCATAATATATAGCACTTTTGCAGAAGCTAGTAGCATAGGTAACTACAGAAACAGCAAGTATTACAGTACAACCTTAGTCCATCAGACTAATTTTAATTTTCATTAAGTTTTGTTAGAATTATGACAACTGTTTCAGTCTATTTTCAGAAGCATGTTTTCAGAAGCATGTCTGTCCAGGTTTGCCAATGAATTTTATCAGGGTAAAAGGGCTGGTAGTGTTCAAATGACCAAAGGCTATTATTTTGTAGAAGACTGTGAACACTGAAAGCGACAGCATTTTCCACGTCTATTGAGCTAAACTTCTGCTCAGTCATGTTCCACTCATTGCGCCCCCATGGACTGTAGCCCGCCAGGCTCCTCTGTCTATGGGATTTCCTAGGCAAGAATACTGGAGTGGGTTGCCATTTCCAACTCCAGGGGATCTTCCTGACCCAGGGATAGAATTCACACTTCTTGCATGTCTTCCATAATAATAATTTTGACCATAAACACAATCAATACCAAAATCTTTAGAACTGATATCTCTCTCCTAGTCTAAGCACCAGAGAAATATTTCTCTACCATGAAAAAGAGTGCCTTTGTTCTGATGACTAAGCAACACTTTAGAATGTATTCTTTAATGTAACTCCAAAACTGAGTTTGAGTTTTGAAAAAAAAATAGTGAATATTATTATCTCAGTTTCTTTGCATTTAAAATTGGAACACTTTTTATTGTGTTCAAATGACTTTGGCATTGACTTTGTTGAAAAAGTAAGGGAGAATTTTCTGATAAGAAGATAGTAGATAAATTATTTTCAGAGAAATATTTTTACAGCTATGTGAAGTGATAATTTCTTCATTTTTGACATTAATATTGCTTTACTTAACTTTTAACAATAAGAATGATGCTTTGATTTTGACATATTTTGGGATAGTTTAACAAAATTTACTAAGATTTTATACTTAGTCCATAGTTTGTCAATATGTAGTACACACAAATCTAACAAAATTTTTCAGTTTGAAAACCATGCAGAAATTAAAAAAAAAAAAAATTCCAGAATAGGAAAGTGTTTTGCTTTGTATGATAAATACAGTATATGATTTGGGGCTCAATTTGGATTGTATGAATAGGAAACATAATTAGTAATATTAGTTACTTTCTAAACAGTTAAACAAAAGGAAGCACTACACTATTATAACATTCTACCAGCATTATGTAAAATTCTGGTATAATTTGTGACACTTTAGTAGACATCCTAATATTCTGTTATTGAATTGCTTTAATAGCATCACAGTCTGTGTCCTATTACTGACTTCCACGAACAGCATGAGTCAATTGGGTTTTTCTAATGCAGTTGTAGATCAAAGTGGTTTATCATATAAATTGCTATCCATAGGAGTAGATAATTCTGATGAGATTTACTTCATTTATTTTAAAGAAATCAAAAAGTATCCCTAGATTTCACAGAGCATAATTAAAATACTAATTGAAATACTGCATTCTATGTATGCTGCCTGTCATCTCATTTTTCAGAGGTCTGCCAGTATTTTAAATATATTTTGCAAGGATATAACAATGGTTAGGGATGCATTTGTTATCTTTTTATCCCATGTTGTAGAGCAAATGTTTGGAAACATTCGTCTGTATCATGAAAATAATCAAAAATAAGTGAATGTAGAGTTAATTTATTATAGAAATTGATAAAGACATCAGCAAAAAATTGACAAAGACATTAGAATCCATGATGAAGCTTTGCTATGTGGTTTTATAGGTAGAATAAACTGTAGCTATTAACTATTTCTTTCTGGCACTCTTCACTGTTTTAATCTTATACATACTAGTTTCTGATTGTGTGAATGAATTCTAATTCACATGAACAGAACATTAGCTTAAACCAGTGAAATAATCAATTTTTTTAATATTTTGCCTCCTCCAAGGATCTTCCTGACCTAGGGATCAAACCCATGACTTATGTCTCCTGCATTTGCAGGTGGAAGCTTTCCCACTAGCACTGCCTGGGAAGCCCTGTCCTCAGGATATGTTCTGTGCTTAGTCCCTCAGTCACGTCTGACCCTTTGTGGTCCCATGGACTGAAGTCCGCCAGGCTCCTCTGTCCATGGGATTCTCCAGGCCAGAATACTGGAGTGGGTTGCCATGCCCTCCTCCAGGGGATCTTCCCAACCTAAGGATCGAACCTAGGTCTCTTATGTTGCAGGCAGACTCTTTAACCATCTGAGCCACCAGGGAAGCTCATCCTCGGTCTGCTGAGAAGCAAATGTTAAAGTGCTCCTGTGAGGATAGCTATTACTTTTAGTCTCTCCTTAATCCATCCTTGCAGCCAATTAAAAACCAGGATGGAGGAAATTAACTGAGTTTAATATATTTCAACTGAAGCCAAATTTCCCTTTCACTAATTTTAAAGTGATCCGTAGCAGAAAATTCTTTTCCCTTAAACCTATAGACTTAAAATTTCTTATTTTAAGTTCAGATGAAAGATACCTCCATGACTCTTGAAGGATTTGTACCTTGGTGAACAATCTTATACTTCCAACTTTACATAGCATTCAAAATAAAATACATTAAATATGTGAGGCACTAATATTTACTAAAGAAGCAATGAGAATCAAAATATTTCTTTAAAATACAATCAATATAATTTAGAATAAGATAAATGGAAATTATATCTATTATATATGCAGTCCCCAGTGGCTCAGCTGGTAAAGAACCCACCTGCCAACGTTCAATCACTGGATAGGGAAGATCTCCTGGAGGACGAAATAGCAACCCACTCTTATATTCTTCCCTGGAAAATTCCATGGAAAGAGGAGCCTGGCGTGCTACAGTCCATGGGGTTGCAAAGAGTGAGAGAGAGAGAGGACAAAGCATGCACAGATGCGTGCGCGCACACACACACACACACACACATATAAAGTCAGTAGAATAATGTCCCTTGCCTCAAAGATGTCCTTATTCTAATCTTCAGAATCTGTGAATATATTCAGTTTTGTGACAAAGGGGAATTAAATTTGGAGGCAGAATTAAGTTTACCACTCACCTGACTTTCAAACAGGCAGAGTACCCAGGATTATCCAGGAGGCTCCAATTTAATTGAGATTTCGCACACTGATTTCCTCAGTCGCATTTGACTCTGCAACCCATGGACTGCAAAGTACCAGGCTCCTCTGTCCATGGGATTTTTCAGACAAGAAGCCTGGGGTGAAACAACAGTTTCCAAATAGGAAAAGGAGTCCGTCAAGGCTGTATATTGTCACCCTGCTTATTTAACTTATGTGCAGAGGACATCAGGAGAAATGCTGGACTGGAAGAAACACAGGTTGGAATCAAGATTGCCGGGAGAAATATCAATAACCTCAGATATGCAGATGACACCACCCTTATGGGAGAAGGTGAAGAGGAACAAAAAAGCCTCTTGATGAAAGTGAAAGAAGAGAGTGAAAAAGTTGGCTTAAAGCTCAACATTCAGAAAACGAAGATCATGGCATCTGGTCCCATCACTTCATGGGAAATCGATGGGGAAACAGTGTCAGACTTTATTTTGGGGGGCTCCAAAATCACTGCAGATGGTGACTGCAGCCATGAAATTAAAAGACGCTTACTCCTTGGAAGAAAAACTATGACCAACCTAGATAGCATATTCAAAATCAGAGACATTACTTTGCCAACAAAGGTATGTCTAGTCAAGGCTATGGTTTTTCCTCTCGTCATGTATGGATGTGAGAGTTGGACTGTGAAGAAAGCTGAGCACCAAAGAATTGATGCTTTTGAACTATGGCGTTAGAGATTACTCTTGAGAGTCCCTTGAACTACAAGGAGATCCAACCAGTCCATTCTGAAAGAAATTAGCCCTGGGATTTCTTTGGAGGGAATGATGCTAAAGCTGAAACTCCAGTACTTTGGCCACCTCATGAGAAGAGTTGACTCATTGGAAAAGACTCTGATGCTGAGAGGGATTGGGGGTGGGAGGAGAAGGGGATGACAGAGGATGAGATGGCTGGATGGCATCACTGACTTGGACATGAGTCTGAGTAAACTCCAGGAGTTGGTGATGGACAGGGAGGCCTAGTGTGCTGTGACTCATGGGGTTGCAAAGAATCGGACATGACTGAGTGAACTGAACTGGATTGAACTCCAGGGGATCTTCTTGACCCAGAGGTTGAATTTGTGTCTCCTACATCGGCAGGTGGTTTGTTTACCACTGAGCCACCTGGAAAAATCCCCAATTTAATTGCAAGAGGACTTAAAAGAAGAAAAAGGAGGCCAGAGAGTGAATCAAAGGAAGCTGTGACTGTTTAAGAAAAGCAGAGAGAGATGTAACTGTTACTCAAGATGGAGAAGGGGGGAGTGAGTTAAGAATTGTAGGCAACATCTCAAAGCTGGAAAGGACAAGGAAACAGCTTATTTCCTAGAGACTCCAGAAAAAAAAGCCATCATTTCGGATGCCCCATCTTCTTTCAACCCCTTGAGACCCAGGTTGGACCTCTGACCTACGGAATTGTAAGTTGTTTTCCTTTGTTTTTAAGCCACTAAGCTTTTGAAAATTTGTTTAAGTGTCAATTGAAAACTAATGCAATACATTATACTTTTTGTATTGCAACGGAAGAAAGGACAACTTACACATATGAGTTTCCAAAGTGTGCCTATCTGAAATTTGCTTTAGTTATGCTAATTTTACTGTAAAAATATCCAAAAGTTTAAATATGCTTTTTTCTCTACAATTCCACATCTGGAAGTGTATTCTAAAGTTGTATTTACACATATGGAAAATAATACATGCACCAAAATATTGATTTAGGACAATTTAGGACAGTTTGTAACTTAAAAATTGGAAAAATGACATAAAGAAATAAGTACTTCATATTCTGTGTTGCTTTCATAAGCTTGAAAACATTGTGGTGTAACGACACAATTGAGAGTTAAATATGTTCCAAGAGTCAAGTTTTACAAATTTGAATATTATACCATGTGTATAAACAACTTATTAGAAATGGGGTTGGTGAATTTAAAATGAATGATAGAAATTTCAGGTGATTTTTTTAAAGGCTACAGAAGTGTTGGTGAGAGTTGGAATATCTGGCCTTCTAAATTCTAGTAAACTTTTGTTGGGGCTAAAGAGTTCCTGTTGATGTGTTCATAGATTTTTCTGGAATCAATGATAGATGAAATTTACTCGTTTCCTTTGTAACAAGGTTAAGTGAAAAACAACAACAAAGAACAAAAAGCAAATAGAAGCCTTTGTTAGAACAGCTGAAGACAGTCTTGTTCGAACTGTAAGTCACAGGTACTCAGGCCCTTCTTATGGCTAAGGCTTCAGGTGTATTAGGTTAATCAATTAGGATAGAGAGGCCCTTCTTCGCAAGGACTTATGCTGAAAATGAAGTGGAGTTTTCCCACCTGTGACTCGCATGAGACGACTATATGCAGAGATCAGTCTGAGGTGTGCTGTAGGTCTGATGAGAAAAACCACCCATTTATAGTCGCTACTTTTAAAGGTAGAAAGGAGGAATAGCGTCTTTACCAACAACTCACTCATACCTGTAGAAGTGCCACGTTGGACTATTCCTGTGGCATTTCCTCCCAGTGAGAAAACTGGAACAGATCACCTCAGATAATGCCTAAAGGCAAAAATGCAAACAGTATTTATCAGTTTGAAAAACTGAAATGGTTCTTTCAGTCTTGCTGCAAAATCCCCTAGAATAAGGTGATGGCCATGCAGGCCCCCTAGGAAAATTTACCTTATATTCCATAAGAATCCTAAGGGTCAGAGGCTTCCTGCCATACACAGAGTGGAGAGGTTTCACTGGGTCAAGACAAACTGACAAAATACAGTGACTGGGCACTTGGTGAGATAGAGCTCAGACAAGCAGTTGCATTTTCTCCAAAATGAAAATCAGTCTAAGTTCAAGAGACTTGTGAAACCAAAATAATAATAATAATAATAATAACCACAGTACAAACTAGGGTGCATGAGAGTGAACCCTCACATACAGATTGTAGCTGTCACCATTGAAATTCTTAATTTTACATGAAATGTTGTATAACATTAATCAATGTACCAATAAGGTAAGAGTGAAAGCCGTTTGGTCAAGTCCGACTCTTTGCAACCCCATGGACTATACAGTCCATGGAATTCTCCAGGCCAGAATACTAGATTGGGTAGGCTTTCCCTTCTCCAGGGGATCTTCCAACCCAGGGATTGAACCCAGGTCTCCCACATTGCAGGCAGATTCTTTACCAGCTGAGCCACAAAGGAACCTCAAGGTAATAGAATAAAGATATTAAATTAAATGAACTATGAAAATGACAGTTTAAACATGTACTATCTTAAAATTTTAGAGAGCATAAAATGCTTATATAGTATGAAGTCCTTAGAATCATTTAGAAATGTTTGGACAGTGCATAAACATCCTCTATAATTCAAATTAACAAGGCTTGAAATTAATCAGCACAGATATATCTAATAAGTCAAAGTATTTTTTATAGCTTTTGAAATTTTTGCCATGATTACAAATGCTATAATTGAATATTGCTCTGAAAGAAAACAGAATATCACAACAGCAAAATCCATGTAGAATTGTATATATTTTGAATGGACTTGTGTATAAGCTTGATTTTGAAAAAACTTTTCTGTGAAAACTAAAGTGAACCTTTTTTTTTTAAGCCGTAAGCTTTTCACGTAAAGAGAGGAGAGCTGAACCCCTTCCTCATCTATGCAGCCTCAGTGCTTTCAAAAAAGCAATTTTAAGTGTGTCACAAGGTCAACTGTGAACTATAAAGTAGTAAATCCACATTTTTCCAGCTTAGTTTCATTGCAGAATTACATGCTTTCATATGTGAAGAAGCAAAAAAAAGGAGAAATATCATCTGCTCAGCTTTAGGCCTGATTAAGGGAAATTAGTTCCATCAACATATGTAAATTCCGATTACTTACCTAACAGAATCTTAGAGCAGTAAAGAAGCATAAATGTCAGCTTATACAAACTGGTCTCGGTAGTCTGAGTTTGTATGCTATCATCCTAAGTGGTTTACTCAAAAGCAGCCAACTGCAGACAAAACTGAAACTTGAATACGTGTTTTATTATAACTTAATGGACTAAGCATCTCTAATATCTGCCTGCTCAGTGTCAACTTATTTGCAGAACTGCCCCTATTCTACACGTGTTTCTGATTTTCTCCCAGAGTCTCAGATGCAGACAACGTTCCTAGGATGTTAAGTTTTCACTTGCGGCATTTTTCTTTAGGGAAATTTTCTCAGTAGTGATTTACTTGGAGAGCAGTCTATTTGAACTTATCATGTTATGGCAGCATCTTGAAAACACTTCTTGTGAGCCACAGCTATTGAAAACTGAGTTGACACGTTTGCCTTTTTTCTTGGTTTGGAGGTGAAAGTTGAGTTTTTTCATTAAGCCTGATATCAGACATAGATTTCGCAGAAATGTTTTTTGTTAGGTTAAGAAAATTGTCTTCATTCCCAAATTACCTAGTGCTCTTCATCATTTTTAGATGTTGACTTTTGATAAAAAATCTTTTTTATTCACCATTTGAGATGATCATGGAGTTTCTCCAGGTCGGCAGGTGCCCAATTGCTACTGGAGATCAGTGGAGAAATAACTCCAGAAAGAATGAAGAGATGGAACCAAAGCAAAAACAACACCCAGCTGCGGATGTGACTGGTGATGGAAGTAAAGTCTGATGCTATAAAGAGCAATATTGCATAGGAACCTGGAATGTTAGGTCTATGAATCAAAGCAAATTGGAGGTGGTCAAACAGGAGATGGCAAGACTGAATATCGACATTTTAAGAATCAGTGAACTAAAATGGACTGGAATGGGTGAATTTAACTCAGATGACCATTATATCTACTACTGTGGGGAAAAAAATCCCTTAGAAGAAATGGAGTAGCCATCAGTCAATAAGAGTCTGAAATGCAGTGCTTTGGTGCAAGCTCAAAAAGAACAGAATGATCTCTGATTGTTTCAAAGGCAAAACATTCAATATCATGATAATCCAAGCTTATGTCCAGATGAGTAATACTGAAGAAGTTGAAGTTGAATGGTTCTGTGAAGACCTACAAGACCTTCTAGAACTAACACTCCAAAAAGATGTCCTTTTCATTATAGGGGACTGGAATGCTAAAGTAGAAAGCCAAGAAATACCTGGAGTAGCAGGCATTTGGCCATGGAGTACAGAATGAAGCAGGGCAAAGGCTAAAAGGGTTTTGCCAAGAGAACGCACTGGTCATAGCAAACACCCTCTTACAACAACACAAGAGGAGACTATACACATGGACATCACCAGATGGTCAATACTGAAATCAGATTGATTANTGCTAAAGTAGAAAGCCAAGAAATACCTGGAGTAGCAGGCATTTGGCCATGGAGTACAGAATGAAGCAGGGCAAAGGCTAAAAGGGTTTTGCCAAGAGAACGCACTGGTCATAGCAAACACCCTCTTACAACAACACAAGAGGAGACTATACACATGGACATCACCAGATGGTCAATACTGAAATCAGATTGATTACATTTTTTTGCAGCCAGAGATGGAGAAGCTCTAATAGTCAATGAAAACAAGACAGGAGCTGATTGTAGCTTGGATCATGAACTCCTTATTGCCAAATTCAGACTTAAATTGAAGAAAGTGGGGAAAACCACTAGATCATTAAAAAAAAAACTAAAAATAGAATTACAACATGATCTTTCAATCCCACTCCTGAGTATATAGCTGAAGAAAACCATAATGTGAAAGAATACATGCATCTCAGTGTTCATTGGATCACTATCTACAATAGCCAGGATATGGAAGAAATCTAAACATCTGTCAACAGAGGAATGGGTAAAGAAAATGTGGTACATATATACAATGGTATATTACTTAGCCATAAAAGGAATAAAATCAGGCCACTTGTAGAAACATAGACGGACCTAGAGATTGTCATAATGAGTGAAGTAAGTCAGGCACACAAAAAAACAATATTATTTACCACTTCTATGTGGGATCTAAAGAAATGGTACCAATGAACCTATTTACAAAACAGAAGTTGAGGTAGAGATGTAGAAAAGAAACGTGTGGTTACCAGAGAGGAAAGGGGAAGAGGAATAAATTGGGAGATTAGGATTGACATATATATATTACTCTAATTAGAATAAATATTAATAAGAACCTACTGAATAGCCATAGGGAACTCTATTCAGTACTCTGTAATGACCTATATGGGAATAGAATCTAAAAAGTGAATAAATGTGTATGTATAACTGCCTCCCTTTGCTGTACAGGAGAAACTAACATGACATTGTAAATCAAAAATATGCCAATGAAAAATAATTTTTAAAAATTAAAAAATAAAGTCTATGGTTCAGTTTCCACAGTCATAAAATAAGGATGACAGTCTCTAACTCATAGAGTAACTGGGAGGGATTAAACAATTTAAATCCTGTAACGCACTTAGAGCAATGTCCAATGCTCAATATATGTTAAGTCTTATTGGTCATAAACAGTCTCCTGAGAGAATAAAATCATTGATTCAACTTTGAAAATGTTTATTATTCAATTGTTTGAGTATAAGTCATTGCTGTTGTTGTTCAGTCTCTAAGTTGTGTCGAATTTTGCAGCTTTATGAAGGGCAGCATGCCAAGCTTCCCTGCCCTTCACTATCTCCCAGAGCTTGCTCAGACTCATTTCCTTTGAGTCAGTGATGTCATCCAACCATCTCATCCTCCATCATCCCCTTGTCCTCCTGCCCTCAATCTTTCCCAGCATCGGGGTCTTTTCCAACGAGTGAGCTCTTCACATCACGTAGCCAAAATATTGGAGATTCAACTTCAGCATCAATTCCTTCTAATGAATATTTAGTGTTAATTTCCTTTAGGGTTGACTGATTTGATCTCCTAGGTATCCAAGGAATTCTCAAGAGTCTTCTCCAACACCACAGTTCAAAAGCATCAGCTCTTCGGTACTCAGCCTTTTTTATGGTCCAGCTCTTACATCCATACATAGCTTTGACTAGACAAACATTTGTTAGCAAAGTGATGTCTCTACTTTTTAATATGTTGTCTAGTCTTTTAACTTCCTGGCTACAGTCACTGTCTACATTGATTTTGAAGCCCAAGAAAATAAAATCCGTCACTGTTTCCATTGTTTCCCCACCTATTTGCCATGAAGTGATTGGAACAGATGCCATGATCTTCGTTTTTTGAATGTTGAGTTTTAAGCCAATTTTTTCACTCTCTTCATTCACCCTCATCAAGAGGCTCTTTAGTTCCTCTTCACTTTCTGCCATTAGAGCGGTATCATCTTCATATCTGAGGTTGTTGATATTTCTCCTAACGATCTTGATTTCAGCCTGTGAGTCATCCAGCCTGGCATTTTGCATGATGTACTCTACATATTAGTTAAATAAGTAGGAGCCAATTTTTTCACTCTCTTCATTCACCCTCATCAAGAGGCTCTTTAGTTCCTCTTCACTTTCTGCCATTAGAGCGGTATCATCTTCATATCTGAGGTTGTTGATATTTCTCCTAACGATCTTGATTTCAGCCTGTGAGTCATCCAGCCTGGCATTTTGCATGATGTACTCTACATATTAGTTAAATAAGTAGGGTGGCAATATACAGCCTTGACATTCTCCTTTCATTAAAATACAGTAGTTTACACAGAAAAAAAAAAAAAAAAGTCATGAGTATTTTATACAACCTATTTTTGATGATTCCTCAATTAAAAGAAATTCATATACTTTTCTCCTAAAAAGTAAAAATTACTATTCCCCCAGGTTTGGCTCAGTTGCAAACTCCCTCCAAAAAAATAACCCAAATCCACGAAATAGAATTTTCTTGGGAAAACTCTAGCACCAAGTAATAGAAACTTCATCAGGTTCAGTGTTAAGTGGAAAGACCTTTTGAAGTCAAGCCTTTTTCCCAATTCTTCATCACAGTTGCAGCTTAGAATCTTTTCTTTTAAAAACTGATCATCTCAAAATCAGAGGGCTTCTGAATAAGATGTTGTCACAGGAATTTCAGTACTTTCTATGACTTATTTCTTCTAAAGAAAAAATTGATTAGCCTTGGGATAACATTGTATAGGTGAGTCATTCTAAAAGTTCTGAGGCCTTATCCATGAATATTATACTGCCATCATTAGCCATATCCTGGGTTGTTTCTAAGCAAACTTGAGATATGAGATTCATTCTTGACATCATCTTCTCCCTATTTGATATCTTTCTCTCTTGAATCTCTTTCATTTCATGTTCCTTCTCCATCTGCCTTTCCTAACGGAGATACTACGGTGTTCTCATCTTCCCACAGCTTGCTGTTACATTTTTACCCCACTGAATATTATATGTTCTATACTACATTATCTCATGACCCAGTATTTCCATCACAGATCTAAAATTATATGCTACCACATTAGAAGGAATGTTGCCAGCTATGTATAACTGAGATTTGGTGGACGAATCCTTGTCCCTATAGTTTTCTAATATACTATAAAGACTATTGGTAAAAAAGAATACAGAAGGGTGAAAAAAGCTATTTAAGAGTAGGCAAATTTCTCAGCCATCATTCATGGCTCAATGTTCTACACCTGCAAAACAAGACTTTGGAAAGAGTAATACACCAGAATCAAAGCTACTTTAACAGATTAATTTTATCATGTAGATTTTACCTTTCATTAGTTCCCATTCCCATTCATTTTTCAAAGACTAGTCATAATTTTGCCATTCCCCTTGAATTCCACACCTCCACTCTGAGTACATGATATTGAAAATCAAGTAAGATATCTATCGCCTTCCTACTTTCCGGCGTTGAAAGGTACCTGTGCTGCTCCTAGCTATTTCTCCTTTCCTGAGTATGAGGGTAGAACACGTTCTTCCTCCTATTGAAGGCTGATATCTCCTCTTGAACCCTGAGTTCTTTCTACAATTTTACTCTGTCTTTTCATTGTTTTCAAATGGCTTCCTCTCCTTATGCTCACTCTTAAAAATTTCTCCCTTAATCCTGTATCCATCCTTACCTCCTTTCCCATGCCTTTCTTTATTTTCTATCCAATTATCTAATTCCCAACATTGTCATGCAGTTTGCTTCCGTCCTCCCATCTTGAAAGTCAGACTTTCTTGGCAATAGCCACACTGCCAAATCCAATGGACTGAAATTTCTAGCACTTGACACTATTGATTAGACTTTCCCTCTGAAAATATTGCCCTTCCTTTGCTGCCATAAATAACACCATCCTAAATAAAAGAGATTCACTTTCAGTCTCTTTTAATGGATCCTTTCATTCTGCTCATGCCTAAAATCCTCTACACCAGACCCACTTGGGTTTTCGTCTACATTTCTTCCTTTGTGTTTCAATCTAATCCCACAAGTTTACAAGTATAAATTTGAGCCCCAAATCAGAATCTCTAGCCTCAGATACTTCTGAACTCCACAATCAAATATCTGATAATCTTTCATTACGTATACCTTCATCTTTTCCCCCAATAGTCATGTTTTGATATAAGAAACTGCTATCTTTGCTATCAATCATACCAGAAATCTGGGAATCATTTTTGAACTTTCATATGTTGTCATTTCCCATATCTTCAGAGTACTAAGCCTTGCCAGTATACATCCCAAAGTCATCTCTAATTTATCAACTTCCCTCCAACCCTATGTGCTGGCACTGCCTTTGTACAGATTACATCATCTCATCCCTTAGGACAGACTTGTTAAAGAACAAAATTTAAAGATTAAGATGATGAATTTTATACAAATATAGAATAATATTTATCAAGGATTTTATTTAATTGACTAATTAATGAGGCAACTGATAAGATGCTGGAATGGGTTCAAAGGAGTAGTCAAAGAATCACACTTATATAGGCTAATCAGGAATGCTGAACTGAATTTATAAATAGTTGCAAAACTTGCTTTTTCCACAGCAGGGAGGGAAATTGATTTTCCTTCCACCAGACAGAATTCATTTGCACATCTATGGATAAGAGTCATTTTCATTGCCATGATATACAATTTACAGTTTTAAATAGCTCAAACAATGAAAGATGCAAATTCTATAAAATCAAAATAACCCAGAAGAGTGTACTCTAGACAGCATATACATTTTGATTGAAGACACCTAGTAATGTGTTTGGTTTACTTCAAAGTCTTTCATAATTTTTTTCTGACAGACTTTAGCATCTTACTAAAACTAAAGTGTAATAGTATTTCTCTCCTGTTCAAAATTTCTTCTGGCTTCCTACCAACCACAAAATAAAATCCAGTCCCACCTCAACTGGGTAGGATGGCCACCATCATCTCCTGATCTCTACTCACCCCACCCTTACATCTACAGGTACTTCATGCCAGTGGAAGTGGTACCAAAATTACTAAACTTTCCCAAATACACCTAGCTGTTTCATATTCATCACCTTGCACAGTCCATAACCTCTTCCTAGAATGTGCTCTTAAAGGGTTATTAATTTCAAAGCCAAGTTCAAAGGCCCTATTTCCCAGGAATGTTCTTGCCTCTCCAAATAAAATTAATCATTTCCTATCAGTGCAAATTGTTTTCATGTATGATTTCCCTAATAGACCAAGAACTGCCTTGGGGACAAATATTGAAAATATTTATTGTGTTGCTGTTAACGATAGAGACTTTAAAGTCAGATCTGAGTTCATGTTCTGAATCCATCACCTACCAGCTGAATGACATGGGAAGTAAGTTAACCTCTCTCTTCCTTAGTTTCTTCACCTGTAAATGGAAGCATTATAGCTTTGAGTGCCAGCTTTAATGGCACTCTAGATGGGGTCCCTTGTGGCTCAGCTATTAAAGGACCTGCCAGCAATTCAGGAGACCTGGGTTTGATCCCTGGGTTGGGAAGATCCCCTGGAGAAAGAAAAGACTACCCACACCAGTATTCTGGCCTGGAGAATTCCATGGACTGTATAGTCCATGGGGTTACAAAGAGTTCACACACGACTTTCACTCCACTTTGAATTAGATTAGCTGTTTGAATACTTGTTCTATAACTTACTAATCCTGTTATCCAAGGCAAACCCCTTTTCCTTTTCCTTAAATTCTTCATCTGTAAAATAGCATTGGTAATAACACCTCATAAGGTTGTTGAGAGATGTTAAGATACATAAAGAGTGTCATGATTAAGTTTTTGTGTCAACTTAGCTAGGCCACAGTACCTGGATATTAGGTCAAATATCAGTTTAGATATCACTCAGAAGGTTATTTTTCAGATGAGACTAACATTTAAATCAGTAGACTTTAAGTAAAGCAGACTACTCTTCATAATATGGGTGGGCCTCATCCAATCTGTTGAACACATTAGGAGAAAAAGATTCATGTACCCAAAGGGAGATTTCTGTCTCAATACTGCATTTGGACTTGAGCTGCGACATCAGCTCTTCCCTGAGTCTCCAGCCTATCAAAATGTCCTACAGTTTTCAGATTTGCCAGTTAGTTCCTTAGTGTAATTAGTTTTGTTACTAGAGCTCTGGTTTGTTGTTTTCATGTAATTATTTTGTTACATGAATTACTATATGCAAAACACTTAGCACAACACCTGGAACATAACAAGTAGTCAACAGATTTTGTATAGTATCATTAATCATTTCCATATTTCCAGGGTCAAACATAGTACCTGGCCAAATACATATTTGGGGAGCCTGGTGGGCTGTCATGTCTGGGGTCACATAGAGTCGGACATGACTGAAGCGACTTAGCAGCAGTAGCAGCAGTTATCTGAATGGGTGGATGAATGGATGAAAAAAGGATAGTATCAGGTAAAATGGGGCTAGTGGTAAAGAATCTGCCTGCCAATGCAGGAGATGTAAGAGATACAAGTTCGATCCCTGGGTAGGGAAGATCCCTTGGAGGAGAGCATGGCAAGCCACTCCAATATTCTTGCCTGGAGAATCCCATGGACAGAGGAGCCTGGCAGACTACAGTCCATAGGGTCACAAAGAGTCAGACACAACTGAAGTAACCTAGCACACACACATGCACACACCATGTAAAATATAGCAGTCACATTAATCTCACATATATTATATATTTTCATGTTAATGATATGATTTTAACATTAAATGTGTTATTCTGAATACACTTCTTGTAGAGTACAAGAAACTCAGAGAAAGGGAAAGTGCTTGAGGAAAGACTAACAAGTTTATTGTGTTGGAAAGCTCTTTTGCCATATCACTCAATGTACCTACTTTCACTAAAGTTTCACATACTAAAGCTAGTATCAATATAACTTAATTTTTATTTTCCTCATTCTGTCTGTTGTTATTGATTGATATCTCTTTGAGATGTTCTTCTCCTCTTAGATGTCTTTACAACATGCTTGCCTAGTTCTTCCATCTTTTCAGATATTTCTTGGAAAAATTGGAAGTCTTTCTCTGTTGATTTGCTTTTTTACTTGTTACACAGGTTTCTTCTCTCACTTCCTTTTTCTTCTGTTTATACTGTAACATTCTGTTATAAAAATCACTGTTGCCATCCCAAAGTAAATATCATAACTTCTCAGAAAAAAAAAAATGTATTTCTTGTTCACCAGACACAGGAAAACCCCAACTGAGTATTAAATGAGCTGCAAATTTGTGAAGCACCAACAGCCGTTCTGTGTCCTGTGTCACTATAAAATTTGCAAATCTTCATCAAAATCAAAAGTAACACAATAGAAAAACTGCCCTTTTGACAAAAGCTACCACTACATTCTTTGGAAGGACTGACGCTGAAGCTGAAACTCCAATACTTTGGCCACCTCATGCGAAGAGTTGACTCATTGGAAAAGACCCTGATGCTGGGAGGGATTAGGGGCAGGAGGTGAAGGGGACGACAGAGGATGAGAAGTGCTTTCTGTCACCTGCTAGCTTTCCTCTCATATTGTTCCTTCTGGTTTCAAAGCCACCTGCCCATCATCACTACCACCTCATTTGCCTAGGAAACCTCTCTCCTTAGCATATCCCTTTGTTTCAGATATCTCCTCATTAAATCCTTCCCTATGCCCTCCCCAAATTGACCTGGTAATCTCTCCTCTCTGAGCTCATGGTGACCTGTACTAACCTCTTTCAGTTCCCATCATATTGTATAGTAATAGTGCATTTATTCATTTTCCCCCCACTTCAGTAAGAATTCTGAAAGTAGGGACTAATCTCTTACATCTTTATCCCCAGTCCATGGAAATTGCATTCATGTAGTCAAATCTAGGTTTCTATAAGGTGTAATTTTAGAGCTATGAAATCACATTATATAATATATATAAACATTTAGCCAAAAGCATTATGAAGCTGGGTTACATAACAAAGAGAAATTGTTATATGTCTTAGTATGAGCCCCTGTCTAGAAACTTAGGGAAACATAACGCTATTAGACATATGCTATTTGTAGAATTCAAACATACGATTTAGTGTTATAACTTTAAAAGAAAGGGAGAAAAGTCCTAAAAACTTCATGTTATACAAAGTTTCTACATCACTTTACAGTTCCTGGAAGTTCAGTGATATGCGTGATTGCTCAGTGTCTTACACAAACAATTTTCTCAAGATCTCCCATCAACCATGGACCTAGAAGGCTGAAGCTCCTGTCCTATGCTCCATACGCAGGTAAGAAATAGGAACACTACTGATGATCCCATGTGGATCTGCCAATTTCCTCTTCTAGATGATGTCCCTCAGGTGCATAGGAAATATATAGCTCTTTTTGGATACCCTCCATCTCAACAGAGGTGACCCCCATGTTCTAGCCCTCCTAATTTTAATACCAATTATTTTCATGCCTGTACTGACTACCTCCTAGCTTCAGATCCTCACTAGTTGTGTATATGTGCTCCCTAAAATGAATTCTCTGGTTTTGTGATTCATTAAGACAGTGGTTCTGAAAAATACATACACATGAGAATAACCTGCTATCTATCACTTATTAAACAAAAGATTTGCTGAGTCCCATCTCTGGTGATTCTGTATTTTTAATAAATGTCCAATATAATTCAAGTGGATCTGATCCCAGAACCAGAATTTTAAAGCCACTGCTAAGGAATATTTTCAACCCTACTTCTTCCTTTTATCACTGATATTGTTGGTTAGAGATTTCTTTCTTTCTGTATTCCTTCCTTACTGGTGAGAGACAAATAGACCTCAGGAAAATTTTGTGATTTCAGATATAAAACACAAGTTTTCTGGTAACTACAATGAATACTACTTCAGGAGGCCAAACATATTTTTCTCTGAAATGTCCCTATGTCGAAACAACCACAGGACACTGACTAGGCCTCAAAGACAACCAGCTAAAAGTCTGAATGACAATTTTTTACTGTTCTTTCTTGTTGACTAGATATATTTGAAAACATTCTGGAAAATGCTAAGAACTATGAAACACAAGGTATGATTATTATCACCTTCATATTAATGCCTAATGTACTCCTTTTGCCTGTGGCAGGGTGCAGTGAGCCCTACTTATCTGAGAAAATTATTTCTTAAAAAGGCTATGATAAATGGGGCTCACAGAATTAGACATTTCAAAGAAGCTCAGTTCACTTTCCACCAAGAAGGTTTCCAACTCTATTGTTTATGATCTAAGATATTTGGGGACTACTGTATTATGATTTAGTTTTTTCAGCTTAACCTAGAGGGATTATTTGCCCATTAATAAACTTCTTTATTGCATGTCTTAAAACTATTCAAGTCACTCAACAGCTACTAGGACTGATAGGCCATAATAATTTTAATAATTTTAACTATAAAACTACACAAGGAGAAAATAATCATAGTTTATGTAGAGAATAGGAGATGAAGACAATGCTCTTGTAAAATGAAATTCATTTTGGTCTGACAAGTAATATGCAAATTTTATCACTGTTTAAAGAGTACAACCAAGAGCTTTTTATAAAGTCACAAATGATTCTCCAAGTTCTAGCAGTTTTTATATTTAGAAGAAATGTTCTGTAATACTGGTATAACCTAGAATAATCTTCCTGATGTTATTGTACTCAAGTGTCAGTAGAAGTACAAAAAAATATATTCTTGGCAATTAAGAAGTCAGTAAGACAGTGTTCTTTTGAAAAAAAGGGACCATCATGACCCATATTTTTTTTTTCAAATTCAGATGGTAAAGTAGTCTGTCAATAACAAGAAAATCATGAACCGTTGGCTGAAACAAATTTTTTGGTTTGCCATATGGACTTTCATTTTAGACACAAAAACATGTTTCTCAATTTCCTTTATCATGACAGGCTACCAGAAATATTTCCAAGCATTTTCTGAGTCTCCACAACTCACTGGAAATATTTTCCACAGGCTATTTATGTCTTCTAAGCCAATTCCAGGGTCTTATGAATACTATCTTCCATGATATCATATAGCTTTGAAATAATGGGAAATCACAGGACCTAAATAATTAGGCTTGACTCCTGGCTTATTAAGTACTGGCTGTGTGATTTGAATCAGGTTACTTGTGGTAATTTAGAATTTTAAATTAAATTAAAATTTTTTAATTTAAAAGTTAAATTTTTTAGTTGAATAATGGAGAGGATTGGAGAAATACTGGTCTTAGAAAATGGAAGACTTCAGGTTGGTAAGTCATATGTTGCATAATAACAGACAAATCCTGCTACTATTTAAACTGGAGGACTTTAAACTTGTTTAAATTTTTAAAAATTAAAATAATAATAACACAACATGTAAGTTCAAATCTGATTCAATTGTTTATAAGCTAATGTAAGGATTTTAGAAAAGAATATGTGTAAAAACATCTGAAGCATAGTGAATCCTCAATAATTTACACACATATATGTCAAACTCAGCCTATATAAGTTTCCATTGCCCAACTATGTATAACAAAAAATTTGGCTTTGCCCAAAAACAGATCTGACTTTGCATTCAACTTTTGGAACACAATCTGTGACATACCTGATAGGGGTATCTTTGTTTAGGGGAGGGGCTGGCTATGCTAGAAAGGCCAGCCATGTTTTAGCATGTGATAGTTGGGTTACATGGCATCTGCAACCTAGCATCTGCAATCAAACATATGGGCAATCAATCAATCAGTTAATTCTGGGAAGAAAGCAATGGCACCCCACTCCAGTACTCTTGCCTGGAAAATCCCATGGACGGAGGAGCCTGGTAGGCTATAGTCCATGGGGTCGCTAAGAGTCTGACATGACTAAGCGACTTCACTTTCACTTTTCACTTTCATGCATTGGAGAAGGAAATGGCAGCCCACTCCAGTGTTCTTACCTGGGGAATCCCAGGGACGGTGGAGCCTGGTGGGCTGCCATCTATGGAGTCCAACAGAGTCGGACACGACTGAAGCGACTCAGCAGCAGCAGCAGCAATGGAGCCCCAGATGAAAACCTGAACACTGAAACTTGGATGAGATTCTTTGGTTGGCAATACTATGTGCTTATGTCATGTATCAATGCAAGGAGGGTAACATATCCAGAGAACAAAAGACGCTTCCCATTTGGAACCTACCCAGACTCTGCCTTATGGGTCTCCACCCTTGACTAGATCCTTTCCCTCTCATAAGCCATACTTGTGACTATAATAATTTTCAGTGAGTTCTGTGGAACTTTCAGGTGAATTATCAAAACTGAGGATGCCTTAGAAAGTCTCTTCAAATTTGCAATTGGTCTCAGATGTAAGAGCAGTATTAAGAACCCTCAAACCTCATAGTTTGCTAACACTGAGTAAAAATGATCTCTATTATTTAAGTTCATGTAAATAACAATCCTGTGAAGACAGATGTAAAGGCCATGCCTATATCAGCTATCCAAATATTCAAGGTTTTTGCAAATTAGAAGTGTTACCCTATTATCAAGGTTTTGCCTTTTTAGAAAATCATGATAAATTGGTCTAAATCACAATGTCCAGGCCAGAGTCCTACGATACCTAACCTACAGATATCTTAAATTCAAGAAACAATGTCCCACCTTTTCTGTATTTGGAAGCATACATATCCCACCAATATCAAGCTTGAGAGTATATACCATATCCTGGGACATCCGGAGAGGCCACAGTATAAAAGAACAGGTCATTGCAGGAGCCCTTTTTATTGATACTATAAAGCTTTCCAAAGTTTGATTAAATTACAATCAGTGCTCTCACCTTTCTCTAGAACAGTGGTATTAACTGAGTGTGATTGTATCCCCAGAGATATGGTCGTGCATAGAGATACTTTTTAGTTGTTGTAAGTGTGAGGCAATAATATTGGCATCTTGTGGGTAGAAGCCAGAGATGCTGATAAGCATTCTATGAGGCACAGGGAAGCTTCCCACAGCAAAGAATCATCCACTCTCAAATGTCAATAATTCTGAGGTTGAGAAATCCTGCTCTAGAGATATCACAGTCTCAGTCAAACTGAATTTTTGTCAATGACATTAGTTCAGGAGGATTTCATCTTGGTTTTTTCTGAAGATATCACTGTTCTTCCTATATTTAATGGGGCCACCACTTCTACAGGCCTAAATCAAATGTTCTTCCTTATCTGAAGACTGGCTACACTCAACAGTCCTTTGGGGAAACTGAAAATATGTATTTCACAAGCTCCTTTTTCAGTGATTCTTAATATGTATGGGCTAGGACTTAAAGGATTTTTATATGTGATCACTCTTGAGATGATGCTAATTAGAAGCCACCACTGGGAACTGCTAATCTAGAGAGTCATCTGCAGTCCTTGTTGAACATACAGATTATCATGCCTGCCCTAGTAGAGACACTGAATCAGAATTTCCAGAGGTGAGACCGAAGAACTCGTATTTTTAACATGTTTTCAGATGACTCATCATAGACAGGTTTGGGAAACATCAGTTAAGAGAATACCAAAAAATCAGGATCTGTGATCAAAGCTTACAGAAAGGGCAGCATCCTTTCATAGGATGACACAACTAAAAGAAAAACATGTTAAAAGCTAAGCTCAGCCCATCACATCCCAGAGCAGCAGCAATCATTGATTTTTGGTTACAAACTAGTCGAAGNTTCAGATGACTCATCATAGACAGGTTTGGGAAACATCAGTTAAGAGAATACCAAAAAATCAGGATCTGTGATCAAAGCTTACAGAAAGGGCAGCATCCTTTCATAGGATGACACAACTAAAAGAAAAACATGTTAAAAGCTAAGCTCAGCCCATCACATCCCAGAGCAGCAGCAATCATTGATTTTTGGTTACAAACTAGTCGAAGTCTGATAGGCCCTCATGGGAGATAGTACTTGACCTCTCCTCTGTGGAAATACTAGCCTTAGAAATGTTGGAAATGGACTTTGTAGAGAGAAGTGTCATCAGTAAATTTCCCTTTCTGTGGATATTCGAGACTATTCTCGGTTACTGCTTCATATTCTACATCCAGATTTGTAAATGTTAACATAATGGTAAAAGCAAAGGCAGACCAGGGTAGAAATGAATCACTGGCTTGATGCTTAACTCCTTGCTCCCCAACTTCTATACTTATCCCTTATTTATTCATGTCTTAGAGGAAGAAGCCCTCTAAGATATTTATTTACATTAATCAGGTGCTCTGAATATCATTCCCTGAACTATTCTTTTCATTATGCCCCCGATAGAGTTTTTCCCCTATTATGTTCTCTTTTATTACACCCTCTATACAGTTTCAACATATTCCTATCTACCAGCATTTTCATCTTACCACATAAGTATATCCATTCTCTCACATATTGAAACTATTCCTCAATACA
>SJYX01002667.1:77132-97847 GCA_006410675.1 Oreotragus oreotragus
CATGCTAAGTCACTTCAGTTGTGTCCGAATCTGCTACCCCATGAACTATATAGATCACCACGCTCCGCTGTCCATGGGATTCTTTAGGCAAGAATACTGGAGTGGGTTGCCATGCTCTCCTCCAGGAGATCTTCCCAATCCAGGGATCAAAACTGCATCTGTCTCTGCCCATGCACTGGCAGGTGGGTTCTTTACCCCTAGCCCACCTGGGAAGCCCAAAGCAATTATACTCCAATAAAAGGTTTTTTTTTTAACTTCAAATACATAATTTGGGTTGTTCCAACAAGCAAAAACCTCTCTAGGAGAGTCGAAAGTTATAATTTCTTATTGTAGAACTCATGTCCCTTTATTGTTGGAATTTAATTTTCAGAATTTCTTAGCAGTTTCTAAGTGTTTGGAGAGCTATCAAACAAAGTTTATGCTCTTTTACTTAAACAGCAGTGTTCACTGAGGACAATGTGCTTAATAGCAAAGAAAAAGTAAAAATGATACCCATAATCCCACACTCAAAGTTAAAAAGAGTTAAAGTCAGAGCTCTCCAGAGAAAGAATCAATAGGATAGATGCACATATATACATAGGTATATATATTGGTATATATATACATATACATATGGTATCTTTTATCATAACTGCATGTATATGTATAAAGAGAATTACTTTAAGGAACTGGCTCCCATGATTGTGGGGCTGGCAAGTTTAAAATCACAGAGCGGGCCAGCAGGCATTCATGTGTCAGTCTTGAGCCCAAAATTTGTACGAGAGTCTGGAAGGCTGAAAACCGAGACAGGCATCAATGCTTCAGTCTTGAGGCAAAATCTCCTCACCATGGAATTTCTATTTTTGCTCTTTAGCCCCTTCAAAAGACGGGAAAAGACTCACTCACATTATCAAGGGTAGGCTCCTTTACTTGAAGACAATTTATTACAGCTATTTATCACAAGTTCAAAATACCATCACAACAACACTTGGATAAGTATTTGATTAAATAATGGATACTATAGCCTAGCTAAATCAACAATAATATTAGCCATTCAACTATATAATACTTCCCTCAGTCTTTTTCTAGGCATAAATGGGATTACACATACAAATCCTATGATAGAAACTAATAAAAGCATTTCAAAAGAAGTTTCTTGTGTCAAATTAAACTGCCATTCTAATAACCAAGAGTTTATTATTAAATTTTAAAGTGTTTACTTACATGCTATTATAAAAGGAGACTACAACATCTCCACATTCACAGTTGAATCCAGTTCAGTTGTGTGTAATTGACTTCACAAAGAAATCTTGGGATCTGCTCTGAGGGGCCAGGTCAAGATGGCAGAATAGGAGGATATGGAGCTCACCCCCTCCCATATATACATCAAAAATACATCTACATGTGGAATGCTTCTCACAGATTACCTGGTGAATACTGGCAGATGATAGTATAAAACTCAAATTGCAATGAAGATCACCACATATCCAGCTAGGATGAAAGAGAAAGAAAAAAGGAATTGGAATGGGAGCTTGTATGCTGGGAAAGAGCTGGGAAAGAGGAGAGGTTCCCTCGCCCTGGGAAGCCCCTTCACTGGCGGGGACATGAGCTGGAACAGAAAGGGAGCTTCAGAGGCTCAGAGGAGAGTGCAGCAGCCATCTTGCAGCAAGCAGAACAGAGAGAGACCAGAACAAAGGGACCATGCCACCTTCCTGCACTCTCCAGCCTGAAACAAAATCTGTTAGTGTGTGCAGGGGCTGGGTGCTGAAATACAGGCTTCAGAGGACACACACGGAGAGAGGACTGGGGTTGGCTGAAACCTGAAGAGGGCAGAATATGGCCCAAGCTACATACAACTGAGGGTATGTGCAGAAAGGAGCTGAGGTTGATCCTTGAAGCCTCATTATTAATGCAAGCACTCAAAGGGAGGGGCAAGGCACACCACAGCAGCCTCATTCCCAGTCACAGTGAGCACCGCTCCACCTCTGCAAGTTCAAGGAGCAGGCAAGTGCTTGCCCACAAATGGAGGCAGGGCTGAAATTTGAGCTCTTTTCCTGCATGGTTGTACAATATACAGATTTATGCCACCACCACAACGACCAGTTTAAACTCAGCACCTGTGGGACATCTGAACAGAATACTCGTGTTCCTAAGGCCTGGCACAGCCAAATAAATAAAAATGCTTTTAAAAAATAAATGCAGCAAGAGAAAAACAAAAGTTAGCTAAAAGGGATATCAGCTGATTTCTTTACAGAAAAGTTACAGGCCAGAAGGGAATGGCAAGATATATTCAAAGTCTTAAAAGGGAAAAACATGCAACTTAGGATAGTCTACCCAACAAGATTATCATTTAGAATAAAAGGATAAAGAATTTCTCAGTGCACCAGCCCCAAGCACCCAGTATCATGCATCAAACCTGGACTGGTGATTTGTTTCACTAGTGCACTGAGACGACCCAGAGGGATCGTGCGGGGAGGGAGGAGGGAGGGGGTTCAGGATGGGGAGTACGTGTATACCTGTGGCGGATTCATGTTGATGTATGGCAAAACCAATACAATATTGTAAAGTAATTAACCTCCAATTAAAAATTTTAAAACAGAGAAAAAAATAAAAATAAGCTTGATTTGTGTAATTTTTAAAAAATTCTCAGACAAGCAAACAGCTCTATAACACAGGGAGCTCAACTTCGCACTCTGTGATGACCTAGAGGGTCAGCAAAAGGGAGGGGATATATGTGTTCTTATAGCTGATTTACATTGTTGCATAGCAGAAACCACCACAACCCTGTAAAGCAATTATGCTCCAGTTAAAAATAAATTAAAACAAAAGAAGATAGCAATGCTAAACCTAGCCTAAAAGTAATACTGAAAGGTCTTCTCTAAACAGAAAATAAGCGAGAATCTATAGGAAAGAGAAAATTACAACTGGAACACAGATGAAAAAATAAAAAATGTTTATGAAAGTGGGGATAACTACAATGAATAGCAAAAGAATAAAAATGATAATATAAAAGAGTACATCAAAATCATAACATGTGGAAGAGAGAGTAAGAAAATGTAGATCTTTTTCTAGAATGTGTTTGAGCCTATATGATTACAGGTCTAAAGCAAGTAGATATAATAATGGATTAATATAATTGAAAAATAGGATAACCACAAATCAAAAACATACAGTAGATTAACAAAAAAAAAAAAATAAGAGAGAGAGAGAATACAAGCATAAAACAGAAGAAAATCATCAAACCACAAAATGAGAGTCTCCTGGGGAGACAGGCAAGAGCTGTGGCTCACTGTGGGGACACGGACACTGGTGTCGAGACGCACTGCGCTTAGCTGATCAGGCATGTCTGACTCTGTGCAACACCATGGACTGTAGCCTGCCAGACTCCTTTGATCATGGGAGTCTCCTGACAAGATTATTGGAGTGGGTAGCCATTCCCTTTTCCAAGGAATCTTCCTGACCCAGGGATAGAACCCAGGTATCCTGCATTGCAGGCAGATTCTTTATCATCTGAACCACTAGGAAAGCAAAGTTAGACATACTGGACTGAGGAGNTGATCATGGGAGTCTCCTGACAAGATTATTGGAGTGGGTAGCCATTCCCTTTTCCAAGGAATCTTCCTGACCCAGGGATAGAACCCAGGTATCCTGCATTGCAGGCAGATTCTTTATCATCTGAACCACTAGGAAAGCAAAGTTAGACATACTGGACTGAGGAGTACTAATTGGCATGATCTCTCCGGGGGCTTCCCTTGTGGCTCAGCTGGTAAAGAGTCGCAAAGAGTCGGACACGACTATTTTTCCTCAAAGTGAAAATGAGCGACTTTACTTCTCCTGGAAACCACCATTTTGACACCAAGACCTGGTCCCACACAGCATACTGCAGGCTCCATTGCTGGGATGCCTCAGGCCAAACAACCAAAGGAGCAGGAACACAGCCCCACCCATTGGCAGACAGGCAGCCTAAAGTCTTCCAAACCTACAGCCACCTAGTCAATGGCTAAAGAAGATACGGTACATATACACAATAGGATATTACTCAGTTGTATAAATGAGTGAAATAATGTCATGTGCAACAACATGGGTGGACTAGAGATTATCATACTAAATGAAGTAAGTTAGAGAAAAACAAAGATCATATCATTTATATGTGGAATCTTAAAAAAAAAAAAGATACAAATGAACTTACAAAGCAGAAGGAGATTTGCGGACTTGGAAAATAAACTTATGATTAACAAAGGGGAAATAGGGAGGGATAAATGAAGAGGTAGAGACTAACATAAATATACTCTCATATATAAAATAGATAATCAACAAATGCCTACTGTATAGCACAGGGAACTCTACTCAATACTCAGTGTAATAATGTATATTGGAAAGAACCTGAAAAAGAGAAGATATACATATATGTATAACTGAATCTCTTTGCTGTATCCCCTGAAACTAAAACAACACTGTAAGTCAACTCTAGTCCAATATGAAATATTTTTTAAAAATTAAGTAAAAAAATAGTATATTAAGAGAAGATCATAATAAATTCTGTCTTCATGTTCTCATATTACAACTACAGAGGCTGAAAGTGCAATACAACCTTGGTGGTAAACATTTCATGGATTCAGCAACTATGCCAGATTTCATGCTGGAAACTGAAAGTACATTTACTTAAAAGGACTAAAGCAATTTCTAATATACTGGCAGTGACCAAGGAAAATTTGCATTTTGTATCTCAGTCAAGATACTCAAAAACTGGAAACAGTGGCAGATATTTTTTCCCTTGGGCTCCAAAATCACTGTGAATAGTGACTGCAGCCATTATATTAAAAGACACTTGTTCCTTGGAGGGAAAACTATGACAAACAGCATGTTAGAAAGTAGAGATATCTCTTTGCTGACAAAGGCCCATATTGTCAAAGCTATAGCTTTTCCAGTAGTCATGTACAGATGTGAGAGTTGGACCATAAAGAAGGCTGAGTGCCAAAGAATTGATGCTTTCAAACTGTGGTGCTGGAGAAGACTCGTGAGAGTCCCTTGAACAGCAAAGGAGATCAAACCACTCAATCCTAAAGGAAATCAACCCTGTATGTTCACTGGAAGGACTGATGCTGAAGCCAAAGCTTCAGTATTTTGGCCACCTGATGAGAAAAGCCGATTCATTGGAAAAGACCCTGATGCTGGGAAAGGTTGAAGGCAAAAGAAGAGAGTGACAGGATGAAATGGTTGGATAGCATCACTGACTCAATACATATGAGTTTGAGCAAACTCTGGGGGATGACAGACAGTGAAGCCTGGCGTGCTGCAGTCCATGGGGTCGCAAAGAGTCAGACAAGGACTGAACAAGAATAACAACAATGCTGTTCAGAGTCCATTCTGGATATGAATTCTTAAGTTAATGTAATTTAATTAAACAAATTTTCCCCTCTATGCTTTGTGCTTTTGAAATTCAAAAAGTCCTCTCTTATCATGAAAAAATTTTAACATATCTTACAAATATTTTTATAGTATTACCCCTAACATTTAATATTTAATTCTTTTGGAATCATTTGTGTGGGGAGTGCCGTGCCAGCTGTGAGATCTTAGTTCCCCAACCAGGGATTGAACCCAGGCCCTCAGAGCAAAAGCACCTAGTCCTAACCACTGGGAATTCTTTGGGATTATCTTTTTAATGTGCTGATAGGTAGGGATCCAATCTTGTTTTTATTCATATAATCAGGTAGATTATTTAATACTATATACTGAAGTAATATATCTTTTATTTTTTTAAAAAGAAACCATTCTGTCAATTAAATTAGCTAAAAACACTGTCTCTCAACAGTAACTTATATTTCTTTGATTGCTAAAGTTGCATGTACTTCCACATATTTATTGCTCAGTCACTCTTCTTCCATTATGAAACACTCTTCCTTGTCTCTCGCTCATTGTCTTCTATTTATTTATGTTTTCTTGATTTGTGAGTGTTCTCTCTATTTAAAATTAAAATATTAAACTTCTTATTTTTACATAAAAAATAACAAAGTTTTGATGCAATCCCTATCAAAATACCAAGTGCATTTTTCACCAAACTAGAACAAATAATTCTAAAATTTGTATGGTTACACAAAAGACTTCAAATAGCTAAAATAATATTGAGAAAGAGACCACAGCTGAAGAAAACATGCTCCTAGATATCAGACTAAAGCTATACTCATCAAAACAGAGGCACAAAAAGAGACAGATAGATCAATGAAACCCAGAAAGAAAGAAAAAAAAAACTTATGGTCAATCAATCTACAAGAAAGGAGGCAAGAATATACAATGGAGAAAAGACAGGCTCTTCAATAAGTGGTTCTGGGAAAACTGAACAGATACATGTCATAGAATGAAATTAGAACTTTATCACCATACACAAAAATAAACTCAAAATGGATTAAAGACCTAAGTATAAGACTGGAAACCATAAAACTCCTAGAAGAAAACATAAGCAGAACATTCTTTGACATAAGTTACAGCAAGATATTTTTTGGATCTGCCTCCTAAAGCAAAGGAAATAAAAGCAAAAATAAACAAATGGGACCTAATTAATCTTAAAAACATTTGTGAAGCAAAGAAAATCATTGATGAAATGAAAAGACAACTTACTGACTGAAAGAAAATATTTTAAGCAGAACATTCTTTGACATAAGTTACAGCAAGATATTTTTTGGATCTGCCTCCTAAAGCAAAGGAAATAAAAGCAAAAATAAACAAATGGGACCTAATTAATCTTAAAAACATTTGTGAAGCAAAGAAAATCATTGATGAAATGAAAAGACAACTTACTGACTGAAAGAAAATATTTTCAAGTGATATGACAAATAAGGGGTTAATATCCAACATATGTAAACAGTTCATACAACTCAAAATAAAAAATTTTAAAAAAAAAGCAACCCAATTAAAAAATGGGCAAATGAACCAAATAGGCTTTAAAAAAAAAAAAAGTATATGTAGATAGACAACAGGTACATGAAAAGATTGCTAACCATCAGGGAAATGCAAATCAAAAGCACAGTGAGATAGCACCTCACACCTGTCAGAATGGTTATTACCAAAAAGAACACAAACATCAACTGTTGGCAAGGATGTATAGAAAAAGAAATCATCATATCCTGTTGCTAGGAATGTAAATTGGTGCAACCACTATAGGAAATATCATGAAGGTTTCTCAAAAACTACAAATAAACTACCATATGACATAGCCATTCCACTCCTGGGTATATATCTGAAAAAAAAAAAAAAACTTACTAATTCAAAAAGATACATGCACCCCAATTTTCATAGTAGCAGTATTTATAAATGCCAGAATATGGAAACAACCTCAATGTCTATCAACAGATGAATGGATAAATATGTGGTGTATATATACATATATACACAAACATACATAAATACCTACATACACAATGGAATACTGCTGCTGCTGCTAAGTCGCTTCAGTCGTGTCCGACTCTGTGTGATCCCATAGACGGCAGCCCACCAGGCTCTGCCATCCCTGGGATTCTCCAGGCAAGAACACTGGAGTGGGTTGCCGCTTCATACTACTCAGTCATTAAAAGGGACTAAATTTTGCTAGAACATGGGTGCACTTGCAATAACATGGATGGACTTGGAAGGCATTGTGCTAAGTGAAATAAGTCAGAGAGAAAAAGACAAAACTGTATGATCATTTATATGTAGAATCTAAAAAATAAGACAGACTAGTAAATACAACAACAACAAAAAAAGACTCACAAATATTGAGAAAACACTATTGGTCACCAGGGAGGAGAAGGAAGTGCAGAGGGACAAGATAAGTGTGGGGGGTTAAGACAAACTTCTATGGATAAAATAAGCTACAGATATAGTCAGTATTTTATAAAAACTATATTCCCAAGTGAATATAGCCAAGATTTTATAGTAACTATAAATCGACTATAACCTTTAAAAATTGTGAATCACTATATCGTACATCTGAAACTTACATAACATTTTGCACTGGCTATATCACAATCAAAAACAAAAGAATTTTTATTTAATGAACAAATATAACAAAACAGAAACAAAGTCATAGATACAGAAAACAAACAGGTAGTTGCCAGAGGGCAAGATATTGAGGCGATGAGAGAAATATATGAGGGAGAGTAACAGGTACAAACTTCTAGCTATAAAATTAATGAATCACAGATATGAAATGCACAGTGTGAGATATGTAGTCAATAATTATATTACATCTTTGTATGGTGATAGATGGCAACTAGACTTACTGTGATGATCATTTTGCAATGTATAGAAATATTGAGTCACTATGTTGTATACCAAGAATGAATATAGTTTTGCAGGTCAATTATAACTCAAAGCCACCCAACCAAACACACACACAAACTGATTGCTAGAAACAAAGATCAGGTTTCTAGTTATAAGACGTGGAATGTGGGGGAAGGGAGAATTAGATAGAGGTGGTCAAAAGATATGAAAGATACAAACTAAGGATATAAAGTACATGATATAATTAATACACTAGCATATTATTTATGAAAGAGAGTAAATCAGTAAAGAGTTCTCATCACAAGGAAATTTTTTTCATTTTTAAAAATTTTATATCTATATGAGGTGATTGATGTTGACTAAACTTATTGCAGTAATCATTTCATGATGTATCTAAGTCAAATCACCGAGCTGTATACTTTAAACTTACGTAGTGCTATATGTCCAGAGAAGGCAATGGCACCCCACTCCAGTACTCTTGCCTGGAAAATCCCATGGACGGAGGAGCCTGGTAGGCTGCAGTCCATGGGGTCGCGAGGAGTCAGACACGACTGAGCGACTTCACTTTCACGTTTTACTTTCATGCATTGGAGAAGGAAATACCAATCCACTCCAGTGTTCTTGCCTGGAGAATCCCAGGGATGGGGGAGCCTGGTGGGCTGCTGTCTATGGGGTCGCACAGAGTCGGACGCGATTGAAGCGACTTAGCAACAGCAGTAGTGCTGTATATCAATTAAATCTCAATAAAATTGGAATGTAAAAAACTAAATAGGAATATGCCCTCAAGGCTATCTCAGTATGTTTTTATTTATGATTATATACTTTTTAAAATACTTCATCTACTGTTAGCTTCATTGAAGTGAAGATTTTTTATCAAGGAAGTATCCTTATCCAGATGGCGAAATGTGCAAGACAGAAAAGAAAACAAAAAAGAAATAATGTCTCAGAAGGAACCAAATAGAAAGAGAATAGTAGACATGATGAATTTTAAGGAGAAAGAAAACACTCCATAACTTTAGATGTGTGACCAAAACTCAAGAAACTTAAAGTTGATGAGAGAACTGCAGAAAAGAAAGTGCCTTTTCCACTACAAGCACAGGTGGAAAAAAGAAAAAAAAAAAATGACTGTGGAGAATATTTTATCCTTGTCAACAGAATTTAGTGTCAAAAGGATATTTTAACTCTTTCAATTATAAAATTACTTCATTTCAAAATAGATATTTTATTCCACTTTAGATTTGAATAAAAATAGTAGAGTAATTTTAAATCACTAGTTTTTATTGCTCATTTTCCAAACTATACTCCATGTCTTAGGATTTCCATTCACTTCCTTCTTCACAAAGCTCTCTCCAAATACCTTCAAATACACCTACCATTTTCTTACGTATGTACTTCCCAGAACCTCCTGGTTTCTGATGGTTAACGTAGTTAAGATCAGACCACAGCTGAGGAGGAGGCCCCTATTCCAGTTCTATATGGATGACACCCTGTATTTCAAAAGAAACCCCTTCATTCTTGGTATCAGATGAATCTTTAGGAACAGTGTCCCGTTCTAAAGGCTCTTCAGATTTGGGCTTATCATCCAAATTCCCTGATCCTAATTTTGCCACCAGGACGTCTGCTTTCTTTGGAGCCTGATCTACCGGAGACACATTCTCTACCAGAGCCTCATCTGCAGGGGTTTGCTCAAATGGTGGAAGCAGAACTTCAACAGAGGTTTCTTCTAAAGAGATTGGTGTAATAAAGGGCTCTTCAGTGAGTGAAGGTTGTTTCTCAACAGAGACCATTTCTGAAGTAGTTTCTTCAGTTGATGGAGGCTGCAGTTCAGCAGGGGCCTCTTCTGCAGGGGCCTCCTCAGTGGGTGGGGATTGAACTTCTTCTGTAGCCTCTTCTGCAGGAGCCTCCTCAGCTGGTGGAGATTGAACCTCTGGGGGCTCTCCTGCAGGGGCCTCCTCAGCTGGTGGAGATTGAACCTCTGGGGGTTCTCCTGCAGGGGCCTCTTCAGCCAGTGGAGGTTCAGCTTCAGCTGGGGCCTCTTCAGCAGGGGCCTTCTCAGCTGCTGGAGACTGAACCTCTGGGGGCTCTCCTGCAGGGGCCTCTTCAGCTGGTGGAGGCTCAGCTTCAGCTGGGGCTTCTTCTGCAGGGGCCTCCTCAGCTGGTAGAGACTGAACTTCTGGGACCTCTTCTGCAGGGGCCTCCTCAGCTGGTAGGGAATGAAGTCCTTGGACCTCTTCTTCAGGGCCCTTGTCAACTGGTGGAGACTGAACTTCTGGGGCCTCTTCTTCAGGGGCCTTGTCAGCTGCTAGAGACTGAAATCCTAGGCCCTCTTCTGGAGAGGCCGCATCAGTTGGTAGAGATTGAACTTCTGAGGCCTCCTCTTCAGTGACCTCCTCAGCTGGTGGAGACTGAACCTCTGGGGGCTCTCCTGCAGGGGTCTCTTCAGCTGGTGGAGGCTCAGCTTCAGCTGGGGCTTCTTCTGCAGGGGCCTCCTCAGCTGGTAGAGACTGAACTTCTGGGACCTCTTCTGCAGGGGCCTCCTCAGCTGGTAGGGAATGAAGTCCTTGGACCTCTTCTTCAGGGCCCTTGTCAACTGGTGGAGACTGAACTTCTGGGGCCTCTTCTTCAGGGGCCTTGTCAGCTGCTAGAGACTGAAATCCTAGGCCCTCTTCTGGAGAGGCCGCATCAGTTGGTAGAGATTGAACTTCTGAGGCCTCCTCTTCAGTGACCTCCTCAGCTGGTGGAGACTGAACCTCTGGGGGCTCTCCTGCAGGGGTCTCTTCAGCTGGTGGAGGCTCAGCTTCAGCTGGGGCTTCTTCTGCAGGGGCCTCCTCAGCTGGTAGAGACTGAACTTCTGGGACCTCTTCTGCAGGGGCCTCCTCAGCTGGTAGGGAATGAAGTCCTTGGACCTCTTCTTCAGGGCCCTTGTCAACTGGTGGAGACTGAACTTCTGGGGCCTCTTCTTCAGGGGCCTTGTCAGCTGCTAGAGACTGAAATCCTAGGCCCTCTTCTGGAGAGGCCGCATCAGTTGGTAGAGATTGAACTTCTGAGGCCTCCTCTTCAGTGACCTCCTCAGCTGGTGGAGACTGAACCTCTGGGGGCTCTCNCTGCAGGAGCCTCCTCAGCTGGTGGAGATTGAACCTCTGGGGGCTCTCCTGCAGGGGCCTCCTCAGCTGGTGGAGATTGAACCTCTGGGGGTTCTCCTGCAGGGGCCTCTTCAGCCAGTGGAGGTTCAGCTTCAGCTGGGGCCTCTTCAGCAGGGGCCTCCTCAGCTGCTGGAGACTGAACCTCTGGGGGCTCTCCTGCAGGGGCCTCTTCAGCTGGTGGAGGCTCAGCTTCAGCTGGGGCTTCTTCTGCAGGGGCCTCCTCAGCTGGTAGAGACTGAACTTCTGGGACCTCTTCTGCAGGGGCCTCCTCAGCTGGTAGGGAATGAAGTCCTTGGACCTCTTCTTCAGGGCCCTTGTCAACTGGTGGAGACTGAACTTCTGGGGCCTCTTCTTCAGGGGCCTTGTCAGCTGCTAGAGACTGAAATCCTAGGCCCTCTTCTGGAGAGGCCGCATCAGTTGGTAGAGATTGAACTTCTGAGGCCTCCTCTTCAGTGACCTCCTCAGCTGGTGGAGACTGAACCTCTGGGGGCTCTCCTGCAGGGGTCTCTTCAGCTGGTGGAGGCTCAGCTTCAGCTGGGGCCTCTTCTGCAGGGGCCTCCTCAGCTGGTGGAGACTGAACCTCTGGGGGCTCTTCTGCAGGAGCCTCCTCAGCTGGTAGAGATCGAACCTCTGGGGGCTCTCCTGCAGGGGCCTCCTTAGCTGGTGGAGGCTCAATGTCAGCTGGGGCCTCTTCTGCAGGGGACTCCACAGCTGGTGAAAGTTGAAGTTCTGGGACCTCTTGTATAGGAGCCTCTTCGGCTGCAGGAGGCTGAACTTCAGTAACAGGCTCTTTTAAAAGAGTCTCTTCAGATGAGGTGGCCTCTACTTTAGCAGGGGCCTCATATCTAGCAGTGTCTTCCACTGGGGAAGGCTGTATTTCAACAGGAGCCTCTTCAGCAGGAGGCTCTTCTGAAAGAGCCTCTTCAGCTGGCATAGCCTCTACTTTAGCAGGAGCCTCATCTCCAGGAGCCTCTTCAGTTGGGGAAGGCTGTATTTCAAGAGGAGCCTCTTCAGCTGGTGGAGGCTGAACTTCCACAGGAAGCTCTTCTGCAGTAGTCTCATCTAGTGGAAACTGTTCTTCAGCAGAGATCTCTTCTGCAGCAGGAGGCTGTACTTCAACTGGAACATCTTTCTCATCTTCTAAAGGTACAGGAGACTCTTTTTTGGTTGGTGAAATAGATAATGTTCTGCTAATACTTTGCTGCCTAATTTCTTCATTGCTACTTGTTGTGGGTTGAAATTCAGGATGTTCAGTAACAAAAATATTCCCTGAAGATTTGCGCTTCTGTGCACCTTCCTTTGACTTTGAAAAAGAATTAGTCGGCCATCCAATAACCACTATTTCTGATTCACTAAAGTATGTCTGCCGTTCCTTGTCTAGTTTCTCTTTTTGAGGAAAGCTCATCATTGTCCAGTCTCCAGTACAAGTAGTCTGCTGAGATCTGTCTGTTTTGACTTGAACAGAGTATCTGCCTGGTGGAACGTCTACTTCCTGAACACTCTCTGGAAATTCAGGACCTACTTCAACAGCAGCTGGCTTTTCCTCAGGTACCACTGCTTCACAGACTAACTTAATTTCTTCTTTTTTCTCTTCTGCAATAGTTTCTGTCTGCAGAGACTTATCAGCCATATCCTGTACACGCTTTCTCTTTAACCACGTTTGCTGAAGTTGAGAAGATACTCTATGACATTCGTAGTTTACTTTGCTTCCGGGAATATTACCAATACTAAGGGCAGCTTTGGGGCCAGATGATTGTGGTATAGACAATTGCTTCTTTCTCTCTGTCACTTCAGTCTGCTGGGATTTATCTACCATGGGCTGGCTGGGTCGTCTTCTCTTTCGAATCTCTTGCCTCCCTGCCGAGATAGACTGTTCAGATTCATCCTTTTCTTCCATTTCTAAGACTGGTAGATTTCAAACTTATTAACCTTCAAGTAAATTAACCATCAGGAATGACAAATGTACCAGATACTTAAGCCTTTGCCTTCCTCATTAAGTGCTCTTCTGTTGAGCTACCTCAGGAAAAAGTTAGTTCATAAATTATTACATTCTTTACTATGTTCCTGTTGGATCCCACCTCATTTAGTAAGCATCTTTCCTGTTTAATGTCTGGTATGACTAAATGTAACTTCTAGAAGTTTAACTAAGAGTCTATGACATCACAGCCAATTGTCACTACAAGGTTCCATCAATGATATATCCAGAATNTAAGTTAAATAAGCAGGGTGACAATATACAGCCTTGACGTACTCCTTTTCCTATTTGGAACCAGCCTGTTGTTCCATGTTCAGTTCTAACTGTTGCTTCCTGACCTGCATATAGGTTTCTCAAGAGGCAGGTCAGGTGGTCTGGTATTCCCATCTCTTTCAGAATTTTCCACAGTTTCTTGTGATCCACACAGTCAAAGGCTTTGGCATAGTCAATAAAGCAGAAATAGATGTATTTCTGGAACTCTCTTGCTTTTTCAATGATCCAGCAGATGTTGGCGATTTGATCTCTGGTTCCTCTGCCTTTTCTAAAACCAGCTTGAACATCAGGAAGTTCACGGTTCACATATTGCTGAAGCCTGGCTTGGAGAATTTTGAGCATTACTTTACTAGCATGTGAGATGAGTGCAATTGTTAATGAAGAGCAAATAGACTTTAAAAAATGTAGTCACAAGAGACAATGTAATAAACACACCTAAACAATTATTATGACTTCATTAACCTAAGAATGTGTTTAAATTCCTAATATTAAAAGTTTCCTGTTCAAGAAATTGAACAGGAAAGATGAGGTGGGATACTAAATGAGGTTGGAATCTAAACGAGGTGGGATCCAACAAGAGTGAAGTACAGAATGTAATAATTTATGAACTAATTGTTTCTGAGATACCTCAGTAGAAGAACACTTAATGAGAAAAGCAAAAGCTAAAGTATCTGGTACATTTGTCATTCCTGATGATTAATTACTTGAAGCTTAATAGGTTTTTAATCCTAGCCAAATAAATAAGCACCTTCCACACTCTTTGATCCAGCCCCTAAAGCACCCTCTCTCTAAACAAGGAACAGTGAATAGTTGTTGGGTGTAATTGGAAGGAATGCAATTAGAAACCATGCTGCCTGTCCTACATCTCCACTTGCTTTGCTTTCATTTTTGTCTATTTTGTTCCACTACATTTTATCTTTCTAAAATTTAACAAAAGGAAGTAAAACCAGAGTCACTTTACAGAAGTATTGATGTAGGTTTTAATCTGACCTGAAAACTAGATTGTTAATCAGCCTCTTTGTGATCTGGTTTTCCACTCAATTGCATCTGTCAAACACTGAATGTGTATTTTGCAATCAAGTTTCTGACATTTTATGTGGTATCTTCAAAGTCTGTTCTGGGCCAACTCATAACAAGAAATAAATGTCAAAACCAACACTGCCTTAATTGAGTTAATATAACATTACAAGTACTGAATTAATTTTGCTGCTTCAACTTAAATAAGATTTTGCCAAGATTTCCATAGATGTAAACCAACTTTTAATTATTTGATTTTTTTGTTTTCCCCTCTAAGTAATAATGAAGAACTTGATCTTTCTTTATTGCACACCAAACTATCATAGTAAACAGCCTGTTGCTACTAGCTTATTCATAGAAGCAAATAGCATTCCTAGTCAGTCAATCTACTTGCTATTCCAAATAGAATTATGAGTGATTTCATAAAACAATTTCTCATCCTATTTTTTAAGATCCACAAATGATCCTTTTGTTCTACTAATCTAACCAACAATTACATTATTGAATATCTGGTCAATTTTAGGTTTGGTGTTCTAACTTTTGTTTAGGAAATCTCACATGATTAGGTCTCTCTCCTTGACTTGGTTCACATCTGTTGCAGGTTCAATTTCGTATCCCCCAAAAGATAAGTTGAAGTCCCAACCTATAGTACCTCCGAATGAGACCTTATTTGGAAATAAGGTATTTGCAAATGTAATCAGGGTAAGATGGAATCCTAAAAAGAAGAAAATTTGGACAAAAAGATACACAGAGAAAATGGCCATATGAGATGGAAGCAAAAATTAGAGTTATATTGCTACAAGGCAAGGAACACCTAGGACTATCAGAAATTGGAAGAGGCAATGAAGGATCTTCCTTTTGAGGCTTCAGAAGGAGCATAATCCTGCCAACACCTTGGCTTAGGGGCTATAAGCCTCTAAAACTAGAATACATTCATGTTGTTTTAACCTTGTTTTTGATACTTTCTTATGGCAGCCCTAGGAAAACAATAGAACATTTCATAACCCCAAGTTTCTGACTCCCACTTGACATGATGTACTTGACTCTCTCAATCTCTAATACTAGTTTCCTTATTTCTGACTCAGGCTTGGCATTTAGTTTCGTACAATATTTGACCAATTTCTGCAATTATAAAACCAGAAGGATTTGCTGAAATACCTCTACCTCATGACTTGTATTTAATTTTGCCAAAAACAAATTTTTTGAGTAACATGTAATTTCATCTATAATTATGATGACTTTGAAATATATGATTTGGAGATAGCAGAGATATTTCAAATCAATATAGACCAAACATCTGAACTGTGCCTACATTGCTTTGTTCTAAACTGAACGACCAAATAAAATGAAGTCTGAAAAATGTCGATTGGATATGGTAACTATAAGGAAATTGGTTATTTGAATAAGAACAATTTCAGTGGAAGGGTGGGAAACAAGTGATAAAACAGTAGGACTTCTGTGAATTAATTTTTTAATTAAATTGCAGTTAAAAAAATAAGTGTAAAATACCACATAGACAAAGAGCTATACTTAAAACACTAAAAAGTTTTAGAAAATCAATATACAAATAACACAATAGAAAAAAATTAAAGAACATGAATAGAAGATGTATAGAGGAAAAGTAACTGACCAATAAGCCTATAAAAGAGATCAACTTCACTTCTAAAATTAAGATTAAAATAGTATCAATGTAAAACTAGCAAAAATTAGTTTAAAGATAATCTACCCTCCCCTCAAAAATGAAAATATTATTAAATGGATGGTCTCCTACATTACTGACAGGAGTTTAAATTGATACAATCCTTACTCTAGAGAATTTGAAAGTAAGTATGAAAAATTTCTAAAACATGCATACCATTAATTCTGTTTCCAAGAAACTTAATTTTTAGAAATAATTATTTCCTCGAGAAATATTTACTGAATACCTATTTATTCCAGGGACAATTTCTACATGTTGGGAAAACAATAGAATACAAAAGGACATTGTTTCCTGTCCTTATGAATCTCACAGTCTAGTGGAAGAAACTAAATAGTAAAAAAAAAAAAAGTGAAAATAGTGTTAATTAGTGAATTAGTGAACAGGGAATATACTTTACCTAGAGTAATAGGACCAGAATGGGTTTATAGTAGAGAGCATCAAAGTGAGAAAGAATCCAAAAGAGAAACAGTAAGAAGAAAATGACATGTTCTAGGAATTATAAGAAATCTGCTGTGGCAAGAGGAAAGGCAAAGCAAAAAAAGAAGGCATTTTTTAGATGTGCTTGAAGAAGTAGATAGCAGCCTGATGGTGCACTGATTTAAGACTCTATAAGGTATTGTTATTTGGGATATAACTATTGTAAATATTTAGGCACCCAATATTAGAGCACCTAAATTTAAAAAGCAGATATTAAGAGACCTGAAGGGATGAGTAGAGAACAATGTAATAATAATAGGTGACTTGATTATATCACTTTCATTAAAGAGTAGATAATTCAGATAGAAAATGAATAAGAAAACACTAAACTTGAATTACACTTTTAACAGACATGTATAAACATCCCTTCCCATTGCAGCAAACTAAACATTCTCTTCAAGCATACTTTGAACATTCTCTAAGACAGATTATGTTATCTAACAAAACAAGTCTTTAAAAATTTATGAAAACTGAAATGATATCAAGCATCTCTTCTAACCACAATAGTATTAAATTAGAAATCAAGTACAAGAAGATAACAGCAAAATTCATAAATATATGGAAGTTAAACATCTCACTATTGAGGCAAAACTATGGGTCAAAGAGGAAATCAAAAAAGGAAGATCTCAAACAACCTAACTTTATACCTCAACAACTAATAAAAGAATAATAAAAGAAAAGATAGCAAAAGAAAGAAAATAACAAAGAACAGAGCAGAAATAAATGAAATAGATTAGAAAGACAATTAAAAAGTAAAACTCAGATGATTTTTTTTGAAAACATAAAAGTGATAAGCTTCTAGCTAGACTGAGAGAAGATTCAAATAAAATCTGAAAGAGGAGACATGACAGCTGATACATAAAAATACTAAGGATCATAAGAGAGAACTGTAATTGTGTGTGTGTTAGTCACTCAGTCGTGTCTGACTCTGCAACCCCATGGACTGTAAGCCACCAGGTTTCTCTGTCCATGGAATTTTCCAAGCAGGAACGCTGGAGTGGGTTGCCGTTTCCCTCTCCAGGGGATCTTCCTGACTCAAGGATCAAACTTGGGTCTCCCGCATTGCAGTCAGACTTTTTACTATCTGAGCCACTCACTGGGAAGCCCTCAAGGACTATAATTATACACCAATAAATTGGATAAGTGAGAACAAATTAATAGATTCCCAGAAATAGAACCTATCAAAACTGAATCATGAAGAAATAGAAAATCTGAACAGATCAATAACAAGTAAGGAGATTTAATAGTTATTAAAAACCTCCCAACAGAGAAAAGCCCAGAATCAGATGCCTTCACTAGTGAATTCTATCAAATATTTAAAGAGAATTAATATCAACTCTCTCAAAGTCTTCCAAAAAATTTAAAACAGGAGAAAAATTCCAAATTTCTCTTTATGAGGGCAGCATCGTCCTAACATCAAAGCTTGTGAGGACACTATAGGAAATGAAAATTACTGATCAACGTCCCTGATGAACATAAAAGAAAAAATCCTTAACAGAATATTAGCAACATATGAATTCAACATATGAAAGGGATAATACATTATGATCGAATAGCATTTATCTCTGGAATGCAAGGATGCTTCAACATATGCACATCAAGAAGTGTGACTCATCACACCAACAAAATGAAGGATACATCATATGATTATATCCACAGATGCAGAAAAACATTTAACAGCAAAAAATTAACAAAACATATTTCCATGATGAAAATACCCCACAAATTAGGTACAGATGAAAAATACCTCAACATTATAAAGGCCATATCTACTCTACCAAGTCACTTCAGTAATGTCCGACTCTGTGTGACCCATAGACAACAGCCCACCAGGCTCCTCTGCCCCTGGGATTCTCCAGGCAAGAACACTGGAGTGGGTTGCCATTCCTTCTCCCCTAAAGGCCATATATGAAGCTAATAATATACTCAACAGTGAAAAGCTAAAGTTTTTGTTCTGGCATCAGGATAAAACAAGGATGATTACTCTCACCACTTCTATTCAACATAGTATTAGAAGTGCTAATCAGCAATTAAGCAAGAAAAAGAAATAAACAGCATTCAAATTGGAAAAAAGGAAATAGAACAGTCTCTGCAAACAACATATTTAATATATAAAAACCCTACAAATGCAACCTGTAAACATGTTAAAACCAATTTTAAAATTCAGTAAAGACACAGGATTTTTTAAAAATCAACATACAAAACCAATTACATTCTTATATACTGACAATAACCATGAAGAAAAAGAAATTAAGAAGATAATTCATTTTATTATACCATCAAAAATAATATACTTTGAAATAAATTTAAACTAAGAAATTAAAGATCTGTCAACTGAAAACTATAAGGTATTGATGAAAGAAACTTAAACAGGCATAAATAAATGGAAAGACATTCCATGTTCACAGACTAGAAGAATCAATATTTTTAAAATGTCTATACCACCCAAAGCCATCTCTAGCTTCAGTTAGCTTCCCTGGTGGTTCAGATGGTAAAGAATCTGCTTGTAACACAGTAGACCCAGGTTTGATCCCTGGGTCAGGAAGATCCCTTGAAGGAGGAAGTGGCAACCCACTCCAGTATTCTTGCCTGGAGAATTCCATGGACAGAGAAGCCTGGTGGGCTACAGTCCACGGGGTCGCAGAGAGTCAGACACAACTAAGCAGCTAACACACACACAATCTTTATAAAAATTTCAATGGCATTTTTCACAGAAATATAAAAACCAATCCTAAAATTCATTTGGAACCAGGAAAGATGGTAAATTGCCAAAGCAACTTCAACAGAAACGAAGGTGAAGGCATCACACTTCCTGATTTCAAACTATACTACAAAGCTACAGTAATCAAACACTGAGGTACTGACTGAGAAAAAGATTAATAGATCAATGGAGAACCTAGAAATAAACCAAAACATATATGATTAGTTACTTTCTGAGTCAGCACCAAGAATACAACGGGAGAAAGAGTCACTTTAATAAGTGGTGTTGGAAAAACTAAGTATTCATGTGCAAAAAATGAAATTGAACCCCTATCTTACAAAATTACACTCACAAAAATTAATTCAAAATGGATTAGAGATGAATATAATACCTGAAACCATTAAACTCCTAGAAGAAATCATGGAGAACAAAATCCTTGACCTTGGTTTGGCAATGATTTTAGGGGATTTGACACCAAAGCAAAAGCAAAACAAATTCAAAACTAAGCAGATGGAACAAAATCAGGTTAAAAAGCTTATACACAACAAAAGAAACAGTTCTAATGAGGTGGATGAAACTGGAGCCTATTATACAGAGTGAAGTAAGCCAGAAAGAAAAACACCAATACAGTATGCTGCTGCTGCTGCTAAGTCACTTCAGTCGTGTTCAACTCTGTGCGACCCCATAGACGGCAGCCCACCAGGCTCCCCTGTCCCTGGGATTCTCCAGGCAAGAACACTGGAGTGGGTTGCCATTTCCTTCTCCAAAGCATGAAAGTGAGAAGTGAAAGTGAAGTCGCTCAGTCGTTTCCGACTCTTAGCTACCCCATGGACTGCAGCCTACCAGGCTCCTCCATCCACAGGATTTTCCAGGCAAGAGTACTGGAGTGGGGTGCCATTGCCTTCTCCACCAATACAGTATACTAATGCATATATATGGAATTTAGAAAGATGGTAATGATAACCCTGTATGCAAGACAGCAAAAGAGACACAGATGTATAGAACAGTCTTTCGGACTCTGTGGGAGAGGGAGAGGGTGGGATGATTTGGAGAATGGCATTGAAACATGTATAATATCATATATGAAATGAATCACCAGTCCACGTTTGATGCATGATACTAGATGCTTGGGGCTGGTGCACTGAGATGACCCAGAGGGATGGTATGGGGAGGGAGGAGGGAGGGGGTTCAGGAC
>SJYX01002667.1:98518-129326 GCA_006410675.1 Oreotragus oreotragus
GGATCAGATGCAATGATCTTAGCTTTTTGAATGTTGAGTTTTAAGCCAGCTTTTTCACTCTCCTCTTTTGCCTTCATCAAGGAGCTCTTTATTTCCTCTTCACTTTCTGTCATAAGGGTAGTATCATCTGCATATCTGAGGTTATTAATATTTCTCCCAGAAATCTTGATTCCAGCTTGTGCTTCATCCAGCCTGGCATTTTGCATGATGTACTCTGCATATTAAGTTAAATAATCAGGGTGACAGTATACAGCCTTGATGTACTACTTTGTTAATTTTGAACCAGTCCACTATTCCATGGTAAGTTCTATTTAATATTAATGTTAAAATTATGTAAAGAACTCATACAACTTTGTTGCAAAAAAACATAAATTCACCAATCGAAAAGGAGCAAATGATCTGAATAAAATTTTTCCAAAGACATACAAATGGTCAACAGGTAAGCAATATCTTTTAGATCCATCTCTAGATTAATGAAAATAAATAAATGGGACTTAATCAAACTTAATAGCTTTTGCACAGCAAAGGAAATCATAAATAAAATGAAAAGACAACTTACAAATTGGGAGAAAATATCAAATGATATGTAAATATTTGCAAATGAGAAGACTGACAAGGGATTAATCTCCAAAATATACAAACAGCTCATGCAGCTCAATACAGAAGAAAACAAACAACCCAATCAAAAAATGGGCAGAAGTCCAAACAGACATTCCCCAGCAAACAAACACATGAAAAGATGCCCCATGTCACTAACTATAGAAAAATGCAAATCAAAATTAAAATGAGGTATCACATCACAACAGTCAGAATGGCCATCATCAAAACATCTACAAATAATAAATGCTAGAAAGGGTAAGGAGAAAAAGGAACCCTCGCACACTATTGATAGGAATGTAAATTGCCACAACCATTATGGAGAACAGTATAAAAGTTCCTTAAAAAACTAAAAATAGAATTAGCATATGATCCTGCAATCCCACACATGGGCATGGCAGTGCTTAGTGGCCTAGTCATATCCCACTCTTTGCAACGCATGGATTGTAGCCTGGCGGGCTCCTCTGTTCTAGGGATTCTCCAAGCAAGAATACTGGCGTGGTGGCCACTCCCTTCTCTAGGGGATCCTCCTGTCCCATGGATTGAACTCAGGTTTTCTGTGTTGAAGGCAGACTTTTTACCGTCTGAGCTACCATGGAAGCCCACACATGGGCATATATCCAGAGAAAACCATAATTCAAAAGACACATGCACCCCACTGTTGACAATAGCCAAAATATGGAAGCAAATTAAATGTCCATTGATAGATGAATGGATAAAGATGTGATATACACACACACACACACACACACACACACACATATACACAATGGAATATAAGAAGGCTTTTTTTTGTTGTTTTTTTTTTTGCTTATTTGCTTAGTCACTAAGTCATATCTGATTCTTTTGCAACCCCATGGACTATAGCCTACCAGGCTCCTCTGTCCATGGGATTTTGCAGGCAAAAATACTGGACTGTACTACCATTTCCTTCTGCAGGGGATCTTCCTGATGCAGGGATCGAACCCACATCTGCTGCAATGCAGGCAGATACTTTACCACTAGGCACTAGGGACTATTACTCATCTGAATTGGAAAATTCAGACTTAAATTGAAGAAATTAGGGAAAACCACTAGACCATTCAAATGCCTCACAGTTACACAGTGGAAGTGACAAATAGATGCAAGGGATTAGATCTGACACACATAGAGCCTGAAGAACTATGGACGAAGGTCCGTGACACTGTGCAGGAGGCAGGGATCAAGACCATCCCCAAAAAAAGAAATGCAAAAAGGCAAAATGGTTGCCTAAGGAAGCTGTACAAAGAGGTGAGAAGAGAAAAGAAAAGAAGCAAAAGGCAGAGGAGAAAAGGAAAGATGTACCCATTTGAAAGCAGGGTACCAAAGAATCGCAAGGAAAGAAAAGAAAGCCTTTCTCAGTGTTCACTGCAAAAGAATAGAAGAAAACAACAGAATAGGAAAGACTAGAGATCTTGTCAAGAAAATTCGAGATACCAAAAGAACATTTCATGACAGAAATGACATGGACCTAACAGAAGCAGAAGATATTAAGAAGTGGCAAGAATACACAGAAGAACTATACTAAAAAGATCTTCATGACCCAGATAACCACGATGGTCTGATCATTCACCCAGAGCCAGACACCTTAGAATGCAAAGTCAAGTGGGCCTTAGGAAGCATCACTACAAACAAAGGTAGTGGAGGTGATGGAATTCCAGTTGAGTTATTTCAATCATGAAAGATGATGCAGTGAAAGTGCTGCAGTCAATATGCCACCAAATTTGGAAAACTCAGCAATNAAGTCAAGTGGGCCTTAGGAAGCATCACTACAAACAAAGGTAGTGGAGGTGATGGAATTCCAGTTGAGTTATTTCAATCATGAAAGATGATGCAGTGAAAGTGCTGCAGTCAATATGCCACCAAATTTGGAAAACTCAGCAATGGCCATGAAACGAAAATGTCAGTTTTCATTCCAATCCCAAAGAAAGGTAACGCCAAAGAATGTTGAAACTACCACACAATTGGACTCATCTCAGTTTGAGTGCAGTCGCTCAGTTGTGTTCAGCTCTTTGTGACTCCATGGACTGCATCACGACAGGCCTCCTTGTACATCACCAACTCACAGAGCCTACTCAAACTCATGTTGATCCCATCGGTGATGCCATTCAACCATCTCATCCTCTGTTGTCTCATTCTCCACCCACCTTCAATCTTTCCCAGCATCAGGGTCTTCTCCAATGAGTCGGTTCTTTGCATCTGGTCACCAAAGTATTGGAGTTTCAGCTTCAGCAGCAGTCCTTCCAATAAATATTCAGGACTGATTTCCTTTAGGATTGACTGGTTGGATCTCCCTCCAATCCAAGGGACTCTCAAGAGTTTTCTCCAACACTAGANAGTTTCAGCTTCAGCAGCAGTCCTTCCAATAAATATTCAGGACTGATTTCCTTTAGGATTGACTGGTTGGATCTCCCTCCAATCCAAGGGACTCTCAAGAGTTTTCTCCAACACTAGAGTTCAAAAGCATCAATTCTTTGGTGCTGGACTTTCTTTATAGTCCAAATCTCACATCCACACATGACTACTGGAAAAACCATAGCTTTGACTAGAAAGAACTTTGTCAGCAAAGTAATATCTCTGCTTTTTAATGTGCCATCTAGATTGGTCATAGTTTTTCTTACAAGAAGCTAGCATCTTTTAGTTTCATGGCTACAGTCACCATCTGCAGTAATTTGGGAACCCCTCAAAAAAGTCTCTCACTGTTTCCATTGTCTCCCCATCTATTTCCTGTAAAGTGATGGAACTGTATGCCATGATTTTAGTTTTCTGAATGTTGAGTTTTAAGCCAACTTTTTCACTCTCCTCTTCCACTTTCATGAAGGGGCTCTTTAGTTCTTCTTCACTTTCTACCATAAGGGTGGTATATCTGAATATCTGAGGTTATTGATAATTCTCCTGGCAATCTCGATTCCATCTTGTGCTTCATCCAGGCCGGCATTTCAGATGATGTACTCTGCATATAAGTTAAATAAGCAGGGTGACAACATACAGCCTTGACGGACTCCTTTTCATATATGGAACCAGTCTGTTCTATGTCCAGTTCTAACTGTTGCTTCTTGATTTGCATACCGATTTCTCAGGAGGCAGGTCAGGTGGTCTGGTATTCCCATCTCTTGAAGAATTTTCCACAGATTGTTTAGATCCACACAGTCCAAGGCTTTGGCATAATCAATATCAGAAATATATATTTTTCTGGGACTCTGGCTTTTTCAATGATCCAACGGATGTTGGCAATTTGATCTCTGGTTTCTCTGTCTTTTCTAAAACTAGCTTGAACATCTGGAAGTTCACAGGTTACATACTGTTGAAGCCTGGCTTGGGGAATTTGAGCATTTATCTCCTAGAGTGTGAGATGAGTGCAATTGTGCAGTAGTTTGAGCATTCTTTGGAATTGCCTTTCTTTGGGATTGGAATGAAAACTGACCTTTTCCAGTCCTGTGGCCACTGCTGAGTTTTCCAGATTTGGTGGCATATTGGATGCAGCACTTTCACAGCATCATGTTTTACAGTTTGAAATAGTTCAGCTGGAATTGCATCACCTCCACTACCTTTGTTTGTAGTGATGCTTCCTAAGGCCCACTTGAGTCAGGAAGGTCCTCTGGAAAAGGGAATGGCTACCCACTCCAGTATTCTTTCCTGGAGAATGCCATGCACAGAGGAACCTGGCAGGCACAGTCCACGGGGTCTCAAAGAGTTGGATAAGACACTTTCATTTTTTCAAGGAAAAAATAAAAGGGACAGGGACAGAAGCCCAATGAAAAAGCATAGTGGGAGCAAATGAGTGAGAAAATGGAAAAGATAGGAACAGATGGTGAGAGGGTACTAAGCTATAATTTAAGATTTTTTTTTAAAGGCAAAGTAGTGTAGGCTTACAATAAAGCCAAGGATATGATGGGCTGTAAGTCTCTAAGCCTGAGGACTTCAAGGAACTTAGAAATAAGACCTTGAAATCTGACATTGAGTGAACCAAGTACAAGGAATAAGAACAATGATTCCAAGTCTGAAGCCAGTGATTTCAGTGAATTTGCAGAAGTACTGAGGAACTTGATTAAGCATAGGAAGAAGAAGGAACAGATTGCCACAGTGTATCAGTAAAATCTTCAATAAGTAAATATATTTTGTATAACAGATAAAGGAAGGACTGAAGCAATCATGGACTCTTCCTCCCCATCCCAAAGTGCTTGTGGTTTGAGGAAATAAGGGGCTTCTGCTGAAGAAAGTTGCAAGGAAAAGTTATACCATCATTTAAAGCAAAATGATGGATGTAGTAGGCTACCAATATATTGACAATGTATGGGAGATTTCATGGGGGTGGGGAAATGCACAAAGTACAGCTTGAACTGGATGGAATCAATAGAAGATTACAATAGGAGACAAGTAAGAAGTGTGTGACCAGGATGGCCTTACCATTTCCCTCCACCTGACTAAACCTGAGACAGGCTTCCTTCTCAGTCTGCCTCTGATCTCCATTTTCTTAGAGTAGTTTCTTTAGAAATCTTTGAAAATTTCCCCCTGCCTCTTAGAAATGTAAATCTTTTTAAAGCTTCTTGCCAGTTTTACAACTCAAGGCTCTTTCTCAATGACCTGGAAGCTGTCCATTTTTTACATCTCCCTCATAGAAGACAGTGCCCCTATATTTCAGTTTCTGTGGGAAAGTAGTGGCCTATCTTTGGTGAGCAGTGGGTGCCTTGCTCCAAGTTGTAAAACTACCTGTTGTCATGAAGATGTAAGAATCATAACACAGGGAAATTGCTTCATATTCTATAAAAATCTAATTGGGAAAAGAATTTGAAAAAAGAATAGATATACATGTATATGTGTAATTGAATCACTTTGTTGTACACCTAAAACTAATACATTGTTAATACTCCAATGTAAAATAAAAAGAGAAAAAAAAACACACAGATGGCCTAAAATTCACCCAATCAATCTATTAAAAATTATCCAGCCCTTTGTTTCAGTAGGGTTGAGTTCAGACAGCATCTTTGGTCTCTCACGTCTATTCCAATGGCCTTGAGTAGTCTTTCTCACCTGTTTAACTTTGTTTAGTACAACATTTTGCCTTGATGGAATAAAACAATAGCTTACACGAGGAATGTTCAGTATGGATTGTGTCAAAATACATCAAGGATGTGAAGCACTGAGATATTTTGACCACCGTGTTCTCAAAATATCTCAGATTAAAAAATGTTTCATTGTAGGTGCAGATTGCAATGCCTTACTCTAGTAACCCTTGCTTAATCAGAAACTATTGAACTATTTTTGCTCCACTCATCCTTCTATTAAGTGTTTATGGTAGAAAGACATACTGTATATATGACAGGGTTTGATCTTTTAAGGTATTATTTTTGCCATTATATTTTACTAGAGGAAATAGCTAGCGACTGTAATGTACGGAACTAGTGACTGAGGTAGAAGGACAGTGGTCTTTTCTGTGGATGTTTTTGAAATCCTTTACTGTTATAACAAGATGCCAACCAAAATATATATTTATATAGATATGCTGCTGCTACTGCTGCTAAGTTGCTTCAGTCATATCCGACTCCTAGCGACCCCATGGACTGCAGCCCACCAGGCTCCTCCATCCATGGGCTTTTCCAGGCAAGACTACTGGAGTGGGGTGCCATTGCCTTCTCTGTATATATATATATAATTTTATATAGATATAGATTATATATAGAGAGATTTTATATAGATAAATAGAAAAATACACAAAGTCAGTCATTTTCAGAATATGTCAATGAATTAGTACACAGTCGGAATATTATACAGTGAGGATCAATGTTCATACTGATTTTCCACAAACATTCAGAAACACTGTGTCTTCTGAATCTTCACATTTTAAATTACATACAATTCTGATGTCTTTTGTTTGTCATTCTAGATCTTCCCTTCACTCTTTTACACCACACTGTACCCCAGAAGCCTGGCCCAAATGAACTGCAATAATGGGTAACCTTGTGTTTTGCACTCAGCAAATGGAGTACTCTTGTGAGGAGATCTGAAGGAGACAGGAGAGTGAGGTTCCTCCAGCTCCTTCACTGAAGAGTTGCTTGGAGCTGACTGAGTCTCTCTGCCAAAGGTCACAGCTCCTGGAAGATCCTTTGCAGATAGCTCTTTTCATACAATTCTCTCACACTCTGTCTTTCTCTCTCTGTCTCTCCCCCCTCTCCCTCCACTCGTGCTCATTGTCTCTCTCTAACCACTAACCTTTTCCCCTGCCCCTTTCATCTTAGGGATAGTAATGTTACTGGTTCAGGGTACTGCACTAGTCATATTTTCTTTATACTCTGCCTGCTGCTGCTGCTAAGTCACTTCAGTCGTGTCCGACTCTGTGTGACCCCATAGACGGCAGCCCACCAGGCTCCCCCATCCCTGGGATTCTCCAGGCAAGAATACTGGAGTGGGTTGCCATTTCCTTCTCCAATGCATGAAAGAGAAAAGTGAAAGTGAAGTCGCTCAGTCTGTCCGACTGTTAGCGACCCCATGGACTGCAGCCCACCAGGCTCCTCCATCCATGGGATTTTCCAGGCAAGAGTACTGGGGTGGGGTGCCATTGCCTTCCCCTTATACTCTGCCTAGACTTTTATAATTATTATTATAAAATAATTAGTGCCCTTATTAAGCGCTCCTGAAAATACCTAAATTTTGTATTTTCCTGTGAAGAATAATACATATATAAATTTAGGGATCTGAGGATGTTAGTATATCATAAACTTTGAAATCATTTTGTGATATATAGTTTAAACCATAAATCCTGAGTAATAAGAATGTTTAGTTAGCAAAACGCTCCTTTGTCTAAATATTTCTGATTAATGGTAATTTGTTTTAGACCATACCCAAGTTTAGCTAGAGAAATAAAGGAGTTGTGAAAGCAGCATATGTCAATTCTTTTTAGTCCACTCACACAGGAAAATCAAGTTGAGTATTGGTTATATTAACAATCAAGCAAGCTCTTAATAAATAAGCTACATTATACAGGTCAGAAGAGGGGGTTTTAGTGACAAGAATCATCTCTTTACTTCCTTCTCTAGTCCTTCTAAAACAATCCAGGAATTCTCCTTTGAGATAGATACAAATTAGGACAGGAGTAATTCCTTTGGGGCCACGATATAGTTGCTACTGGGCCCCAGGTTAATCTCTTTTACAAAAGATCTCAGTTGTGTGGACAATGTAGGATGCACACCCAGGAGTCTAATCCTTGACCAAGCAGTGCTCAATGTGTTACATAGTAATTTCTTCATCAGAAGTAGGTTCTGCTCCTTGGTTTAATCCAAAGATTGGTTTACTACATCAGAAAAGGAATTTAATAGGAATTAAATTACTTATTTTATTAAAAAATTAAAGTACTTTTTTCTTGTTTAATGGAAAATATATTTCTATCACAAAAGACTAGAACATTCTTGTAGGCAACAATCACTGGTCAATATAAGGTCTTAGTATTCCTTGGAATGCAAGGAGATCCAACCAGTCTATCCTAAAGGAAATCAGTCCTGAATGTTCATTGGAAGAACTCATGATGAAGCTGAAATTCCAATACTTGGCCACCTGATGTGAAGAACTGACTCATTGGAAAAGACCCTGATGCTGGGAAAGATTGAAGGCGGGAGGAGAAGGGGACGACAGAGGATGAGATGGTTGGATGGCATCACTGACTCAAATGACATGAGTTTGGGTGGACTCTGGGAGCTGGTAATGGACAGGGAGGCCTGGTGTGCTCCAGTGCATGGAGTCACAAAGAGTCGGACACTACTGAGCGATTGAACTGAACTGAACTGATTCCTATTTTTAATTAAAAATTTACAATTCTTATCCATACTTAATTTTTACCCTGTTTCACTCTTCTCCTGAGACAATTAACTACAAAGAGAACTTAAGAGAATTAAACCCAATATATAAAATACACATGACAAAATGATATATGAGTCTGATTAAATAATTAATTGTTCCATATATAGCAATTTGAATAAAAATTTCTATTTAGTCTATCACTAGTTTTTAAAACTTTTAACATTATATAGTTAAAATGGAGCATCATTTTCCCAGAAATATGAACAAAGTGAACATAAGTTCTACTTTGAAATATTCTAATTATACAGAGGCAGAAATGTTCAAGCAGAAACTATTAAAAATGCAAATTCAGCAATTTGAGAGGCTATTAAAAATTCTTTATTAGAAAAAGAAGACCAGAGTTTTTAAACATGCCAAGAAAAAAAAATTGCTTAGAAATATCCTCCAGGGACAAATTATGAACTTGCTGAGAAAGGACTTTAAAAGGATGTAAGTATCCCTTCTATCCATTCTGACTTTAGATTGTGGATGACTGCAGATCATTTCCATAAATATACTCACTAGAAGTTTCCATGAAAAGAGTATGAACTAAATTCTAATTGTGAAATATCTGTTGCCCTGTCCAGAATAAACTCATCTGCTTGTCTCTGTGCCCTACAAAAGCCTTCAATTGAAGAGAAGGTGAAAGAGGCCCAGCAAGACCAAAGTTTTTGCAAAAAAGGTAGTAAGATCTGAGGCGTGGCTGTCTTTTCCGCAACCTGTATCTGAACCTCGGAACTCAACCACTCCTTGGCTATTTCGCCCATAGGAAAAACATCCCCCAACTATCTTCTAGAACTTCCTTGCTTCAAACAGCCCAAAGGTATACGCTTTAACCGAGTAAGCCATAGCGCTAAAGGCCCCAAAGGTGTAAAGCAGATATTAAAAAGTCCTCACAGCAGCTGTCCCTGAAAGTATTACTGTATGACCTAACAGACACAGAACAAAAACAGCATTAGAGCAGCTGAGAAAAAAATATATCCTGATGAAATGAAGAGATTTTAAATACTCCTTCGTTTAAAGGGTTGGATTTATAAAGTACTGAAGTTCTAACTCAGCTGAACAACCATTACCCTTTTGTATTGGACATGCTTAGTTCTTGCTGCAAGGCCAAAGCTCTCTGTGGACAACAGAAGCTACTGTGTACACAAATGGAGCATAGCACATGACTCTGGAGACTCATTTTGAAAGTATGACTTGTCAGCTCTAGCATTGCAAGGCTTTAAAATCCACGCACTGTTCTCTGATGATAACATTGTTTCTAACTACTTGGCAACCAGAAGTCACACTGGAAACCACTGACTGCAATAAAAGGCAGGCTGAGGAAATTGGATCCCTCCTCCCTTGGATTTCAACATGACATTATGCTATTGCACGGGTCATGCATGGCTAGATCGCTTCACCTGTGCATGAAGTCCACAGAGCTCAAGAGAAAAATTTGATGATGCTGGATGGAAACTGGAAAGCATCCTCATCTTAATTCTAAATAATAGAGAAAAGTTTTCTGCTTCAATCATGCAAACAAGCAGCTCCACCACTACCTTTCTGTTTCATGGTCTATTGTTTTAAAAGAGCTATGTAAAACAGCTCTCTTCAAAGGCAGCTTTAAAGTGACTACCAAGTCAAGAAAGAGAGATCAAACTCAAACAGGCTCAACCAGGAGCAGAGATTTCAAGTAGGCATTAACTGAAATCAAGAATATTGATACCAACTGAATATTGATGGTACACCAAAGATAAAATAGAAATTTCTGAATTTCTAAAAGAAGGATTGGCTTCAGGTTAAGTCAGAAAATGTACACATAGCTGTATGGTAGTTTAATTCTGCACATATATTCATGTAGTTATAAACACAAATGCCTTTCCCTAACTCTTCAGTTGAAAGTTTTATTAAAAAGAGGCAAAGCCGTTTCATAATAAGGAATGCATGTAACATGCAAATATCTTCCAGAGAGGAAAAAAATTGATTTAATTTTGCAATCAATACATAAATGAGACTTTTGGTGTTTTGGCTTTTTTTTTTTTTTCCACAACAGATCTTGGTAGTAGAAAGAGAAAAGAAACCATGTAGGTACTAAATATCTTTAAAAAGGGGGAAATAGGTGACACAGGTAAAATGGGATGGATGATACTGAAAATAGATTACCTATTTCATAATTTCATCAAGGTTTAATCTCATCATAGAAAATTACTCAAAAATATACTAACACAATGAAGCCTCTAATAATCTGTTTTTATGTATCATTAAAAATATTGAAACAAAATTTAAGTTTCTAACATATAATAGTAAAAAATAGATACTAGGGAAAATTCATTGCTAGACCAATGACTTTTTGTCAGAGAGCAATTTCTCAGTTTAAGCAAATATCCTTAACAATATTAAGTTGCATTATTAATAATACTGCCAATTTTTCTGAATGGTCATGAAATAAATGTTACTAAATATCTTTTACATTCAACCAGACAAATAGTAATGACATCAGAATAGCAGGTAGAACTTAAAAGAATACCAATACAAATTATGATTAACAATAAAAAAGTTCAAAGATATGGGGCTCTCTCATGTGAGATAATTTTCATAAAGGTTGGAGAGGGAGAAAGGAAAAAATGGACCACAGTGGACAGCAGTAGGTGACTAATACTTTCCTCCTCCAACAAGGAATGTGTATATTTATATACTAGTCACCATTTGCTTATAATTCCTCAGATTGCTTGTGTGTGTGTGTGTGTGTGTGTGTGTGTGTGTGTGTGTATAATAATAAAATAATCTAAAGAAGTAGTTGAAGAACTTTGAAGATACTGAAAAATAGTGTCTCTATTAATGACCTACCATACCCCAGATGAAAGAGTGAGAAAGTTGGCTTAAAACTCAACATTCAGAAAACTAAGATCATGGCATCCAGTCCCATCACTTCATGGCAAGTAGATGGAGAAACAATGGAAACAGTGAAAGACTTTATTTTGGGGGGCTCCAAAATCACTGCAGATGGTGACTGCAGCCATGAAATTAAAAGGTGCTTGCTCTTTGGAAGAAAAGCTATGACCTAGATAGCATATTGAAAAGCAGAGACATTACATTGCCAACAAAGGCCCATCTAGTCAAAGCTATGGTTTTTCCAGTGGTCATGTATGGATGTGAGAGTTGGACTAAAAAGAAAGCTGAGCACGGAAGAATGGATGCTTTTGAACTGTGGTGTTGGAGAATACTCTTGAGAGTCCCTTGGACTGCAAGGAGATCCAATCAGTCCATCCTAAAGGAGATCAGTCCTGGGTGTTCACTGGAAGGACTGATGTTGAAGCTGAAACTCCAATACTTTGTCCACCTAATGTGAAGAGCCAATTCACTGGAAAAGACCCTGATGCTGGGAAAGATTGAAGGCAGGAGGAGAAGGGGACGACAGAGGATGAGATGGTTGGATGGCATCATTGACTTGATGGACATGCGTCTGAGCAAGCTGTGGGAGTTGGTGATGGATAGGGAACCCTAGCGTGCTGCAAAGAGTCAGACATGACTGAGCGACTGAACTGAAATGGACTGATATGCCATTCTCCATGCCAAGTACTTCATATGCATTATTTAATGATATTTATTGAGTGCAATAAGCAGAATAATGGCCTCCCAATGATGTTCATACCTTATTATCCAGAACCTATGAATATATTAGCTTACCCAACAAAAGAAAATTAAGGTTGCAAATGGAATTAAGGTTGTTAATCAGCTGACGTTGAGATGGGGAGATTATCCCTAAATTATTCAGATGTGCCAAATATAAAAACAAGGGTCCTTTTAAAGTGAAAAAGAGGGGCAGAAAAGTAAGAGATTTAAACATGCTATGCTGCTCATGTGTAAAATGATTAATGGGAAGCTGTTATATAGCACAGGGAGCTTAGCTCTGTGTTCTGACCTAGAGGAGTAGTGTAGGGGAGGAGGGGTGAGAGGGAGGCTCAAGAGGAAGAGGACACATGTATACATATAGCTCATTCACTTTGCTGTACAGCATAAAATAATAACATTGTAAAGCAATTATACTCCAATTTAAAAAAAAAAAAAAAACTACACTGCTGACTTTCAAAGTGGAAAAATGAAGCCAAGGAAGGTAAATGGTCTCTAGAAACTAGAAAATGGAGGAAATGGATTCCCCCCTAGAGTCTCCAGAAATGACAATGCCCTGCTGACACTTTAATTTTTCCCTAGAAATACCCATTTCAGACCTCTGACCTCCTGGACTGTAAGAGAATAAAGTTGTATTGCAAAAGCCACTAATTTGTGGTAATTTCTTAGAGTATCCATAAGAAATAAATATATGGAATTTTCCATTATTTCATTTAACACAAAATTCTATAAATTGATTATTATTGTTGCTATTTTAATGATGGAGAAACCTGAGTCTTAGTTTAGGTAACCTGCCCAAGGTTATATAGCTAGTGGGTACCTGAACAAGATTCAAAACTATTCTGATTCCAAAGACCACTCATCAATTACTATACACATAAGTGTGTTGATATCACCATAAACTCAACGTTCCAACTCCTCATCATGTATTTATTTCAAAAGAAAATTCCATCACTAGGGCCTTAATATGTATCAAGACAGGAAGCAGCTGGTTCAGACTGCTGCCCTAATGAAGATGGTATAAAACAGAACAGTGACTAAAAGCAGGAGCAAGACTAGGAGTTTTGCACATGTAGTTGTGAGCAATGAAGCAGGGAGGCATTCTGACAGCTGCTGATGACAAGCAGATGGGCTACGGCAGCACATCAGGCTCCGTGAATGACGCAGAGCTTTCAATAATGGTTCCTACCGCTACAGCCCACTGACGCCATTTTTTCAGTGCTGACATTCTCAAACATTCTCATTTCCGGTGACTCATTGGCAAAGACAGTATAACATTTGGACTGACCCAAGAAATCTACTAAAGAACACTGAAGTGTACTATATTTTCACTATTAATTATTTAAAGCATGATATTTTTCTTCCTGATTTTTATTGGTTTTCATGGAAATCTCCATTGACTAATACTTCATATTCCGTGTAAATCCACTCAGATGTCCTCACTCTAAGCTTTCAGGTTTTATTCCTTCACAATCAATTCCTTTTCATGTAAGAGACTTGGCAATAATGCAATTATATTGTATTTCTGCAATTGGCACAATTAAATTTTGTGTCTGATTTTCAGTACGTTATAAGAAATAAAAGATTCTTTTAAAAAGACCTCTGGTTCTTGGATAATGACTTTGGTTGACAGTTTAAAGATCTGAATTTGAATTTCTTCTGGGAGTATTCCGGTACATTCAAAAGAAGCCATCACTTAGCACAATGCTTGTAGTCAACCCTACATACTGGTTAGGAGCTACTAATGCACTTGACTATTAGGCATTCAACACTATCAATAGCAGAAGCAATTTTAATTAATCCTGATACCACTGCATACCATGGAACCATGGATTATTAACATCCCATTACACATTTGCACAGAACTCAGCACTGCACTTGGGTTTCAAATCTCATCTTTGAGGTTCTGTTTCCTGAGCCTATTCCTATTACCAATTTGTCTTGGTCAGGAAAGTCAGAAGGCAGAAACCATACTCGTTATTGGAATGCTGCTGCTGCTGCTGCTAAGTCGCTTCAGTCGTGTCCGACTCTGTGCGACCCCATAGACAGCAGCCCACCAGGCTCCCCTGTCCCTGCGATTCTCCAGGCAAGAATACTGGAGTGGGTTGCCATTTCCTTCTCCAATGCATGCATGCATGCTAAGTCACTTCAGTCGTGTCTGACTCTGTGCAACCCCATGGACAGCAGCCCACCAGGCTCCTCTGTCCACGGGATTCTCCAGGCAAGAGCACTGGAGTGGGTTGCCATTTCCTTCTCCAAGTTATTGGAATAGAAATAATCTAATCTAAGACGTATTAACCATGTATTCAAAGATTAAGAAGGCAAAAAGAGAATACCAAGAAATCATGGAAACAGCATAAGGACCATTCTTAACAGTTAGGGGGACAAAGAGAAGAGGTTATAATGACTAATATTTGGAGGCTTAGAGGAGGGACCCACAGACCTGAAACTCAGACCTGTGAGGAGAGGTTACTGCTCACCAGGCATCTCTGAGTGGTCATGAATGGGGTTGGTTCTGCAAGCATTAGGAAAACTGTGATCTGGTATCAACTGCAGCTATAGGAAGAAGCTGCTACTGTTGACATGAAGAAGCTTTGCAGGGGAGATACTGATAGAAGGCAGCAGACAGGGAGGACTCAGTCTCCCCACTTTCTCTTCAGTCTTGCACGCTCCCTCGAGTGCTCCCTACTGGCAGATTCTAACACAGAAGCAGCTAGGCTGAAAGCAGAAAGGTGATTTACAGTGCCCCAGCTCCACCCGAGAGGGAGCTGCCAAATAACCAGCACATAGTATAATGTTCATCCATTCATTCATTGATTCACAAAACATTTTTAAATAATTACTATATTCCTGGCATTTATAAACAGTGAACAAGAGAATAAAGTCCCTGTTTTCATGGAGCTGACATTTTGGCAGGGAAGGCAGATAATAAACAAATAGACAAATATTCACTATTTTAAAATGGTAAAAGTGTTCAACAAAATATTAAATCGGGATGAGAGGATGGAGAGAAACAGGGCCAGAGGCAGTCTAGATAAAGGCAGTAAAGAAAAAATATGGAGAGTAAAGCCAGACTGCAAGGGTTTGAATCCTAGCTCTCCTCCTTACCAACTCTACAATCTTAGGCAAGTTACTTAAACTCTCTGCATCTCTGTTGCTATGTGTGTCAAATGGAAATAAGGATGACAATAAAGATATCAGTCTCGTGGGAATGCTGTAAAGATTGAACAAGTGGGTATCTATAAAGTGATTAGAACATAGTGAGGGTCATATTGATAAAGTGTGTTATGGTTTAATGGCAGAGGCTGCAGACAGTGGGAGTGGGGTGGGAGGTTAAGGTAAAAGCAGAGATAAAAGATGTGGAAGCAGCTATGATAAACAAAGAAAACACTGGCTTCATCTCCAGGCCAGTGTCATAAACTATACAAAAGAGAAAACAGCCACCACTTGAGAGGTCTTCTAGGGAGGTTGTCTTCAAGTGGGGGAGACAAATTTAAGTTAAAAATATAGAAACCACATTCAAAAAAAAAGACTAAGGATATAGAGAGGCAGATGGTAATGGGAGCAATTTAGAGAAAGAGAACATAGAGGTGTGAAACAGTTATTTACCACTTACTACCTCAATTTCACCAAAAGTAAGAACATCATGATTAAAATGATAATAGTCCCCTGGTGTTAAGACCACCAAAACACTTATGAACAATAATATATATGTACATATTTCTATTACACTTTCCAGTTTACAAAATGTTTTCATATCCACTCTCTGTGAAACTGGCAGATAACATACATTCACTATCACTATGAGAGTGAAGACCTGGGCAAATCTATCATTAGCCCAATAACTCCTAAATATTTGACAGTTGCCAGGAGAGTGACTGTGTCTACTGAAGGCTAAACTAAGGTCTTAGAGAAAATACACTGTAGATACTTAGATGTTTTCACATCATATCTGTGAAACTTTTGATGGATTCTGAGCTGATGGTATATGTAAATTTAAAAGGCTTTTGGTGGAACAATACTCTAATTAAACCACCGATTACCTCGGCAGTGTCCACTGGGGAAAAACCTGAAAGTCGAGAATTGTTTTATTAGGAGGATTTGCTGAGGACCTAGGCCCAGGAGGGAGCCCCTCAGATATCTTGACGCAAGAGTCTGGGTTCACTGAAATCATTTCTTTGATTTGCACCTCAACTATCTAGGGCCAGTGGCCTGTTTTTGTCCATTCTGAAGCCCCTCAAGGTATGCAGTCGGGAGTGGCTGCAGTGGCTGAATCTTTGATGGCCACAACATCCTTTGTTTACTGATGTGACAGGTGCCGTTCTTCTAAAATGTGGCCATCCTGCATACCTGTCAACATGCTGCAGCCACAGCTGACTCAGCCAAAAAGCCCCGTCCACTGCCTTCCTGGCGCAACTGTAAGAAACTTGTGGGAAATTCTAACAGGTGCATCATCATATAAATCACTTGGGATGTACAGTATCCTGAAGATAGCTTTTTAGAATAACAGAATCAGAATCCATTTCCTAGAGAGACACAGGATGTTAACGAACTCCCGATCAGTCTCTGACTTTACAGATTTGAACTATGAAGTCCAATGAAGTAAAGTGACTTGCTCAGTCACTTTAGACTTTAGGGCACTTTAGACTTCCGTCACTTTCGGGCACAGAGATTCATAATTAGTGGCAGAGGCAGGGCTGAATTCTGGTTTCCTGAATACTGATCGAACATTCTCTTTCAGCTCCTAGGATTACTGGGAGAATTACACAAGCAAAGGCAGATATTAATCATTGGAAATCAAAACAGACATAGAAAAGGAAATAGTGGTGGGGAAGACATCTTTTACAGGAGGCTTGTGACTAAACTAATAAAAGGACAAAAGTGACAGAACATTCTCTTTCAGCTCCTAGGATTACTGGGAGAATTACACAAGCAAAGGCAGATATTAATCATTGGAAATCAAAACAGACATAGAAAAGGAAATAGTGGTGGGGAAGACATCTTTTACAGGAGGCTTGTGACTAAACTAATAAAAGGACAAAAGTGACTCATTAGTATGTTTAACCACTGTGTAAAATGCACGCATATTATGCACTTCTCAAGTGACATAGCTTAAAAGCATCTTATTTCCACAGCTTCTTATCAAACCTATAGTCTCTGCATTCAAACTGATTTGAAAACACCTTGAAGACAGAGACTGCATCTTCCAAGTCTTTATATTCCCTTGACCCAGCACAAAGCTTGGGTACACAGAGTTATTCAATCACTGCTTCCTATGTAGCTGATTGTAATGCTTGTCAAAATATTCACCCCTTGACTATGCCAATTATTTAAACATTTTTTCATGGTTTAGTGAAGCAACAGTTAGAGCTTTTCCAAAGCAGACGACCGTTGTCTTGATTTTCCTACTCAATTTTAACTCTGAAGTGTGAGTGCTATTCTATTTAGAAAACATTTCTGTTTTATTCAGTCATCTTTTTTTTCAGCAAAATTCACAAGTCAAAATTATGATTTATATTAATATAAAGTAGCACAGTTGAAGCTTTGTTTCATGAAAGACTTAAGCACACAAAGGTTATTCTACATAAAATGCCTCATAAAGCAATTTAGCTGACTTGAAAAGCAAGAAAGGGGAGGGACTATATGGAAAGAATTATGTACAAATGGAGCACTTCTGGTTTCTATGGTAACCAACATAAATGAATACCTTTATGGAAAATGGACCGGCAAATTCAGGGAGATGTAAATGTATAAGCACAAAAGCCAAAAAACCACTCCAGTCATATGGTATGTAAATAAGTCCGCAGCTTTCCCTTAAATAGAATTACAAATTAGAAAAAATACTTTTAAGCCCTATTACTAACAGCAGAGTTTTGCTTAATGTATCGTTTTGCTATTTAAATACTTGTCTACTACTCAAACATTTATCAATAATTAGAAATGATTTCTTACTTTTACTGATCACTGGATCAATGATTGTAATTACAAAAATACAGAAAATTTTCTTGACTTACATGATCACCTAATATTTTAGTGTTTCAGAGATGACATACTTGCTTTGTTGTATTATGGAAGAAAGTAGCACAGTTGAAGCTTTGTTTCATGAAAGACTTAAGCACACAAAGGTTATTCTACATAAAATGCCTCATAAAGCAATTTAGCTGACTTGAAAAGCAAGAAAGGGGAGGGACTATATGGAAAGAATTATGTACAAATGGAGCACTTCTGGTTTCTATGGTAACCAACATAAATGAATACCTTTATGGAAAATGGACCGGCAAATTCAGGGAGATGTAAATGTATAAGCACAAAAGCCAAAAAACCACTCCGATCATATGGTATGTAAATAAGTCCGCAGCTTTCCCTTAAATAGAATTACAAATTAGAAAAAATACTTTTAAGCCCTATTACTAACAGCATGTTTAGAGGTTTTGCTTAATGTATCGTTTTGCTATTTAAATACTTGTCTACTACTCAAACATTTATCAATAATTAGAAATGATTTTTTACTTTTACTGTTCACTGGATCAATGATTGTAATTACAAAAATACAGAAAAATTTCTTGACTTACATGATCACCTAATATTTTAGTGTTTCAGAGATGACATACTTGCTTTGTTGTATTATGGAAGCGTACAGATGTTTCTAGCAATCACTAGACACCATATCCCCATTGAGCAGTTATGAAGTCCACCTACAGTAAGTCCTTTCCTCTCTGTAGAACACTGACTCCCAGACTAAAATGACTAACTCCATCTGTCCAATATGCTTTCCAGGCAACTAACAGATTCAAAGGCTTCTCTGGTGGCTCAGTGGTAAAGAATTCACCTGCAATGCAGGAGACGTGAGTTCAATCCCTGGGTCGGAAAGATCCCCTGGAGGAGCGCATGGCAACCCACTCCAGTATTCTCACTGGGGCACCCTCATGAACAGAGGGTCCTGGCAAACTACAGTCCATGGGATCACAAAGAGTCAGACATGACTGAATCAACTAAACACACACAGAACACAGAATAGAATCAAATTGTCTCCTGGTCACTTATGGTAAAGACACATTACCTAAAGCTGAGTATCATGAAGTGTTTAAAATGACTGTACAATATGCATTAAGCCACATGTTCAATGTATGCAAACAAAAGATTTTTGTTGTTTTCCTCTTAAACATGTAGAACACAGAGCTGAAAAGTAATGAATATCTCAAAGTTGTGAGCTTTCTCAATTCAAAGACTTCACTAGGTTTATTGTTATTCTTTCTTTAACATTTTATTGAGATATAAAGTAACCAAGCAGGACCCTACTGTCCCCTTCTGGGACAGACACTCCTATGTCCTCTGCCTGCTCTTGCTGGTAGAAAAATTTTAATCTCCCAGGCCTCCCTTGAGTCACAAAAGCCTGGTTCAAGAATTAATGATTGAAAAAATGTGAAAATATACTAAAACAATAAAATAGCAATTGAGTCAGGAGACTGGTAGCAATTTAAACAATAAATCAGACATACAGCAGTCAGAGAATCTTTAGTTCCTCCCTGAGGGACATAGATAAGTGTCTGTTGCACATTCCTCAGTTGTTTTGCAGATACTAAAACCCCCACCAGATGGAAGAAGTTAAATGCATGATGATCATGAGCACTTGCCCCCAGAACAGCTAGGGTCTGAAAATTGATGATGTCAACCCTACCCCATCATCAACCAACGAGAGGAAGGTGAACAAGCTGATTAGGCACCCTGAGACTCTCTCCCTCACCTTGCCATTAAAACCCTCTCCCTGAAACCCATTGGGAAGTTCTAGTCTTTTGAGCATTAGCCTCTCAAACTCCCTGCTTGGCTTCTGCAATAAACATTACACTTTCCTTCACTACAACCTGGTGTCAGTAAATTGGCTTTACTGCACACAAGTGGATTTGGTAACAAAAATTGACATATAGCACTGTATATGTTTAGGGGGAAAGCATAACTATTTGATTTATATACATCATGAAACAATAACCACAATAAGTTTAGTAAACATCTATCATTTCACATAGATACAAAATAAAAGGAAAAAAAACTTTTTCCTTGTGATGAGAACTCCCAGGATCCACTCTCTTAACAACTTTCGAGTAACACACAATAGTATCAATTATATCTATCACATTTTACATTACATGCCTATTACTAATTTATCTTATAACTGAAAGTTTGTATATTTTGATTACCTTCATCCAATCCTCCCTCAAGATTTCAGTATGTTTGCTCTTGTCATTCCAGATAAGCATGAATGGTATTAAAAGATTTTGTAGACATTGTTTGATTAGGAATTGTGGCCACTTGGTCACTATACAATCTGTCAGTTTCCCCAAAGTGTTACGTTAACAGTTTTTCCCTTCTTTTGTTCATCAGTGATTGCAGCCATGAAATTAAAAGATGTTTACTCCTTGCAAGGAAAGTTATGACCAGCCTAGATAGCACATTGAAAACAGAGACATTTCTTTGTCAACAAAGGTTCATCTAGTCAAGGCTATGGTTTTTCCAGTGGTCATGTATGGATATGAGAATTGGACGATAAAGAAAGCTGAGCACCAAAGAATTGATGCTTTTGAACTGTGATGTTAGAGAAGATTCTTGAGAGTCCCTTGGACTGTAAGGAGATCAAAACAGTCCATTCTAAAGGAAACCAGTCCTGAATATTCATTGGAAGGACTGATGCTGAAGCTGAAACTCCAATTCTTTGGCCACCTGATGTGAAGAGCTGACTCATTGGGAAAGACCCTGATGCTGGGAAAGATTGAGGACAGGAGGAGAAGGGGACAACAGAGGATGAGATGGTTGGATGGCATCACTGACTCAATGGACAAGGGTTTGGGTAGACTCTGGCAGTTGGTGATGGATAGGGAGGCCTGGCGTGCCGCGGTTCATGTGGTCACAAAGAGTCAGATACTACTGAGCAACTGAACTGGATATCACTGTGCACTGGATTCAGGTGGAGACATTGGAGATGACTTCCAATCCAGCTATACTTACCCACAGATTTATAATTTCTGGTGCTCTTCATTTCTCCATGTTTCTGTTCAATTATCATCGTCCTTCTTCCTGAAGGACTTTCTTTAAAATTTGTTGTAATGCTTGTGTGTTCATAATGAATTCTTTCAGCCTTTGCTGCAATCTAGAAACCTCTCAAGAAAGTATCCAGAGGCAACTGCAGCGTTAACCCTATTTCCCTCTCAGGAATCACTGTCCAGGGTTGCCCAATTATTCAGTGTCTGAAAATGCTTGAGCTTTTGTTTTTCTAATCTATTTACATTATTTTTGACCGGGCGGGGTCTTCACAGTTGCATGGGCTTTTTTCCATCTGCAGTGAGCAGGGGCTGCTCTTTGTTGCGATGTGTGGGCCTCTCACTGCGGTAGCTTCCCTTGTTGAGGAGCTTCTAGGTACACAGGCTTCCTTAGTGGCAGCATGCACTCAGTAGCTGTGGCACACAAGCGTATTTGCTCTGCAACGTGTGGGCTCCTCAGGACCAGGGATAGAACCTATGTCCCTTCCACTGGCAGGCAGATTCTCAACCACGGACCACAAGGGAAGTCCCAAAAATGCTTGCTTTATGTATTTATTTTTCTGTTGCTGTTTACATTGGGAGGTCAAATCGGGTCCTTGTTACTCTGTCATGGCAGAAGTCCTACTCTTTTGTAGATGAAAAACACAAATTTCATCGAAACCTATGTCGTGGAATATGTTCTTTTCATCTTTGCATTTAGTGGTTTTTATGCTTTATCAAAGATGCTATTGATGAAATAAAATTCATAATTTATGGCAAGAAGAGAAAAGTTTAAACAAAATTTTTCTTTGTCTGTTCTTCTTCCACTTCAGTGTGTATTGTTCACCTGCAGTAAGCAGACCTCCTTAGGAAATAATATTCCTTTTTAATCTCATAAAGGGTCACAACTTCTTAGGAGATAATTTTCCTTCTTAATCTTGTAAGGGGCTGTGATGATCCATATCCTACCATTTGTTTTGTATGCTTAGATCTGGATTGTATAAACTGTCAATAATATGTCATTTAATATACAGTCCTTTATTTCAAAAACTTATATAACTGTGCTTTGACCTCTAACAAGCAGAATAGTTCTCAGAGGTTTCTGAGAGGCTGTTCCGAGTGTTTAATCCTCCAATTTAGCTCAAAAAATATTTTCCACTTTTTCTTAGATCAAGTGATTAATACTTATATTATTTAATACTTATATTAATTAATACTTACATTATGAAAGTAAGTACACCTGTATGTTAAAAGAGAAATTTTTGTTGTGTCAGTGAGAGACAATAGGTAATACAGCCAAAGGAAATGATAGGACATATCATTTAAAAAAGGACTTTAAAAAATTCACAGCCCTCAAGCCTCTCACTCATTATTGAGGGTATAAAAGGATTTGGAGCTGAAGAAGAGGGAGGAAAGTATTTCTTTAAAGAGGCCTGAAGGTGTGTTTCAGATTTTACCCTCTGCAAGGAAGAAATGAACTTTCATCTCAGGGAAAAATATCTTAATAACTCAGAGGATTTAATTTGTGTCCCCTGCAATTGGAATGCCTAGTGGTCTAATGGTTTGTTTGCTCACATCTGTGCAAACTAGTGTGATTTCCTCTGACTAGCTGTCCCAGAGTCAGAGCAAGGATGTAAATCTTGAGTAGCATATGACTTACACTCCAGAGAATGGATAATTGTTTCCCTTCAAGAACAAGGAGAAGAATGGCTTCACTGTTAGTTCAGAGGGTAAAGAATCTGTCTGCAATGCAAAAGACCTGGGTTTGATCCCTGGGTAGGGAAAATCCTCTGGAGAAGGGAATGGCTAGACACTCTAGTATTCTTGCCTGGAGAATCCATGGACAGAGGGGCTGGTCCGTGGTATCACAGAGAATCAGACACCACTGAGTAATTAATAGTTTAACTTTTCCAATTATTTTAGGCCTTATCCAAAAAACCCCTAGAGGGTAAAATAGCTCTCTCTCTCTCTCTCTCTCTCACACACACACACACACACACACACAAACTAAAAGTATTTGGTCTGAAAGAGAAATAAATGAGCAGGTGGCAATTAAATGCATTGTCCTTTTTAAGGAAATCTGTCTTTGATAAGATATCCCTAGCACCTACAAGAAATAAACTCATTTTCAAACATCTGTTGAGCCCAAAAGAGAACCAGATCAGGTTGACAGTACCAACCAAAAGAGAATCCACCTACTTCCACCCACCCTGGAGGACTAGAAACAGCATTTGTTAAATGGGGATGAAGTAGAAATGCTAATTAGGAGAAGTCTCAACTTTAAAGCAGGACTGAATATTTGACTACTATGAAGAACAGAAATTTTTGGTTGCCAAATTGTGACACTTCGTGACTGGTAAATCTTATGTGTTAATATTATCTAAAAGAGACTGGAGAAGTATTTTAGTGTGCCCAAGTTTTCACCAGGAGCAGGGGAAGAATTAACTCCATAGTTAGATTTAAAAGGCAATCTAAACAAGAAGAGTCTAAATTAAGGTGGAATGACAATCCCCATCCCACAGATTGCTCTTGTTCAACACAAAGATTATATAAGAACCTATGAAAAATAAACAAAACCACAAGTGAAAATGTGCACATTAGATATATGAAGTTAAATCACAATTCTGCTGTGTAGAAACATCTCAAAATGATCAAGGAAGAATGGTGTTTATTTATAAGTTTACACAAACATGTAGAATAACTACAGTTTTACCCAAGAGGATACTTCAAATAAAAATAGAAGGGGAAAAAAAAAGCCCATTATGAGGCTTTTTTAAAGCTCTTCATTGAGTCCTTTCAAGATGTTTCTCAATTTTACCACCTCTTTTCCTTTCAGTGTAAACATTTTGATTTCAGCAATATTTCATAATCTATTCAATGTATAAAATTACAATGCAATGCCTAATTAATCTGATTTTCAAAATTTTTGTGTTCATTATAGACAAGAAAATACACTGCAAGGAGATCAGGAATTATCACATTATGTATTACAGCCATTTATTTGTGGAAATGGAGCATGAAATAAGCTATTTAGTTCATTAGCTCAAGCAGGAGAGCATTGTCCAAGTATGTTATCCATTAATCATTGATAACCAGTGTTTAGTGTGCAGACATGAACAACCACAAGCATGGCTGAGTAATGTCAAATTCTCTTCATAAATATCATGGCATATGCAACTTTCATGTGTGATTTACCACAGTGCCCTTGGCACAGCCCATGGGGTAATCTTGGAATGAAGATCAATTAAATAGCACACATTTACATGTTTCTAGAAAACAAATTTTTTTTCTCTTTTTATAATTTTTTTTTAATTTTTTTTTATTTTTTTTTTAATTTTATTTTCTTTTACTTTACAGTACTGTACTGGTTTTGGCATACATTGACTTGAACCCGCCACGGGTGCACACGAACTCCCAAACATGAACCCCCCTCCCTCCTCCCACCCCACATTTTGAATATTCAAATATACTACTCTCAATCCCCATTTTTTCATGTTATCTCAAATGAAATTTGCTCTGTAACCAGATAACTCTGTGATTCCCTTCGTACACCAATGTCCACTCCTGTTTTGATGATCTTTATTGTTTGGTCATGTCTAACTCTTTGTAACCCCGTGGACTAGAGCCTGCCAGGCTCCTCTGTCCATGGGATTTCCAGGTAAGAATATTGGAGTGGGTTGTCATTTCCTCCTCCAGGGGATCTTTCTAACCCAGGGATTGAACCCACATCTCCTGCACTAGTGAGCAAATTGTTTACCACTGAATCATCAGGGAAGCCTGTTCTTGATAACACCTTATAATAAATTATTGATTTCCTGTCAAGAAATATCTCCTGATAAGCACTGCTAAATACCCTGAGTAATAGTAAATGGGAGGAAACCCAAAGGAAATTTTATATAAGGTATATTCAAATTATCATTTTCTTCAGTATTGAAACATTAAAGATAGGCTGATTATACTTTAAAGTTGGAGCAGTGGGTGAAGGAGGTTGGAGACAAGATGGCAAAGTAGGAGGACTTGAGCTCACCTTCTCTCAGGAAAACACCAAATTCACAACTAATGGCTGAATAACCATAGACAAAAAGAACTGGAACCTACCAAAAAAAGATATTCGACATCCAAAGGCAAAGAAGCCATAACGAGAAGGTAGGAAAGGTGCATTCAGAATATAATTAAATCCCTTACCCACCAAGTGGGTGATCCATATATATCACAGGTCCTCCCACAGAAAGGAGAGTTCTGAGCCCCACTTCAGGCTCCACAGCCTGAGAGCCTTGCATCAAGAGGAGGAGCCCCAGAGCATTTGGCTTTAAAGGCCCATAGGGCTTGATTGCGGGGAAGGCAATAGCACCCCACCCCAGTACTCTTGCCTGGAAAATCCAATGGACGGAGGAGCCTGGTGGGCTGCAGTCCATGGGGTCGCTAACAGTCGGACAGACTGAGCGACTTCACTTTCACTTTTCTCTTTCATGCATTGGAGAAGAAAATGGCAACCCACTCCAGTANGATTGCGGGGAAGGCAATGGCACCCCACCCCAGTACTCTTGCCTGGAAAATCCAATGGACGGAGGAGCCTGGTGGGCTGCAGTGCATGGGATCGCTAACAGTCGGACAGCCTGGGCGACTTCACTTTCACTTTTCTCTTTCATGCATTGGAGAAGGAAATGGCAACCCACTCCGGTATTCTTGCCTGGAGAATCCCAGGGATGGGGGAGCCTGGTGGGCTGCCGTCTATGGGGTCACACAGAGTCGGACACGACTGAAGTGACTTAGCAGCAGCAGCAGCAGCAGGGCTTGATTGCAGGTACTACACAAGACTAAGGGAAAGAGAAACTCTACACCTTGAGAGCACATACAAGGTCTTATGTGCACTGGAACCCAGGGGAAAATGCAGTGACTTCACTGGATCCTGGGCTAGACCTACCTGCTGGTCTTGGAGGATCTCCTAGGGAAACAGGGAAATGACTGTGGCTCACTGTGGGGACAAAGACACTAGTGGAGAGGTACTGGGGAGGTCCTGGGGAGCTCACTGACATGAGCTCTCCTGGAGGCTGCCATTGTGATATCAAGACCTGGCCCCACCCAACAGCCTATAAGCTCCAGTTCTGGGACACCTCAGGTCAAACAGCCAGAAGGGTGAAAACACAACCCCATCCATCAGCAGAGAGGATGCCTAAACTCTTCCTAAGCTCCCAGGCTCAGGAAGATATGACATGACTCTGTCCACCAGAGGGACAAGATCCATTTCCACTCACTAGTGGGCAGGCACCAGTCCCTCCTACCAGGCAGGAGCCTGCAGAAGCATCTTAGAGCACTTAGTCACCAGGTGGCAGACACTCAAAGCAAAAGGAACTAGAATCCTGCAGCCTGTGCCACAAAGACCACAAACACAAAGTTAGACAAGAGGAGAAGACAGAGGAACATATTCCAGAGAGAGGAACAAAATAAAACCACAGAAGAACAACTAAGTGAAGCAGAGTCAGGCAATATACTGGAAAAATAACTGAGTAATGATATAAAAGACAATCCAAGATTTCAGAAAAAGAATGGAGGCACAGAATGAGAAGATACAGGAATGTTTAACTAAGAGCCAGAAGATATAAAACAACAAACAACACTGAACAATACAATAGCTGAAATAAAGAATATATTCAGTTCAGTTCAGTTCAGTCACTCAGTCATGTCCAACTCTTTGCAACCCCATGAATCGCAGCACGCCAGGCCTCCCTGTCCATCACCAGCTCCCGGAGTCCACCAAAACCAATGTCCATCGAGTTGGTGATGCCATCCAGCCATCTCATCCTCTGTCGTCCCCTTCTCCTCCTGCCCCCAATCCCTCCCAGCATCAGAGTCTTTTCCAATGAGTCAACTCTTCACATGAGGTGGCCAAAGCATTAGAGTTTCAGCTTTAGCATCAGTTCTTCCAATGAATACCCAGGACTAATCTCCTTTACAATGGACTCGTTGGACCTCCTTGCAGTCCAAGGAACTCTCAAGAGTATTCTCCAACACCACAATTCAAAAGCATCATTTCTTCGGTGCTCAGCTTCCTTCACAGTCCAACTCTCACATCCATACATGACCACAGGAAAAACCATAGCCTTGACTAGATGGACCTTCATTGACAAAGCAATGTCTCTGCTTTTGAATATGCTATCTAGGTTGGTCATAACTTTCCTTCCAAGGCGTATGCATCTTTTAATTTCATGGCTGCAATCACTATCTACAGTGATTTTGGAGCCCAAAAAAATAAAGTCTGGCACTGTTTCCACTGTTTGCCCATCTATTTCCCATGAAGTGATGGGACCAGATGCCATGATTTTAGTTTTCTGGATGTTGAGCTGTAAGCCAACTTTTTCACTCTCCACTTTCACTTTCATCAAGAGGCCTTTTAATTCCTCTTCACTTTCTGCCATAAGGGTGGTGTCATCTGCATATCTGAGGTTATTGATATTTCTCCCGGCAATCTTGATTCCAGCTTGTGCTTCTTCCAGCCCAGCGTTTCTCATGAGGTACTCTGCATATAAGTTAAATAAGCAGGGTGACAATATACCGCCTTGATGTACTTCTTTTCCTATTTGGAACCAGTCTGTTGTTCCATGTCCAGTTCTAACTGTTAATCAATAGCAGAATAAATGAGGCAGAAGACTGGATAAGTGAGCTGGAAGACTGAACAGTGGAAATCACTACCACCAAGTAGAATAAATTAAAAATAAATAAAGGTGGAGCAGTAAATAATGTTTTGTTTCCTGATGTTACCAATAAGATAACCTATAATGGTATCTCTGTCATTTTCCAAATATGCTTACCAACTTTAATAGCAAAATCTTTAAATCATTTAAAAAAAAAACTAGCAGCATTATTCAAAATATAGATAATATGGTAATGCCAGATGTATCTATGACACCAAAATGAATAAAATAATATTATCACACAAAGAAGTAGGTGGAGCAATGAAAATAAACACTTTTACTTTCAACAATAAAGATGAATCTCACAAACATATTAAGCAAAAGAAGTACACCCAAAAGAATACTTACTATATAGTTAGACATATAAAGTACAAAAACACAGCAAAGCTAAAATATGCTGTCAGAGGTCAATATGTGGTTAACTGTGGTACAGGCGATGGTGATGGGGGATTAACATGAGAGGAGTTTCTGAGGTACTGGTAATAGTCTGTTACTTGAACTGGGTGCTGGCTGAGTGGACGTGTAGGACTTGTGAAAATTCGGTGACCTATATACTAATGTTTTCTATATGTTTATGTATATACTTCAATAAAATGTCAAAAATAATCCTCCTAGGATGCAGAATGTAATATATAAGTGCCTTCCTATTAATAGCCAGTGAATCTAAGTGAAGAGGGACTAGCACACAGGTGCCTCACAGCACAGGACAACAATGAATACAGAGGGTGGACACACAAGCTGAGTTCAGCAGCAACAGGCAGACATGTGCTAGATGAAGGCAGCACTCAGATGCAGAGACAGGCAAGAGAATAGCAGAACAGGCACAAAGGGAAGGAAAAATTATGACTAACAAAATGAGGCAATGCTCTCCACTTATTATCCAGATTTACTTTCTGATGGTTAAAGAATCCTTGCCACTGAGGAATACTGGCATATTTGGAAGGCAGACTTCCCAGATTTCCTATAACAAGAGCTGGAACCATGAGGAATATATCAAAACAAGGTAAATCAGAGAGTAATGTCATCAAAACGGCAAAATAGGAGTTTTCTAGCATGTTTTACCACAAAGAATACTGATTTTGACAAGTACTCATGGATGAGAGAGCCTTTGAAGAGGTGTAATAGTCCAGTGGAAAAACACCAGCACACCATTTAGAGCAAAAGCAATCTGAGGTTGGACACACTGGAGAAGTCAATAAACACTGGAGCGGAAGACTCCTTCTTCAAGTACAAAGATAGCAATACAAGATTTCAAGGAGCATAAAAAGCCAAAGAAACATGACACCATCAAAGGAACATCATAATTTTCTAGGAACCAACCCCAAATAAATGGATACCTATGATTTGCCAGATTAAGAATTCAAAATAGTTATTTTAAGGAAGCTCAGTGAGCTACAAGAAAATACAGAAAACAACTTAACTAAATCAGGAACTAATACATGAACAAAATAAGAAATCTAACAGAAAGATTTTAAATCATTTTATAAAGAAACAAACTGAAATACTAGAGCTGAAAAATAGTAAAATTTAAAATACAATAGAGAGCAACAACAGAAGATTTTATCAAAGCAGAAGAAAGAGTCTGTGAAGTAGAAGACAAATCATTTGAAATGATCTGGTCAAGTGAGAATAAACTTAAAAGAATTTTTTAAAATAGTTAGAAAAGCTATGTGAACCATGCTGCTGCTAAGTCACTTCATAGGATATCATTAATAGAAACAATATGTGAATTATTGAAGTCCCAGAGGAAAAGAAAGGAACAAAAATCTTATTTAAAAAAAGTAGTAGCTGAAAACCTCCGAAATCCAGAGAGCAATTTAGACATTCAAGTTCATGAAGCTCATAAGTCAACAAACAAACTCATGTAGAGAATGTCTCCAAGACACATTATAATAAAATTGTCTAAAATCAAAGATAAGAAAATTTTTAAAGCAATAAGAGAAAAAAAATCCTGACATACATGGGAGCTCCCAAAAAGCTATAAGCAAATGTCTCAGCAGAAACCTTGAAGGTCAAGAGAGAGTGACGAGATATATTGATGGTCCTGAAAGGAGAAACAAACAAACAAAACCTTCCAACTAAGAAAAACTTACCTTGCAAACCTGTCCTTCAGTAATGAAGGAGAGATAAAGACTCTCTCAGACAAATTTTAAAAAACCTAAGGGGGTTAATCACCACTAGACCTGTCTCTTATACACATCTACACCACAATTCAAAAGCATCATTTCTTCAGTGTTCAGCAAGATATATTGATGGTCCTGAAAGGAGAAACAAACAAACAAAACCTTCCAACTAAGAAAAACTTACCTTGCAAACCTGTCCTTCAGTAATGAAGGAGAGATAAAGACTCTCTCAGACAAATTTTAAAAAACCTAAGGGGGTTAATCACCACTAGACCTGCCTGACAAATGCTGAAAAGAGTTCTTCAAGCTGAAATCAAAAGATGCTAATTAGTAACATGAAAATAGGAAAATATGAAGCACACTGGTAACGTAAACTCATGGGCAAATTCACAATAAACAAATAGTGTAAAAATTCTTATGTATTAACCTCTTATCACCAGTATAAGACTAAAGGGAAAAAGTATTAAAAGTTACTATAATTAAAATAATTGTTAATACTACAACAATTAAAAAGTTATAAATTGTGACATTAAAGTAAAAAAGTTTGAGGGGTGAATTTTTGTATGCAAACTAGGTTAAGTTGATATCAGCTTAAAATAGACCATTATATGTATGTTTTATGTAAGCCTAATAGTAACTCCTTGACGTACTCCTTTTCCTATTTGGAACCAGTCTGACCTTCCATGTCCAGTTCTAACTCTTGCTTCCTGACCTGCATACAGATTTCTCAAGAGGCAGGTCAGGTGGTCTGGTATTCCCATCTCTCTCAGAATTTTCCACAGTTTATTATGATCCACACATTCAAAGGCTTTGGCATAGTCAATAAAGCAGAAATAGATGTTTTTCTGGAACTCTCTTGCTTTTTCCATGATCCAGTGGATGCTAGCAATTTGATCTCTGGTTCCTCTGCCTGTTCTAAAACCAG
>SJYX01002667.1:132446-151731 GCA_006410675.1 Oreotragus oreotragus
GCAAAGTGATGTCTCTGCTTTTTAACATGCTGAAGGTTTGTCAGAGCTTTTCTTCAAAGTGACTAGTGTCTTTTAATTTCATGGCTGCAGTCACCATCTGCAGTGACTTTGGAGCCCAAGAAAATAAAATCTGTTAGTTTCCCCATTTTCCCCTTCTATTTGCAAAGGAGTGATGGGATCACATGCCATGACCTTAGTTTTTTGAATGCTGAGTTTTAAGCCAGCTTTTTCAATCTCCTCTTTCACCTCATCAAGAGGCTCTTTAGTTCTTCTTCCCTTTCTGGTATTAGAGTGGTGTCATCTGCATATCTGATGTTATTGATATTTCTTCCAGCAAGCTTGAATCTGACTCTTGATTCAACCAGCCTGGCAGGGCGACAATACAGCCTTGACATACTCCTTTCCCAACGTGGAACCAGTCTGTTGTTCCATGTTCAGTTCTCAGTGTTGATTCTTGACCTGCATATAGGTTTCACAGGAGGCAGGTAAGTGGTCTGGTATTCCCATCTCTTGAAGAATTTTCCACAGTTGGTTGTGATCCACACTGTCAAAGGCTTTAGTGTAGTCAGTGAAGTAGACGTAGATGTTTTTCTGGCATTCTCTTGCTCTTTCTATGACCCAGCAGATGTTGGCAACTTGATCTCTGGTTCCTCTGCCTCTTCTAACTTCAGCTTGTGCATTGGGAAGTTCTTGGTTCATGTACTGTTGAAGCCTAGCTTGAAGGATGTTTAGCATTACCTTGCTAGCATGTGAAATGAGCACAACTGTGTGGTAGTTTGAACATTCTTTGCCATTGCCTTTCTTTAGGACTGGAATGAAAACTGACCTTTTCTAGTCCTATGANTGGCGTGCTGCGATTCATGGGGTCGCAAAGAGTCAGACACGACTGAGCAATTGAACTGAACTGAACTGATGCAAGGACAGGGTGTGCAAGGATGCAGAGGATCAGAAATGAGAAGCCTTAAGCAATTGTCTTTATCAATAGACAATGTGAAGGTTTGCTGAGGGCTATTTGGGGAGAACAGATTATAAGAGATTGTAAAAGCTGAAGAACTTTTTTCCCCTCTAAAATTTCTTCCTAGAAAAGTAAAATCCTCTGTGCCTCATGGATTTTCTGCCACTTATAAGGAATCTCAGTTATCTCTGTCTCATTTTTCAGACACCACAACATCTGATAAAATTTGCTACTTAAATATTTGTATTTTTTTCTGCAACTCTAACACATCCTTGTTCTTAAACTCTCCTGGAAGCCAGCATAATGTATTGTGTCAAAAGTTCTTGGCACTCCAGGCCAAGAGCCAATTCACCTCATTGTAGAGCTATACAAGCAGAAAAACTAACTGTAGTTCCAATCAGGTACCAGGAAGGTGGCTACCTCTGTGTTTCCACCTTGTGACAGTTGTGTCCTGAATAGCAGGACATTAGGAGGAAAGAGCAAGCTGGGTGAGTCCTAAAGGATATCTAACTGGGCCTCAGTGCTCACATGATGGTTAAAAGCCTCCTTTTCCTATCCAGTAACTTTTCTTCTTCTCTTTATCAGGTTCTTTTCTTCACTTTGTTTTTCCTTTTTTTCAACACCTTCCCTAAGCTCTAAACAATAAAATAGGAGAAAAGTTCATCTCATGATCAAATGTTTTAATATGCTTCTGGAAAGTGTTTACTGAGTATTAGAGTCACCAAGCTGAATATTTCTATAGACATTGTGTCTGCAACTCATGAAAATCTCTTTAAAATGGCTGTTTATCTACATGCCATTCATTTTTTTCTAATTAATAATCAAATTTTTCCTAAAGCAATGGACCAATTGCAAAAAGATTTGTGTGGAGGAAGGAGTGTGAAGATTATTCATTACATGAAAATCCGCCCCCCAACCAAAAAAACAGGTGCACACACATTTTCTTTTCTTTACAAAAATAATTTCATCTTAGAGCATTAAGAAATACAATTTACTGTTTTTTAAAAAAACTAATTTTCACCTATATTTTCAGGATTCCACTGGGAGACTTAAAGTAAAGAGACATTCATCTTTGTAATTTTACAGTTTTTTTTTTTTTTTAAATTTTCAGTCNTTACAAAAATAATTTCATCTTAGAGCATTAAGAAATACAATTTACTGTTTTTTAAAAAAACTAATTTTCACCTATATTTTCAGGATTCCACTGGGAGACTTAAAGTAAAGAGACATTCATCTTTGTAATTTTACAGTTTTTTTTTTTTTTTTAAATTTTCAGTCACCTGCTTTAATGACAGAAGTTTTCTCCCCATACAGATGACCTGCGGAGAAGGCAATGGCACCCCACTCCAGTACTCTTGCCTGGAAAATCCCATGGATGGAGGAGCCTGGTAGGCTGCAGTCCATGGGGTCGCCAAAAGTCGGACATGACTGAACGACTTCACTTTCACTTTTCATTTTCATGCATTGGAGCAGGAAATGGCAACCTACTCCAGTGTTCTTGCCTGGAGAATCCCAGGGAAGGCACAGCCTGGTGGGCTGTCGTCTATGGGGTCTCACAGAGTCGGACACGACTGAAGCAACTTAGCAGCAGCAGCAGCAGCGACAATCTGACTCTAGGAACCTGGGACTGATATGGCAGAAGCCTCTACTTCACTTCATGAAATTGTGGGCTTTTTATTAGAGCAAGATTTCTTAACCACAGAACCATTTCTTTAGGAGCTTCAGTGTCCTCAGGGTAAGAAAACATGCTTAAAATGATTGAGGATTCAAAGAGCTTTCCTTTATCCAAGTCAGAGCAGAACTGAACAAGTGACCGTTTGTTAAAGGTAGCTTCCATATGTAATTTAAACCATTGTTGATGAGCTTCAAAATTTATCTTATATTATAATAGATTGGTTTATATTACTTACTTTGAATGGGTCTTTTACTCACACATAATTTTATATCATACATTAATCATTTGAAAATATTGTATTGGTTTACAGAGTTATGTAGATCTTCCAAATATTGACACATTTATAATACAAGCTATTTTAAAGACATTATTTGTTAGTATTACCTTTGATCTCACCAGAAAAGTCTTCAGGTATTGGGAAGATATTAGGCTCACAGCAGCTTATATAAGTTTTTTAAAATTTATTTTTTGCTTGAAAGCTCTAATTTCACCTTTGGCGACAAATATTTTCCATTTTTATTCTTCAAAGCAATAGGTTCACCTTGTTCATTTGTGAGAAAATGTCTACCAAATACCCAAACTATTGTCTGAATATCAGTTTGTTGGTCAGTCATTCCTTCAAGTAAAAATAAAATAAATGTTCTAATAAAAGAAAAGTGATTAGTTTAGCTCACATCTCAGCCACTCATGCCTTTCCTCCAGGCAACCATTGTATTTCAGTATATAGCAGAAGTGCTGTAGTTGTACTTCCTGTTTCACATACAGAATGTGACTCAGGTTTGAGATCTAAAAAAAGTTAACTAGTTTTACTGCTTCATCAAGGATTTTCTTAAGTGAAATTGTAATTTTTAAACTGCAAGTGCATAGCAGTAAATAATAGCATGACTAATAAGAATGCAATGAATACAATGACAGCTGGGTGTCACTGCCTTGATTCATGCTACGATGCCAACAGTTTTATCCATCATTACTTTTGTGTCAGTGGTGCAATTGTCAGCACAGAGAAAATAGTAAATAATGTCTGAGTGTATTTACAGAAAAATTTTTACCTTTTGTATGTCCTAAAAAGTCTTGGGAACGTCCTAGCATATAAGACTACAACTTGAGAGTCTCTGCTCTAGAACACTACTGGGTAGACACAAGTGTATGTGTATACAGACTGAAAATGTACATAGGTTTGTATATTTATTTTCAGACAATGTACAGAGCCTTCATCATGTTGTTAGAGGATGTTGTGTGACTTAGCTCTTTTTCAAATAAAGAAACGCAGCTTAAATAAGCTAAATTATTTGGCCAAAGGTAAAAAGCTTTGTGTGTGTGGCATGGTAGATTCAGGGGACCGTTTTATTTCTTTGACCCCAAAGTCCATATTCTCAAACTTTATGCTAAATCTTAGCATAACACGTTTTGAAAATTGGTACAGGAATACAAAACTTGGAATATGCAGTGGATGCCTCAGGGGTAAAGAATCCGCTTGCTATGCAGGAGATGCAGGAGACACAGGTTGAATCCTTGGGTCAGGAAGATCCCCTGGAAGAGGAAAATGGCAACCCACTCCAGTATTCTTGCCTGAGAAATCCTGTGGACAGAGGAGCCTTGTGGGCTACAGCCCAAGGGGTTGCAAACAGTTCGACATGACTGAGCAACTGAGCCCATGAACACAGAGTATTGGGAGGCTTTGGAAAAGAAGTCCCATCAGTTTTAGAGACCAAGAGAGACTTGGTGATCCTGAAAGGAAGATGTCATTTGGGATGATCTGATGGATGGTAGGGTTTTACAGAGTAGAAGAGATTGTTACAGATAGAAGCAATGGCATAAACAAAGGCAGGAAGCCAGGAAATTGAGGGCTGTGTGTGGGAAACCATGAGTAATCTATTTCAGCTGGAGAGTCTGGGAATCATATACAAATGAACTTAGTAAAACGTGTTGGAATCAGAGGGCCATATGCCAAACTAAAGAGTTATATAAGATTCATGTTTCCATGGAGCCATTGAAAGACTTTTGAATAGGGTTTGGGTATAACTGGGCTCTTACTTTGGTGCATTCTTGGGACACTGTTACTCAGTGAGTAGCCATTATTTAATATCAGAACACTTTCAATTGAAAGCGTTTATGAGGAACTGTTTATTACCATTGTGAAGAAAGAATGATCAAAAGAATAATTTACTTTCTTTGGAGAAGGAAATGGCAATCCACTCCAGTATTCTTGCCTGGAGAATCCCATGGACGGAGAAGCCTAGTAGGTTACAGTCCACGGGGTCGCAAAGAGTCGGACACGACTGAGCGACTTCACCTTTTGGTTAAAAAAAAGATGAATAAACTTCACAGTGTGGGTTTCTATTAATGCTTGCAAAACATATTCACTTGCACAGTCGTTTCCTGCTTATCATTGGATCAATACAACCAAACAATTATTAATACTTCTCAAAATGATTTCTATTCATATTATCTGGTCCATACTAAAGATTTGACCTGACAGATGGAAAAGAAACATCAACTAAGATTTCCTTTCAGTCTGCTCACTCCAATGTGAACTATTGAAATGTGTTTAAGTTACTTTGGAAAGAGTGAATGAAGCCTAAGAGTAAACCAGAACACAGAGATTACTGAGTTGATGAGAGCAGGAACTCCACATTCCTGCTCTGAAGAAAGACCCTCTGTAACTAGAGGACTTTGTGGGCTTCCCCTGCCAATGAAGGTTGCTCCATGCTTGTATTCTGAGATGGTTTGCCTCCCTCTGGGGGCCTCATAGAGCCATTCGTTGCCATCAAATGGCTTCTACGTCAGATGAATGAGGCTTATGAATAAGCAGCTCTCCCATAAGTTCCAGTCTGTAAAGATTCAGACATCTCATTTCATCTGGAAACCAGTACTGCACTGGCTGAGTACTGTTACCACCACTGTTAATACTGGTACCACTGTTACTACAATTGCTGGTGGCTATATTTTGAGGACTAAGTATTGAGTCTATGTTAAATGCAGTATATGCAATCATGTAAGATTTATTTCCTTGATTTTTTTATATCAGAAAACTACAGCTTAAAAGAGTTAAAAAATTTTCTCCAAATGTACAAAACTAGTAAAGTGAGGGTCTGTCTACAAAGATCCATTGCCGTAGCTCTCCTCCCTCATCCAGATAATGCCGACTTATCCTCAAGCTTCAGTTTAAAAGTCATTGCCTCAGAAGACTTTCTTGACCCACTAGAATTAATCAAATTATCTTTTCATAAATTTATATACCTCCCATATTTAAAATTTTTTATACAGTTTTCATATTATACTTGTTTAATATCTGTCATAACTACCAGACTCAAAATGCCTTTCAAGATAGGAACAGTTTGTTTCTAGCTCACCTCAGTATCCGTTTGACTGAAAGTCTAAATTGACTTATCCTAAATTATTTACAGTCCTCATTCTATTGGGATGGTCCTGTCAGAAAGATGATGCTAGCTGGAAAGATTTTATACTTCAGATACTCTGACCATTAATGCCTCAAGAGCCTTTTGTCTCATCTCTGAGACCAAGAAAGAAGGCATTATAAGGCAGCATAGAAAGGTGAGGCAGCATAGAAAGTCCTTGTTCAAGAGCACTGGAGTGGGTTGGACACCTGACCTGGGGACCTCAAGCAATGGGGTTCATAATGAAAGAACTGGTTATCTGAAACACCCAAACAGAACAAGAAAAATTGAGATAAGACAGCAACATATGAGTTTTTTCAGCTATATCTACCTTTCCCCAAAATCTTGATATCCTTCTCTCACAACAGTGGCACTGGATATGATTCTTAGCATGCATCAGGCCAAGATTGACATAACCAAATGGCAAAAGGGAAATTGAAGATTGTGTACCAGGAACACATTTTCCTTTGTAGTTAACAAGGGGCCTGGAACATGGTCTTCGATCAGTGTGTATTTGTTGACAGAGTGATTGAAACTTCCTGAGATCCACTGGTTGGCAAAAGGTTATTTGATAACCTTTCATGGATATTGTCACTTAATTTGGTTTCTATAGATTTAGTAAACTCGTGAGTTTATGTGTTTTAGAAGTTAATGTATGCAATTGAAATCATAAAAAATGCTTACCATTAATGCATAAAATAAAACTATTTTCTATTCTTGTTTAAAATGCTGGTTGACACATGCAAAATTGATTTCATGAACTACTAATGGATTACAAATCTCTTCCTTTAAATTTATTTTTTAAAATTTATTTATTTGAATTTATTTTCAAATATATACCCATACACACACACATTTTTGCATATACTGTGTCAATATGTACAAGGGTTACATGTCCTTTCACCCCAGGCAAATGAGTTTGAAAGGTACTGTTCTAAATCAGTGCTGAATTCTCTTCCCCAGTCCTTGCTTAGAAACATCTGGTATGTCCTGTGGCTGCAGACCATCTCATCAGGTCCCCAAGCCCATTTGTAGCCTGAAGGCAGATCTTATTTCTGCACAAATGGCAGGATTTCTGCACATATTATTGATGGAGAGGTCTGTCTTGCTCAGAGGCATCCAGAAGATCAGCGGATATTTCCTTTTCTAGAAAAATACTCCAGGGCAAGGAGGGGCAGGGGATGAGGTTTTTTTAAACTAATTTGGATGGCAACTCTTTTTTCTCCCCTTCTTTTTTGAGCATGGCTTATAAATGTAATAGTTCTAGTATTTCTCAAGCATCATGGGAGTGGAAATTAATACAATTCTGTTTTATTAACCAATTTCCCCTTTTCTTGTTAATTGTACTTTAAAAATGACTATGTGCAAGAACGTCTTTCCCAGATGGGCTGACAGGGGAAAAGAGATTATTTCATCATTTAATTCAGCACTGTCAATATCCTCTAAAGTCAGTTACACTGGAGAAAAGGAAGATGTAAAAAAGGAAGATTGTGCAAGTTGTTACAAAAACACAATTTAGGCAGTGCCAAGATTAAAAGGTTAGTGGGGCTAGTTCACTGGAGAATTGATTAGGACAGCAGCCCACAAACTGCTTCTACCAGAATTTAAGAACTGTTTATTTTTGTAGGGCCACATTTCAAACCCCAGACTGTGAACAAACATTTTTCTTAGTTTTCTTTTTTTTAGACTCAACCATCTGAATGTTGACACTAACCTTGTTTCTTATGAACACGGTTTGAATTTGGCTTTATTATTCTGGTTATGTTAAGTATTGGAATCATTTTATGTATTTTAAATTACAAGACTTCCTATGCTATGTCCAAAGTGTGAAGACATATAGTGGGGAATTTGAACATGATCCTGACATCAAAGACCATCAGAGATGATAAATACATACTTACTTAAAACAAGGACTACCCAGGTGGCGCTGGTGGTAAAGAACCCACCTGCTAATACAGGAGACAGTTGTGGCTGGACATTATAGTCACTCAACAGATCGCTGCAAAACACAGAGAGCCTGATTCTCTCTCAGACCAATTAAATGTGAGATTCTGTGGGCAGAGCTCAGGCATCATTATTTCCTAAAAGCTTCTCAAGTGCAGGTGGCCTGGGATCTATCCCTAGTCAAAGAACTAGATCCCATATGCCACAACTAAAGATACCTCATGCCATAATAAAGACCGAAGAGCCCATATGTGTGGCAAATAAGACCCAGAACTGCTAAGTAAGTTAATAAATAGATTATAAACAAAAGAAATAAAGGCTGAACTCTCCCATTGAATTAGCAACTATAAGGTTAGCAGAAACCATGGCAATAGCACTTTTAGTGTGGTGATGGGAGTAGAAACTATATTGCAATGATTTGAAAACTGAATGCAAGACAAAGAGGTAGAAACAAATGAATACAAACTACCTGTCTCAGAATATTGGCTCTGTAAGGGAGGAGAATCTACTAGAGGGAGCATTCAGTTCAGTTCAGTTGCTCAGTTGTGTCCGACTCTTTGCGACCCCATGGACTGCAGCAAGCCAGGCCTCGCTGTCCATCACCAACTCCCGGAGCATACCCAAACTCATGTCCATCGAGTCAGTGATGCCATGCAACCATCTCATCCTCTGTCATCCCCTTCTCTTCCTGCTTTCAATCTTTCCCAACATCAGGGTCTTTTCAAATGAGTCAGCTCTTTGCATCAAAGAGAGCAGTAGATAGGAAGAAAGTTCAATTTTTAGAAGATAAATGCACTTGTTTATAGACAGAAGATCAGGTGAATAATAGACAGTGAAAGGCTGATAACATAGGATTAAGAGGGCATAACAAGACAGTTAAGAAACCAGAAGATATGAAATGCAGAGAAAGATGGAGGCACAGATGACAGACAGGAAGAAGCCACTCCTCCTATTGGAACTATACGGAAAGAATAGGTAACAAGTAAAGATGGGGATAAATTTTATGTAAGGAAGGAGAGAATATTTGAGAGTCTTTGTCCAATGCCTCTATTTTCTTATTGGACCTGGAGGTGAAATCTTCTGTGCTAAGATAGGAATTGTGAGGGGTGGGTAAGAAGAATCAAGAAAGAGTTAAAATATTAACTTTAGAGAATAAAGGTTAGTAGAGATGGGGAACATAAAGGATTTCTGGGCAGAGTTGCAAGTCCAGGTGTTAATACAGTTTTGGCTGGATTTTAAATTGAATAACACTAGTCACAAATGTGAGACTGATTTTGAAAAGTGGGTGACTTAGGCTCACTCATGGGATGTACTAAATGCTAGGCTAAAGCTAAATTATTGAGTAGTTATTAATGAGTATTTGATAAGACTTTTCATTAGGGAGTGGTACGATCAGAGTCATGAAGCTTTTAGGGGGCTATATTGGGAGAATGGTAGATTAGGGCCAAAAAGGGACCAATTAGAAGGGACTATTTATATCATCTAGCAAAAAATAATTTCAACCAGTATGAGGAAAGTGGAAATTAAAAAAAAAAAAGAACAAGAGCAGACACAGACTATTTTTTAACAGTAATGTCTACAAGCTTCCATCACTGGCTTAATGAAAGTAAGAGAAAAGAAAAAGTTGATGGTGAATCCAAGGCTTCATATCTAGATGACTGGGAGAATGGCAAAGGCCTTCAAAACAAGCAAGAGACATAGTAAAGTTGGGGAGAGGTAATGATAGGTGTGGTATTGGGTATGTCCTGTTTGAGATGCAACCATGATATTCAAAGGTAGATGAACTGGAAATGTAGAAGTGTGATGTGACCATCACAATTTGAGGACAATTGACTTAAAATGATTGTTGAAGCTATGAGAAGGGCTGATGTCAATTATGGGATGTAGATAAAGCAATGCACATAGAAATGGCTTCTTTTTATGGGAGGGGAGTTGGGCAGAAAAGGAATAAGTAAAAGATTAAGGGAAGAAGATGTTAGAAGAGAAATGTATAGAGACTTGGAAGCTAAGAAGGAAAGGGTATCAAGTCACCAATAACAAACCAGGAGACCAAATGTTTGAGGCCTAATGGGATAAAGGATGAAGAAATTCTCAGTAAGTTATGATAATTAGAAATTCAACAGGCCTAAAAGAGAATGATTTCATTAGGGTGGTGGAATCTAAAGCCAATCACATGGATTTAAATAACTTTATGGACAGTAAGAAAAGAGAGGCAGGAGCTAAACTTTGGAAAGATGGATAACTATGATGAGCAACTTAAAGAAGGAATGAAATGCAACATCTGAAAATTTTTAAGGGGGAAAAGATAATAAAACAAAAGTGATTGGACACAGAAGTCTAGTGAAGGCTGAATGAGCAAATCTGTAGAGATATATATTGGGTACACTGAATTGTAGGAACAACTGGGAGAAGTTGAGATTAAGGGCATACAAAATTAAGGATGATCAAGTGTCAAAGCCATATGAGTATTTAACTATTAACATATAAAAGTAAAGGAGGGAATGTCATCTCTACTATACTTTATTGAAACTAATATGTACATTTTAATGTTAATGTTACCTTTAATGTTAATTTTAACATTTTAATGTTTCTGAAATTGGAATATAGTTTACAATCAGTGTGAAAAGAAATTTGCTAATCCCAAAGAGGAAAAGTTAGCTTTAATATTGTTGCTCCTTTTCTGTTACATGATAGTTTAGCTATGTGTAGAAATTATCTGTTTTTTCTATTGCCCTTTTAATTATTTGCATAGGTAACTTCATATGACATTGAATTAAGTTTGAATTCCCAGCAATAACTATGAAGTTCTTTTAAAAGTTATACTTTTGCAGAGGAGGGGTTGTGTGTATCTGAATGAATAGCATAAATAGAGAGTCTAATATACATTAGGTGGCAGTAATAGCCAAATCTCTCAGAATATATAAAAGTATTTTNGTTCTAAGTGAATGGAAAATGCAAGGGAAAAATTAAATAAAAGAACAATATAATCAGCTGAAACCAAAATAGATGGGAATTGGGATTGAGACTGTGAGGATAAAGAGGGGCAAGCAAAAGAGTGAGGGTAAATAGCACCAAAGGCATTTACTAGCCCACATTATTTATTTATTTTTCCTAGCCAATCTGCGAGGTCATGGTAATAAAAGAAATAAAATCAGTCAGTCCTGCTTCCCAAGCAGTAATTCAAAAAGTGGCACAATCAGTTAATATTAAGCAACTGTGGTTGGCACAGAATGTAATAATAAAGTAGTGAGCTGGAAGGGGACTTAGGAAGGGAGTTGTGCCCAAGAAAAACCTAGACAAGCAACCAGTGACCAACGAAGCTTCCAACCACAGTTTCTGATTGAGATCCAGTGTCATTTTCACTGTGCTACTCAACTGAGAAAGAAATAAATGCAAAATTAACTTGCAAGATGAATAACTTAAAACAATAAAATGTATAGTAAACAAAGGAAACAGCTCAAAAGTAGAAGTCAGTGAGATAAAATGGGCTAACTGACAAAATAAATTTCTCCTAGGTTCAGTTCTATTACTAATGGGGTTGAATCGGGTCCTCACTGCCTGTGCATAAACCCCTTCCAAAAAAGTATAGCATGGTGAACCTCCTTTTTCCCTAGAACAATTTCATTTTTTTCTTGTTAGTCCCATATTTTATCCCACCTCCACCTTGTAGTCCATATATATTCCATACATTCCTTGTGCATGTGTAGTCAGTCGCTTCAGTCATATCCAACTTTTTGTGATCTGTGAATGGTAGCTCGCCAGGCTCCTCTGTATTCCTGCTAATAGCAGTGAGCCTAGACTGTCTTGCTCTTGAACTGCAGTCACTTTTCAGCTATGTTCTTGGGCAAGTTCCTTAGTCATTTTAAGCTTCTGTGTTCTTATCTCTAAAATGGGTATTAATAACAATTTCATGGAGTTTTTATCACAAGATGCAAGTCTTATGATATTTAAATATAGTCGCTTTTACATAATAAATTACATGATAAATGGCAGCTATTGTGAATTTGTCATTAGTGGCTTAACTTTCATAGCCAATTACTCTGTCTAAATCGCTTTACTTCAACTATTTTCTCTAATCTGCTTTTCTTTTTGTCCAGGTTGCTCACTAACATAGAATGTTTAAATCAACAGATAGCTCTTGCTATGGACTAAGACTAGCTCCAAACCAAATGCTTTCTGAATTTTTCTCCTGCTATAGCCCAACTAGTACTAAAAGTCCCATTTCAGTCTTATTATATCTGAAGTCCCCCCCCAAATGTCCTAAGAAACAACAAAATTATTTTCCAAACTCAATGTCTGTGCTGCAGAAATAAAACTTTATTGCTTTATTTACCAATTGCCTGTTGATGACTTTTTCCCCTTCTGTAACATTTGTTCTTACCATAAACTTCATGTTGATGTATGGCAAAACCAATACAGTATTGTAAAGTAAAATAAAATAAAATGAAAAAAAAAAAAGAGAGAGAGAGACAGAATCTTTCCTAAAGCTTAGCACAATGCTGAACTCAGGCTCAGCAAATAATACTTGAGTGAATAATCGATTTATTTCCAAACTGGATAGATTGGTGTTATTTTAAATACTAGAGTTCTTAGACTCTTGGTTTCTCTATCCAAAATCTTTTCAAATATCAGATTAAGGCAAAGTTACTATACTCATGTCCATTGTTGTCCTCATTAAAGGACACTAGAATGAAATACAAAATTTTGGCTTATATTTTGAAATGGACTAATCAGGTTTCTGTATGAAAAAATAATGAATATGCTTCCTTTTGGAAAACAAGCTCTAATATAGCACACGTGCTTTAGATATATATTCAGCCTTCAATATCTAGGATATCCATATCTACCTATCTATCCAGATGATGTGGCAGTACTTTTAAGGATAAACTTTAAATTGCTTTCTCCTTATAGGTAAGGGAAGCACCCAACTCTTCTCTGTGTTGACTAGTTTCTGATGGACAACATTGCTCTAAAGCAATCTCTTCAGTTCACTGAAGTACTAGAAACTGTTAATAAAATGATTCCAATTTTCTTAAAAAATTTTTTTCGCATTCAGATTTAGAAACATTTTGAGTAGGAAGTTTTTCTTCTTGGACCAGATCCAAGACTAAGCAAATAATTATACTCTTTTCTTTTTTTTTTTTTCACAATTCTGAAGTTAATGGTATACTTCTTGCAGTTGTGGGCAAGACAAGTTTCATGTTAGAATACTTCAAATATTATAATAGGGTTCACTAACTATTCTTTTTTCCATGGAGCTAAACTGTTATATTCCACAGAGTTTTATTGAAACCGGAATCTATGAGTCACATTTGAATTCATCTCTTTAAAATACATTGTAACCCTCTATTATTTTTTTTAAACCATCTTCTCATAAAATAACCCTGGTTAGCCACTTTAATGAGCAATTTTGTCCTTACTTTTATTTCTTAATGAACTTTTCCCCTCTGGCTGAATCCTAGTCTCATGGTTTATTTTCATTGCTCTAGTGACATTGGTCAGGGACAGCTCTGTAAAATTAATCATCACATTAGACTAGACTTCAGCAAAAATTCTTTTTTGGAGCAAGAGGAAGTTCCATAATCCCACCAGCATCCTCCTCTGGTGTTTTCTTTCTTTTTTTTTCACTCAAAAGATTAGGTTCTATAAATCAATAGAATACAGCAAGTATGGAATGGAGTAGAAAATAGAATGACTTTCTAATAAGCCAAAGGTATAAGAGAATTACTTTTCTTCATGTTTATATTATGGTTAAAAATGTATCATAAATTATTGCTGAATTAGGTTGCTAAGTATTTTAAATGAAAGCATTCAAGTTACTTATGATTTGTCTAACTTCTTAAGTAAATTTATATAATAAATCAATTTGCCGGTTCAAAGACTTAATGGGTTGGTTGACCGCTCAGCTTCTCTTAACCATAGCTGAATCACAGATTCCAACAGACATGACTCAAATAACTGATTGCTCTTCAGAGACTTGGACTTTAGATGACAGCCTTTGTGAAATGCATTGACTCTGTCCCCAAGTGGCAATGCTGTGATTCTTACTGAAACAACTGTGCAGTTTAGATGCAGTTGAAGTAAACCGTCAAAGTAAGAGAGTAAGAAGGTCTGTAAGTTAAAAGTCAAGGCTAGCTGTATGTTCAATGGAGAGTTATTGTTAGGTGTCTACCATCCAGAGATTTTTAAAACTCCACTTTATTTCAACAAGTAATTTGGGCAGTGGAAAAAAAAATTGTCCTCACACTTCCTGCTTCTATACAATTCCTAATTATTTTCATTGCTTAGTTGGTTATGTTGTTAATGGTGGCTTAGATGGTAAAGAATCTGCCTGCAATGCAGGAGGTGCAGGTTCAACCCCTGGGTTAGGAAAATTCCCTGGAGAAGGAAATGGCAACCCACTCTAGTATTTTTGCCTGGGAAATCCCATGGACAGCGCAGCCTAGAGGGTTACAGTCTATGGGATTGTAGAGTCGGACATGAATTAATGACTAAACAACAACATACGTTATAACATACTCTTACTATTGCTTTTCTCGGGTAGTTGCTTCTTCCATGCAATAATTCAGATTTCTAGTAGAAGTGTCTTTTCCTCTTACAATAAACTCTAACCTATGACTCCCACCCTCTAGGGTATAAACTCTGAATTCACTAGGTGCTTAAATGTTTAAGACCTTAAAAAAAAAAATGAGAAACTAAGGAAATCAGTGATTTGCTGAAGTTATACAACTGAATAGTTCTAAGACTTGGTTCTCCTCACTCCCAGGGCAAATTCTTATAAGCTGCCATTATGATCTCCTTGTGTTTATTGCTCAATCATGGAGAAATCTTCCCACATATTCTTTTATTTGGGATATGTGAAACAAAGACAAATTTGAAATTTCCTCACATCTTCTGAAACCTATTCTGATTCACAATGTGAGTTGGTCACAAGACATATAATTAAACAAGCAAACAAACAAAAAGAGAGAAACCTTATTTCTTCATAGCTAAATGTTCTTTTGCCCATAGCCTTTGGATTGTGTGAAATGCATATACTGAAATCTGGGAAGGCAGATACTGTAAAACTATTAACAATGATTTACATAGTCCTAGGAGTAAATTTTTAAATTTAATCAGGAAAATGTTTTGTTAATAGGGTAGACAATGAGAGGAAAAAGCCAGGAGGGATAGGTAAACTAGTTGTCTGTCAAAGATAAGCTTCTGCCCTCTGCTATCTCTCTGGATCATTTAACTCTGGGGAACCATCATATCCTTTTGGTGGTATTTTTAATGTTAATGACAACACATGCTGGCAAAGGATCTGTGCTCAGTCATTTAGGACTCTCTGTGACCCTATGGACTGCAGCCTGCCAGGCTCCTCTGTCCATGGGATTTCTCAGGCAAGAGTACTAGAATGGGTAGCCATTTCCTCCTCAAGGGAATCTTCCCAACCCAGGGATCAAACCCCAATCTCCTGCAGCTCCTGCACTGGCAGGCACATTCTTCACCACTGAGCCACCTGGAAAGCTTTCCCTCAAATACTGTTGTACTAACAAATAAATTAACATTCTCATTGTAACTGCTCATTTTGGCCTAAACAGGGGGTCCACTTGCAGTGAAAACACAAAATGGAGGAGGAGCAAGAAGAGGGAGAAGGGAAAGACATTTGCTGCCATCTTACTTTGAACTGTATCTTGATATTCTGTATCTAGATAATGATGGTTGCTGTTCACTGATAGAACTTTAAACTGTTTCTCAGAACATTTTTGCTTACAATACTGGTGTGTGACTTTTGAGACACCAGTTACTGAAACCAGTCAAATGTAGATAATTGATTCATGTAAATCTCCAAATTTTTAGAGAAAAATTTTAAACATGTAGCAAAGTTGAAAGGGGCTTCACAGTAAACATCAGTATACTAATCTCCTAGATGCAGAATGACATTACTATACTTATTTTATCACATTCTCAATCATCAGTTATCCATCTTATTTTTGATGCATCTCAAGTTAAGTTGCAGATGTCAGTTCAGTTCTTCCGACATATTTCTTTATGCATATAATTACCTGCCTCCTGAGAAACCTGTATGCAGGTCAAGAAACAACAGTCAGAACTGGACATGGAACAATGGACTGTTTAAAAATTGGGAAAGGAGTACATCAAGGCTGTATATTGTCACCCCACTTATTACCTTATATGCAGTGGACATCATGCAAAACCCTGGGCTGGATGAAGCACAAGCTGGAATCAAGATTGCCAGTAGAAATATCAATATTGTCAGATATGCAGATGACACCAGCCTTACGGCAGAAAGCGAAGAACTAAAGAGCCTCTTGATGAAAGTGAAAGAGTAGAGTGAAAAAGATGCCTTAAAACTCAACGTTCAAAATACTAAAATCATGGCATCTGGTCCCATCACTTCATGGCAAATAGTGACAAATGACAGAATTTATTTTCTTGGGCTCCAAAATCACTGGGGACAGTGACTGAAGCCATGAAATTAAAAGACCCAAGGAGATCAAACCAGTCAATCCTAAAAGAAATCAACCCTGAATATTCATTGGAAGGACTGATGCTAAAGCTGAAGCTCCAATACTTTGGTCACCTGATGTGAAGAGTCAACTCATTAAAAAAGACCCTGATGCTGGGAAAGTTTGAAGGTAGAAGGAGAAGGGGACTACAGAGTACAAGATGGTTGGATGGCATCACTGACTCAGTGGACATGTTATTGACTCCATTGGATATGAGTTTGAGCAAGCTCCAGGAGATGGTGAAGGACAGGGAAGCCTTTCATGCTGCAGTCCATGGGGTCACAAAGTCAGCAACTGAGTGACTCAACAAAAATTGCTTACTTTTTTTGTTTCATGCAATAGAATACATAAATCTTAAGTATGAATATTCTTAATTTTGATAAACAAATATATCTATGTCATCTAAGGGCTTTCCAAGGGGCACTAGTGGTAAAGAATCCACCTGCCAATGCCATAGCCACAAGAGTTGAAGATTCGATCCCTGAGTTGAGAAGATCCCCTGGAGGAGGAAATGGCAACCCACTTCAATATTCTTGCCTGGGAAACCCCATGGACAGAGGAGCCTGGCGGGTTACAGTCCATGGGGTTGCAGAGAGTTGGACACAACTCAGCAACTGAAAACACATGCATGTAACGTAAATTGTTATCAAAATTATAACATTGCCGTCTCTCTAAGAAGTTCCTCATGTGCCTTTCCAGTTCCTGCTCTTAAACTCACAGAGGAAACCACTGTTCTAACTCTTTCCTCTCTGGAGTAGCTTTTTCAGTTCTAGAATTTCACATAGTTGGTCTCATTCAAGATATGCTCATGTGTGTAAGTTTTCCTTGACTCAGCATAATTTTTTTGAGATTCATCCATCTTATGTGCATGCCACTATTGTTGCTCTTTTTGGCTGCTTGAGGGATATTTCATTGCCTGAATATTTTTAGTTCACTCATTCTCCTATTGATGAACAACCTAAGTTCTTTGCAATTTTTGACTATTATGAATAAGGCTGCTATGAGTATTCTTATAAAAGATTTCTGTTACTGTTTTCATTTCTCTAGAGTAAATGTCTGGGAGTTGAAGTATTGGTCATTAGGAATGTGTCAGTTTCAATTTTGAGAAACTGCCAGATTTTTTTCCCCAAAATAATTATTGGCCTTGTTATTCATATGAGAGTTTCAATTTCTCTATATCCTCATTATATTCGGGGTTGTCAATTTTAGCCATTTCGGTGGGTGTGTATTGGTATTTTCCCAAGGTATAGGTTGCAGTTCCTTGGTTAATAATGAAGTACAGCATTTTGTGAAGTGCTGATTGCTGAGTTTGTATAAATGCTCAAATGTTTTGCCCATTTATCATTGGCTTGTTTGTCTCTTTTGTCTTGTAGAAGCTCTTTTCCTATTAATATCGCTTGTCAGATATATATTTTGTGATTATTTCCTTATAGTCTGTAGACTGTTGATTTTATCAATGCTGTCTTTTAATAAAAAGGATTTGTTTAAGTTTGATAAAGTTTAAATTATCACTTATTTCTTTTATAGCCATCCTGAATGTGCCCAGTCTCATCAATTATTTTAAGATTCTGACTTTTTGCTACCTAAGAAATCTATACCTACTTCTAAGTCATGAAGATCTCCTCTGACATTTTGCTTTAAAAGCTTTATGGTTTTAGCTTTTATGCTTAGATCTTTGTCCATCTCTAATTTTGTGTATTGTAAGGTAGGGTTTTGGATTGTTGTTGTTTTAGGATCAGTAGTCAATTATTTCAGCACCATTTGCTAAAAAATATACCACTTAAAGGTTGTATAGCATGAGTTGGAACTGCACTGACTCACTCCACTTATACATAGATATTTTTCAGTAGTAAATACTACATTACTGCAGGATCTGTAGTTGGTTGAATCCACAGATGTGTATCAAATTTGGATATGGAGGGTCATCTGTAAGTCATGTGTGGATTAACCTTTGCATTGTTTAAGGGTCAGCTGTATTTCTTCTGTTTTGGATTTATTGCCTTTATCAAAAAAGCAAATAACTAAAACTCTGGACCTATTTCTGAGCTCTCTCTGCTGCTCCATTTGTCTATTTGTCTAACATTATGAGTGGTATGCTATCTTGGTTATTGTTGCCTTACGGTAAGCCTTGAAAATTAAAAGGTGTAAAGCCTCAGCTCTCCTTTTTTTCAAGACTGCTTTGGCTACTATAAGTCCTTTGTACTTTATGTAAAATTTAGAATCAGCTTATTAATCCCTACAAACAATTTTACTGGGATTATAATTAGTCTCCACTGAATCTACAGACAAATTTGAGATCATTGACATTTAAAACCCTTTTATTTTAAACTACTTCTAAAGCCATAGGTCACAAAAGCATGAAAGATTCTCATACATTTTTTATAGTTTCTCCTGATACTAGCATCTTTTATCACCATTCTGGAATGATCAAAACCAGAAATTAACACTGGTACAATGTCAGTCAGTTCAATCACTCAGTCATGTCCAATTCTTTGCAAGCCCATGAACCACAGCACGCCAGGCCTCCCTGTCCATCACCAAATCCTGGAGTCCACCCAAACCCATGTTCATTGAGTCGGTGATGCCATCCAACCTTCTCATCCTCTGTCATCCCCTCGTCCTCTCGCCTTCAATCTTTCCCAGCATCAGGGTCGTTTCAAATGAGTGAGCTCTTCACATCAGGTGGCCAAAGTATTGGAGTTTCAGCTTCAACATCAGTCCTACCAATGAACACGTGGGACTGATCTCCTTTAGGATGGACTGATTGGATCTCCTTGCAGTCCAAGGGACTCTCAAGAGT
>SJYX01002669.1:0-85954 GCA_006410675.1 Oreotragus oreotragus
AAGAACACTGGGGTGGGTTGCCATTTCCTTCTTCAATGCGTGAAAGTGAAGTCGCTCAGTCGTGTCCGACCCTCAGCGATCCCATCCATGGACTGCAGCCCACCAGGCTCTTCCATCCATGGGATTTTCCAGGCACGAGTACTGAAGTGGGGTGCCATTGCCTTCTCCGTTTCACTGTCCAAGAAGCTCTAAATAGTCTTCTCCAGCACTACAGTTCAAAAGCATCAATTCTTCCGGCGCTCAGCCTTCTTTATGGTTTAATCCTCATATCCGTACATAACTACTGGAAAAACCATAGCTTAGACTATACGGGCTTATGTCGGCAAAGTGAAGTCTCTGTTTTTTTAATACGCTCTCTGGGTTCGTCATAGCTTTTCTTCCAAGGAGCAAGTGCCTTTTAATTTCATGATTCTAGTCACCATCTTTTTGGTAGGTTGGAATCCTGGCTTGTCCCTCAGAGCCTTAGTTCACCTCCCTTTTAAATGGGCATAATAAGTGCTGTAGAAGGTTGCAGTGAGGAGGAAATGAGGTAAGCCGTGGGAAAGCACATAGAACAGTGTCTGCTTGATATATTCAGATGTGCAATATTTATTGAGCACCTACAATGGACCTGCTCTGGGAAACACAAAGTGAATAAACCAGATGTAACTCCTGGCCCTCCCAAGGCTTAGGAGGGGTGACAGCTGGTAAACAAGACAAACTGGCAAATGTATTAGTTCCCTTGGGCTGCCATAACAGAGCAATCAAACTGGGTGGCTTTAAACCACAGAACTTGATCCAGAAGTCTGAACTGTGTGGGCAGGATTGGTTTCTTCTAAAGGATCTAAGGGACAGTTCATCCCAGGCCTCTCCCCCAGCAATCCAGCAGTCCTTGTAGTTCTTGGTTATAAACACGTCACTCCAATCTCTGCCTGTCATCACATAGCTTTTCTCTTTCCTCTTCTTTTCTTATGAGGACACTCCTTTTTCTTATTATGTGCTGTGCATGCTAAGTTGCTTCAGTCGTGTCTGACTCTTTGCCACCCTGTAGACCGTAGCCCTCCAGGCTCCTCAGTCCATGGGATTCTCCAGGCAAGAATACTGGAGTGGGTTGCCATGTCCTCCTCCAGGGGGATCTTCCCGACCCAGGGAATCGAACCTGCGTCTCTTATGCCTCCTGCATTGGCAGGTGGGTTCTTTACCACTAGCGCCACCTGGGAAGCCTACCCACCCTAAATCCAGGATAAGTTTCACCTTGAGATCTTGATTAAATCTGCAAAGAATGTATTTCAAATAAGGTCATATTCACAGATATGGGGACTAGAACTTATCTATGTTATTTAAGATATGTTAGAATGTATCTTTTTAGGGCCCATTCTCAACCCCCTACATCAAGTATTAGCTGTGATTCCTTTGAACACTGACATTTATGTGAATAGTTCCCATCTCCTAGGTGACTGTGCATATACTTTCCCAGACTCGTGAGCATGTCTGCAGCCTAAATTTCCAAGAGAGATCCAACTGGGTGACCGTCGAGTATTCCTTTCTCTGTTTTGGCTTCCACACTTGCCTTGACTCAGGTTTATAAATGAGACGTAGGTGTCCTCCTCCAGGACTACCCTTTTCCAGGCCTCCTTAGTGTCATCGTCGGCCTGAGAGATTTTTTTCCTGTCTTTTTTTGGCAGCGTTGCATGGCTTGTGGAATCTTAGTTTCCCAATCAGAATCTGAACCCAGACCCTGGCAGTGAAACCGTCAGGTTCTATCCACTGGACTACCAGGGAATTCCCAAGAGCCCAGAGCCAAGCTCTTCCAGCTGAGAAGACCCGATGCCTCTCAGAGCTGGCTTAGGGAGCCCCTGATGCTCAGCTTCTCAGGAAAAGATTCCCCTGCATCAGGCCTCAGAGACCTGGGCAGAAGAGGATGAGAACTGCCCGGCCACATCCCACCAGGCAGGGCCCGAGAATCTCCCCTCCAGGACCTAGCGAGAGGAGACGGTCTGGGGGTCAGTTTTGTGATGAAGGCACTGAGTAGCTCAGGCCTGTTCCTCCCTCTTTCTTCTCGCCAAAAACAAGAGTACAGATTTCCCCTCATTCGTGATAGGGTGGTGCTTGCTTAGTCGCTGAGTCGTGTCCGACCCTTTTGCAACCCCGTGGGCTGTAGCCCGCCAGGCTTCTCTGTCCATGGGATTTCCCAGGCAAGAATTCTGGAGTGGGTTGCCATTTCCTTCTCCAGGGGATCTTCCCGACCCAGGGATTGAACCCAGGTCTCCTTCATTGGCAGGTGGGTTCTTTACCACTGAGCCAGCAGGGAAGCCCTGTGATGGGGTTATGTCCCAATAACCCCATCGTAAGTTGAAAATGTAATAAATTGAAAATACATTTAACACATTTAGCCTACTAAACGTCGTAGCTTAGTTTAGCCTAGCCTATTTTAAATGTGCTCAGAACACTCACGTAAACCTACAGCTGAGCAAAATCAACCACCACAAGCCTATTGGATAATAGTGTTGAGTACCTTATATAATGTATTGAATACTGTACTGAAAGTTAACAAAAAGTCAGTGTATCAGTTGTTTACCGCCGTAACTGCGTGACTGACTGGGAGCTGAGGCTCATTGCCAGCTGCCCAGAATCCCAGGAGAGCTTCTTACCACATATCACTAGTCCAGGAAAAGGTCAAAATTCAAAGTTTGGTTTCTGCTGAATGATTGCTTGCCCACATCATGAAGCTGAAAAATCTGAAGTCAAACTATCACAAGCTGGGGACTGTCTATGATCATCCTTACCAACCAGGGTTACTGTGTGGAGTGATCAAATGGGAAACTGGTATAAAGATTGGAGCAGCAGATAGCCCTGGACCCACGGTTGCCTTTCATGTCTCTGGGGTCTTCCCTCCCTCAGAAGCTGACCCTGAAATGAGAACTCAAGGGTACATAGAGTACTCAAGGGGTGACCCTAGGAAGTCCTCAGGATGGAGACCTGAGACACGGAAGGAAGGATCCCTGCAGTGGACGCCGATGAGCAGATGATAAAGTGGGCACCTGAGGGTTAGTCCAGCTGTGGACCTTAGGGAGACAACATAAGAGCTTGTGTCTCAAAGAGGTCCCACCCAGGTCAGGGCAGTGTTTATTTTTCTCTCTATCATGGGCTGGAGGATGATCCCAGGGGTGCTGGTGAGGTCTGGGAAGTGATATGCAGGCAACAGTGATATGCCAACTGGGTTAGAGGGATCAGCATGACCAGCCAAGCTGTGTTTGGCAAGGGTAAAGGCCACTTTGATGTAAACAACAGAAACTGGGGCACATGATGTGCTCCAACATCAACATGGTGCTGGCAGAAAATTGCATGGTCATGCACCTCTTCCTGACTTTTCTAGATCTTTCTATGTGCCGTCTTTCTCCTTTTGCGCAATTGATAAACTCGTGTTCATCCTTGAAAACTCTGCTTGGGTGACCCCTTGTGGCAGACTATGGTTACTACAGTTTTGCTCAGCTCTTCCAACATTAAAAGCGACCGACTCTTTGTGATCCCATGGACCTGAGCCTGGGATTCCCCAGGCAAGAGTACTGGAATGGGTTGCCATTTCCTTCTCCAGGGGATCTTCCCGACCCAAGGATCGAACCGAGTTCTCCCACATTCCAGGCAGATGCTCTAACCTCTGAGCCACCAGGGAAGCTCTGCCATGGGCAATTAGAATTCAATGGTAAAGGAAATCAGTCAGTCAGTCCTAAAGGAAATCAACCCTCAATATTCACTGGAAGGACTCACGCTGAAGCTGAAGCTCCAATACTTTGGCCACCTATTGCAAAGAGCCGGCTCACTGGGAAAGACCCTGATATTAGGAAAGACTGAGGGCAGGAGAAGAGGGGAACGACCGGGATGAGATGGTTGGATGACATCACTGACTCAATGGACTTGAGTTTGAGCAAGCTCCAGGGATAGTGAAGGACAGGGAAGCCTGGTGTGCTGCAGTCCATGGGGTCACAAAGAGTCGGACATGACTGAGCAAGGGAACACCACCACCAAATCAGTTCTGTGTCCACCTGGGCAAAGTGAGTGATTGATTGGTTTAACAGGAGCACGAGACCAACCAAGGCCAATTAGACTCTCCCTTGAAAGGGATACTGAGGGCTAGAAGGGAGAAAAGCACTTTCTATAGAGGTTTTTGAAAGTGCGATAGTGAGAGCCCAGGGCTATTACAACTGATCTTCTGGAAAAACTTCTCTGTGGAAAAGAGGCATGTGTTCAGCTCCTGGATCCAGCTATACCTGAAGTCGTAGGTCTACTTTCTACATATATGAATACAAGTAGTTGTCCTTCGTTGCTTAATCCACTTGGAGGTTAGACTCTGTCCCTAGCAACTGGCAAGCCCTCCACTAATACATAGCTGCCCTGAATTCTTGAGTGACTGTCCCCCCAAATCTAATCATTCCGTTTCTTATTCTTTGAACTTCAGTACCTTGTACTGATTTTCAATGAATACCTGGTTTGGCCCAGGTTGTAATTGCTGGTTTGCACACTTAATCTTTCTCGATTCTGACTTATAGGAACAACGTGAGAGTTTGCATGGGCCACTGTTTGAGGCTGTCAGCACAGGTTTTCCTTCCCCATGGACACGTGACACAGGTTCAGCCAATCAGAGGTCTTCCCTGGGAAGCTCCTGGAATGGCAGAGCTGGAGTAATGTGAGTCAGGTACAGACACAGCCGTCTTTCCACTTTGGCATCTTGGTTCTGTTTAATCCTAGATCCAGCTGTAGCTGAGACTTCATAAATTGTCATCATTTCCTTTCCCTTGAAAATACTCCTCCATTTTTTGCGGTCCAGTTTAAATTATATTTCTGACAGTAGAAACCTAGAGAGTTTCTGCTAAACCTATCAAATTAAAAAAGACACACTAGAGACTTCCTCGGTGGTCCAGCGGTTAAGAATCCACCTTTCAATGCAGGGGACAGGGTTTCAGCTGATGGATCTCGGAACTAGGATCCCACATGCAGCAGGGCAGCTAAGCCTGAGTGTGCAACCAAGATCCCACGCGGCCAAAAACAAACAGATAAGTTAATTAATTTAAAAAAAAGATACACCACCCTCCGCTTTAAAAATGAGGAGAGGAGGATTTTAAAACTCAATACTGACAAAGTGAAACTGGTAGACATATATTTTCTTTTAAGTGGAAGAAAATGGCATTATGTTTCAAAATCCATAAAAGTGTCACACCCTGCAACTCAATAATTCATTTCTGAAAACTTACACTAAGGAGGTCTTGCAAATGAAGGGAACTGCTCTGTGCCAAGGCCTTGCAGCAATGTCACCAATTTTAAAATAGCAGAAAGAATATAAATATCTAACAACAGTGGACTAGTTGAGTAAGCTATATTTCTTCCACTAGACAGAATATTTTCCATTCATTAAAAAATTATATTTTCATCCTCCCCCACCCTTACCCTGGGGCAGGGGGAGCTGCAGTGGGCTGAACTTAGTGGTTAGATTTTAAACAATAGAGAAAAGGGAAAATAGAAACTCAACAGTAAAAATACTAGCAACACCCCCTGTAGTGGGTTGAATGTGTGGTGTGCATGTGCTCGTGTGCTTGGGCGTGTCCGACTCTCTGACTTGCTCGCCAGGCTCCTCTGTCCATGGAATCTTCCAGGCGAGAATACTGGAGTGGGTTGCCACTTCCTCCTCCGGGGGGTTTCTCGAGCCAGGGGTCAAACCCATGTCTCCTGCGTTGGTAGGTGGGTTCTTTACCAAGGAGCCACCTGGGAAGCCAGTGGGTTGAATGGTGGCCCCCTAAACATATGTCCAAGTCCTGACCCCAGTACCGGTGAAAGTGACCTTATTTGAATAAAGAGTCTTTTCAGATGTAATTCAGCTAAGGAGCCTGGGGTCGTCTGGGATTTAGGTTGGAGCTGGAACCCAGTGACTGATATTCTAAGAAAAGGCAGAGGAAGATTTGAGACACAGACAGAGAGGACAGTGGAGACTGGAGTGATGGGGCCACAAGCCAAGGGACACCTGGAGCCCCCAGAAGAGGGGTGTGACAAAGAAGGATTCCTCCCTACAGCCTCTGGAGGGAATGTGGCCCTGCCAACCCCTGGATTTCAGACTTCTGGCCTCCAGCAGTGCAAGAGAATAAATGCGTGTTATTTAAGCCAGAGCTTGTGGTCATTTGATATAGCAATCATGAATCTCATACACCGCCTGCATCAAGTAATTCAGATTATGTCACTGTGACAAGTCATGCGGAAGTCAGGGATCCCTGATATGGCGAGATGGGAAAGGTGCCTCAACTCTGTGGCTTTCCTCAAACGCCCATTCTAATCATGACAAGGACATCAGACAGATCGGGGGCAGCGTGAAGGACGCCTGGCCTGCCCTCCCCAAGACTTCAAAGGTCTTGAGCAACAAGGAAAGCGCAAGGAGCCGTCCCAGCCAGAGGAAACTGAGGAGCTGTGAGGACTCAGTTGAACGAGGTTCCCTGGCCAGGGTCCTGGGCCGGAGAGAGGACGTGAATGGAAGAACTGGGGACATCTGAATAAGGCCAGATGGTACTGGAGACGGGAAAGGCTACCCCCTCCAGTATTCTGGCCTGGAGAATTCCATGGACTGCATAGTACATGGGGTCGCAAAGATTTGGATCCAACTGAGCGACTTTCACTTTCAGCCATGAAAAAGAATGAAATAATGCCATTTGTAGCAACATGGATGGATGAGATATTATCATATTAAGTGAAGTAAGGCAGATAAAGACAAAGATCATATGATATCACTTGTATGTAGAATCTAAAAAAAAGATACAGATGAGCTTATTGACAAAACAGAAATAGACTAACAGACATTGAAAACAGCTTATGCTTACCAGAGGGGCTAGCGGTAGCTGGGGGAAGAGAAGTTTGAGATTAACATATACACACTGCTATACATAAAACAAGAAAACAACAAGGACCTCCCAGATAGCACAGGGAACGCTACTCAATACCTTGTAATAACCTATAATGGAAGAGAATCTGAAAAAGACAATGTGTCTACATATAACAGAATCACTTCACTGCATACCTGAAATAAACACAACATGGTAATGAAGTATGGTGCATACTTCAGTTTAAAAAGGCACCTGTAACATACATGCTACACGTAGGGCAGGTTATGATGTTATGTTGAGATGCACTGGACAGAGTAACTGTGATGAGGAGGAGCTCTTCCATGAGTTCAGGGTCTTTGAGCACAAGCCGCTGGAGCCGCCCTCTCTCCTTTACGGGGCCTTGCAATAATTGTTACGCCCTCCTCCCCCACAAACCCGTATCAACAGATTGACTTTACTGTGTGCATGTGAGCAGACCCAAGTTTGGTTCATTAACAAAAGCACCCCTTCCATTTTTTAGCCTGAGACCCCTAAAGGACTCACAAGTATCAAGACCAGCTGGAGTAAAAGAAGCATTCACCTTTTTGAACATGCATATCTACTCAACTGTCCCTCTGCCTAATTTGATCAAAAGGCCATTCACATCCCTGAACTGGGCCCAGTCTGCCCTGGACAGAGTCTAAAGAAAGGAGCCCCAGGAAGAAGTCATGGGGTCCTTTGGGCTTCCCTTCTCTCCCTCCTCCCCCAAGGCCACACCCAGCAGCAGCTGGCAATGTGAAGAGTCTTGAAGATCCCAGGGGTAGGGTCTGAACCCAGGTTCAGTCCCAACCTCCCCAACCTGGCTCTGTGTGGCCATGTGTCCCTAATCTCCCAGTGTTGTCACAGTGGGAGCCCACAGGAAAATGCAGCTTCCTTCCCAAGCCAACCTCCAGCGTGGTGGGTTCTGTTCTACTTAGCACGTTTATTGAGCATCTACTGCATGCTGGGCCCTCTGTACAGCAGTAACCAACTCACACCAGGTCCCCGCCCTCCCAGGCTCACAGTCCAGAGGGAAAGACAGCCGGTAGCTGCATAATTGTATGAACAAGTGTGAAATGACAGTAGTGACACATGTTAAGAGAAATTGGAGATGGTATCTGGAGGGAGGGCATGTGGAAGACGCTGGATAGGCTGTGGGTTTGTTGATCAACTAAGCAATACACCACACTCACCTTTCCATATTCAAACACGCAGACCATTCTATTAAAAAAAAAAAACACTGTGTAGTACAGGGTACTATATTCAATATCTTGTGATAAATCATAATGGAAAAGAATATGAAAAAGAATGTATATGTATGTATAACTGAATCATTTTGCTGTACAGTAGAGATTAACACAACATTGTCAATCAACTATACTAAAATACATTAAAAAAAAATGTCCCACAAAGACACACTGACCACATTTTTATCTGTGCTGCTGCTGCTAAGTCGCTTCAGTACTGTCTGACTCTGTGCGACCCCACACATGGCAGCCCACTAGGCTCTCCTGTCCCTGGGATTCTCCAGGCAAGAACATGGGAGAGGGTTGCCATTTCCTTCTCCAATGCATGCATGCATGCTAAGTCGCTTCAGTCGTGTCCGACTCTGTGTGACCCCATGGACAGCAGCCCACCAGGCTCCTCTGTCCACAGGATTCTCGAGGCAAGAACACTCCTATTACAGACTTTATCTTCCTTCACAGGACTCACTGGGGCCTCGGCACTCTTTGATCCTTATTTTACGGATGAGGAAACAGGTTTGGAATGTGAAAATAACTCATCCAAGAGTGCACACCATGTGAGGAGCCAGGAAGAATTTGAACCCAGGACAGTTTGCTCTAGCCACTATGCTTTTTGTCCTCCATTCTCTCCCTAAGAAAAATGCATAATAATTTTAAGAGGGACAGTTCTTTTTAAGAATAATTCTTGACAAAAGAACTTTTTTTGTTTGTATGGTGACTCTGTGGCATTTGGGATCTTAGTTTCCAGACCAGGGATGGAACCCACACCCCCTACATTGGAAGGGCAGAGTCTTAAACACTGAACTGGCAGAGAAGTTCCTGAAATGTTCTGTTGTTGTTGTTGTTATTTTTTTAAGCCTCTGGGAACTAATACGTGGTACCTGAGTCTATTGGGCTTTCCAGGTGGTGTGAGTGGTAAAAAACCCACCTGCCAATGCAGGAGACGTAAGAGATGCGGGTTTGACCCCTGTGTTGGTAAGATCAGCTGGAGTGGAAAATGGCAACCCACTCTAGTGTTCATTCTTGGAGAATCCCATGGAGAGAGGAGCCTGGCAGGCTACAGTCCATGAGATCCCAGTGAGTCAGACACAACCAAGTGACTACTATTTTGGGGCTTCCCTGGTGGCTCAGAAGGTAAAGAATCTGCCTGCAAAGTAGGAGGTTTGCGTTTGATCTCTCGGTCAGGAAGGTCCACTGGAGAAGGGAATGGCACCCCACTCCAGTATTCTCGCTTGGAGAATTCCATGGACAGAGGAGCCTGGTGGGCTACAGTCCACGGGGTCGCCACTTAAAAGGGAAGGATGTTCTGACACATGCTGCAGTTTGGATGAACCTTGAGGACATCATGCTAAGTGAAATAAGCCAGGCACCGGAGGACAAATATTCTTGCCTGGAGAATCCCAGGGACGGGGGAGCCTGGTGGGCTGCCCTCTATGGGGTCGCACAGAGTCGGACACGACTGAAGTGACTTAGCAGCAGCAGCAGGAACCATCAGACTGCAGCCACTCCCTATGTTGAGCCCTGAGAACTCAAGATGTAAAAACACAGCATGCTGGCCTCAGAGAGCTGAAGTGCATGTCAAAGGAATGGTTTCAGTGAGCCCACACTCTTGCATCTTCCCATACATGGGAAAGTGCTCAATTCCCTTCACTTGAGATATCCCGTTTTCTTTAATTAACAATCAACTTAAAAAAAATTATTGGAAGATACTTGCTTGACAATATGATGCTGGTTTCTGCCATACATCTGCCCTCTGCTGCAAAACTACTGTACAACCTGGCCCTCCTCACCTCCTCAGAGCAGTTTCTCAGAGTTATCTGAAACACTGTCTCCAGGCTGCAGTCCTCACTTTGCTGCAAATAAAACTTGCAACACTTGAGTTGTGAAAATTTTTTTCAATGCTACTCACACACCAGTGAGCTAAGGGAATAAGGTTTTACCTTCTCAGATAACAACCTACCATTTTCAAGATGTTTTCTAGAACTCAAGACCTGAGGAAGGATTTTAGGGAATTCAAGTCCAGTCTGACCCAAACTCTTGATGCCCATTGCCTAATTACCTCACTCTCTCGGGGTGGAAGAGAGCGATGGTCCACACCAGCATGCCGCCCCAGTCGTGGCCAATGAACACAGCCTGAGAGATGCCCTAGGAGGACAAAGAAAGGGGAAGAGTGTGCGCAGGTTCCTGGGATGGGGGATAGGTGCTGAGCTGGAGCCCTGGTTCTCCCCTGAGGTCCAACCACAGCAACTACTTCCAATGTCCACTGTCTTGAAACCTCTGTCCCCACGTGTGGGCCCCATAGACCTGCCACACAAACAACTGGCCTTTAAAATCTTCTTGGAAGACTGAGGCCACTGGCCACGAATTCCCTCTCTACCTTCTCTCCAGTCAAAATTGTTTTCGCCTCCTTTCCTCCTATTTGTCTTAAAGTTAGAATGACTCCCCTCCCCTCCCGTGTTCATCTCCCATTGAGTGGCTACTATTCTGTTCCCCATTCTTTTGGGATCTTCTCTCCCTTAAGTAGTCAGGAGAGCCTCAAAAGCATCTTATATCTCCTGATTTCTCCCTGCATCTTCCTCTTCTCTGCTGCTTGGAATGTATTTTAAATATTTCAAAATTTCTTCCTCTTCTCTGCTGCTGTAACCACGAATGACCACACTCCCTTCCAAGGAAGACCTACTGTGTCACAGGCTGTTTGTCTTCTAACGCACATTTTGCAAATGAAAAGATGGCTCACAGTGGTCAAGAGACTTGCCCATGCTGCATGGATGATAAGTGGTGGAGGTCCCAGGTGGGGGTCAGACCCAGGTCCCCCAACCTAAGGACTTCCTAGGTGGCGCTAGTGGTAAAGAATCCACCTGCCAATGCAGGAGACGTAAGAGATGCTCCCCTGAGTCAGGAAGATCCCCTGGAGGAGGGCATGGCAACCCACTCCAGTATTCTTGCCTGGAAAACCCCATGGACAGAGGAGCCTGGTGGGCTAGTCCATAGCATTGCAAAGAGCTGGACACTACCAAAGGGACTTAGCATGCACACAGCCCCCAATCTAAAATTGGGCTCTCTCCTCTGTCCTACCTGCTGATCACATTTAGGGCCTTCGGATCCTTCCCAGCCTCACTGGAAGGAAGTGGGCAAGGCACAATCATTAAAAGAATGATACAACCATTAAGAACAGGATATCACAAAAATTTGTTAGAATGTACTAAGCCCAAGATGGCAAAAGGTTTGACCTCCAATAGACCTTGAGCCCGGGGAAGGCAATGGCACCCCACCCCAGTACTCTTGCCTGGAAAATCCAATGGACGGAGTAGCCTCGTAGGCTGCAGTCCATGGGGTCGCTAACCTGTCTCTTAGACACATCTAGATGTGTATAAGAGACAGGTGTATGTGTTCAGTCGTTTAGTTGTGCCAGCTCTTTGCAACCCCCTGGACTGTAGCCCTCCAGGCTCCTCTGTCCATGGGATTCTCCAGACAAGAATACTGGGGTGGGTTGCCATTTCCTCCCCCAGGGGATCTTCCCAGCCCAGGGATTGAACCTGCGTCTCTGCAGCTCCTATATTATCAGGCAGATTCTCTACCACAGAGCCACCTACAGTATTCTTGCCTGGAGAATCCCAGGGACGGGGGAGCCTGGTGGGCTGCCGTCTATGGGGTCACACAGAGTCGGACACGACTGAAGTGACTTAGCAGCAGCAGCAGCAGACCTTGAGCCTCATTATATGCTCAAACATTCCAAACCACGTTAAATGAAGGCATTAGATTTTAAATATTTCAAAAGGGGTGTAACTTTTTAAAAGTTGTGTAATATTGTTGTTCAGTTGCTAAGTCATGTCCAACTCTTTTGTGACCTCATGGGCTGTAGCCCGCCAGACTCCCCTTCCATGGGATTTCCCAGGCAAGGATACTGGAGTGGACTGTCATTTTCCTTTTCCAGGGGATCTTTCTGACCCAGGGGTCAAACCCACATCCCCTGCATTGGCAGGAGGATTCCTTACCACGGAGCCACCTGGGAAGCACTGTGGGAATATTAAGATATTTTCCAAACTTCTCAACCTGGCACCAAGGCTCTCCACCTGGCTTAAAGCCAACAAAGATATCCTATCCTTCGGAAGATGCTTTTCATAAAACAAGAACCAAAACAAATTCATCTGTGTATTCTCCAAGCCTGTCTTTGTGGTCCCTTCCCACCCACCACCCCCGCTTCCCAGCCTGTACCACTCCCTTGAAAGCGCTGACAGATGACATCTTCTAGGGTTATATCTTTTCTTCAACTGCCCAGCCCCAAACAGAATTCTCCAAAGAGATCAGTTCAAGATAACTTACCAACTTATCCAGAAAGGTGATCATGTCCTAAGAAAGAAAACACACAGCAAAATCACAACTGTAGCCATCCAACTCAGCAGCTTGAAGATTAGAATTACTGTATTTGCCTTTGTTACAGTCTGAATTGTGTCCTCCTTACCCCTAATCCCATCCCCAAATTCCCCTAACACCTGGTACTTCAGAATATGGCTGTATTAAATATCTGAAGGTAGAGTCATTTAAAAAGTGATGAAGTTAAATGGGGTCATTAGGATGAGCCTTAATCCCACATAAAAGGGAAAACAACTATGGCTTCCTGTTTCTCCGTCCCGCTTCTCCAAAAAGACTCCCAGGTAATTTGTCACACCATCTCTGTTTGTCTGAGCCAACGCAAAGGGCCTCTGCTTAGTACAATAAGTCTACAGAGCTGCATATACAGAGCCCATAAGAGTGGGGCCTTGAGCCAGTAAGATTAGTGCTCTTATAAGAATAGCCCCAGAGTTGTTCTCTCTCCCTGCCATGTGAAGACACAGCAAGAAGGCAGTCACCGGCAGGCCAGGGGGTCCCTCACAAGAACCTGAGCCTACTGGAACCAGATCCCAGGCTTTCAGCCTCCAGAAAAGGGAGAAATACATTTCTGTGGTTTAAGCCCTCCGGTCTGTGGTGTCTTGCCATGTAAGGTCGAGCCGACTAACGTACACACTAATGGGCAATTTAGCTGAGGGATCCCCAGAAACTCCATGACATGCAAAGTGGCAGCACCCATGAGGTTCCCAACTAACAGACTGATGTAAGAGCATCTCTAAGGGGTGACGGGTGCAGAACTGTGGTCCAGCTACAGTGACTGGGGTGAACGGAGTCCCCCATGAGCGAGAAAAACAATTAAGGAGGAATGTGGGAAATGAAATAAATGCAGGAACCCCTTTACCTTTTCCTCCTAGCTGATATTGTCCATACCACTCCCTCAGCACTAAACTTGTATTCATAGCATCTCTCCACTTCCTTCTTTCTTTATTATTCCCTTAATTTCTGGGTTCTCAGACTGGTTCCTCAGACTTACCTGTGTACAGGCACTGTTAGCCGAGTCCACAGCTCTGTTTGGAAGCAACTCAGAGCATGGGCTTTGCTTTTTGGCAACTTACAGAGGCTGTTCACAGGCCAGAGTGAAGTCAGGGTCGCTAATTCCAGGGCAGCCAGAATCCTGTGCTATTTCTGGGACCATTTCATTTCTAACAAGGAACAGCATCATTCTCACAGTTCCCTGAAGGATCTCTGGTCCTGGGGAAATCGTTTCCAGAAGGAAGGTCCTGGATCCATACATATTCTCAAGGGTCTACCCAGATAACTATCCACTGGAAAATTCACTAAGTGTACTTTTTCTGTATGACAGGTAGGCTTATACCTGGGCAGGCCACGGCCCCCTCATCCTGCCAGTAATAAGCATCTGTAATTTTAGCATAATCATTCACCAGTTTTCAGGCCACACAAGAGGCCGTTTCTTCCTCCTGGTCCCTCCAGCCTTTGCTTTTGCTCTAGGGCTGATGGAGGTTTGGGTGCAAGCTTTGAGATGAGGGTCCCCCTCCTAATGGTGCTATTGCCTTAGAATAGAAAGACCACTGCAGTCTCCAGTCCACACACTCACTCCCAGGGTTTGACCAAAAACATCTCTACCAAAATAAAGCGATTTTTAAAAATTCTCAGGATGGAAAGGTGATATGGTGGAGTAGTTAAGAGCAGGAGCAGGGGAGCTACTACAGAATTCAAACCTGGCTCTAAAACTGTTGACCTCAGACAAATTATATGACTCCTCGTACTCAATTTCCTTTTCCATCAAACACTTAGAAAAATACTTGATATACAGGGTGTGTGTGCATGCTGAGTTGCTTCAGTCACGACTCTTTGCAAACCTTTGGACTGTAGCCTGCCAGGCTCCTCTGTCCATGGGATTCTCCAGGCAAGAATACTGGAGTGGGTTGCTATGGCTTCTTCCAGGGAATCTTCCCAACCCAAGGATCCAACCAGCATCTCTTACGTCTCCAGCTATGGCAGTCAGGTTCTTTGCCACTAGCACCACCTGGGAAAACCTACTTGATATACAGTAGATGTTCGCTATTATTTCAAAATATTTCAACCTTCAGAAAGAACTTATACCCAAATGCTGTNGCTTCTTCCAGGGAATCTTCCCAACCCAAGGATCCAACCAGCATCTCTTACGTCTCCAGCTATGGCAGTCAGGTTCTTTGCCACTAGCACCACCTGGGAAAACCTACTTGATATACAGTAGATGTTCGCTATTATTTCAAAATATTTCAACCTTCAGAAAGAACTTATACCCAAATGCTGTGAAATGCTGTATTCTTAGGACTTAAATCACACTTCTGTCTTTTATCAATGAAAACACAGGATGGAAAAGAAGTTACAGATGTTACCCAAAGACCCTTCTTACCTTGCTTAACACTTCCAAGGAATATTCTTCTATTTCTGCAATTATAAATAAAAGAAACATTTAATTTAATTTGTGTGATTAAAAATTCAGTTCAGTTCAGTCGCTCAGTCATGTCTGACTCTTTGCAACCCCATGAATTGCAGCACGCCAGGCCTCCCTGTCCATCACCAACTCCCAGAGTTTACCCAAACTCATGTCCATAGAGTCGGTGATGCCATCCAGCCATCTCATCCTCTGTCATCCCCTTCTCCTGCTCCCAATCCCTCCCAGTTACCAACAAACTAAAAAGGCCCCTTAAAAAAAAATGTATCTTATTACATGATTAGATTGATATAGTCCATACAAAGGATTCAGGGAAGATTACAATAGAGATGAATGAAAATAAATACTTAAATAATTAAAGAAAATACCCTTAGACATCTTTCCTGAATATCTGGACTGAGTCCTTCCTTTTATCTAAAATGCTTCTGCGTCATTCAAGAGGTAGTAAGCTGAGGCTGAGTTGACATGATGACATTTAGGGAACAATCACTGAGGCACACTCTTGCCATGATAGGCTGAGTGGCCTGGAGGTGGCCCGAGTGCCTGAAAGCCCCAGCCCACGTCAGCAGGCTTCCAACTCAACATAGCAGGGCTGATGTGAATGTAGCTGCAGCAGCCGGAAAGGGGTGGTGAGCCACCCTGGGCTCACTAAGCTGCTAAGAGCATCCTTGATGACAGAGGGACCGGCGACTCTGCTGCATACCTGACTGCTTCCCATTCCCTCCTCCACATGGCATTCTTAAAGGGTGGGGGCTGAGGATCCCTCTGACACTGATAAAGACAGTGCACTCTTGGGCAATCCAGTGGTTAAGACTTTGCCTTTCAATGCAGGGGGTGCAGGTCGATATCTGGTCAGGAAGCCAAGATCCCACATGCCTTGTGGCAAAAATCCAAAAACATAAAACAGAAGCAATGTTGTAACAAATTCAACAAAGACTTTAAAAATTGTCCTAATTAAAAAAAAAATCTTAAAAATATAATGGATTGCTTCCTTCCCAGGGAAAATGCTCATAAACCCACATGTGGTCTCAAGGGTTCACAGGCCCTGACATCCTCAGATGGGCTCCCACTAGGACTCATAGATGCTGAGTTAAGTAAGAATCTGGCCTACAAATTACTGTATGATTCAGCAATTCCACTTCTGGGTATATATGCCAAAGAACTGACAGGAGAGATGCAAAGAGATATTTGTACACCCGTGTTAATTGCAGCCTTATTCACAATAGCGAAAAGGTGAAGCCATCCCAGTGTCCATCAATGGATGCATGTATAAACAAACTGTGGTCTATTCATACAACAAAATACTGTGTGTGTGTGTGTGTTCAGTCCCTCAGTGGTGTCTGACTCTTTGCACCCCTATAAACTGTAGCCCGCCAGGCTCCTCTGTCCATGGGATTATTCTGAAAAGAATACTAGAGTGGGCTGCCATGCTCTCATCTAGGAGATCTCCCTGACCCAAGAGTCAAACCTGCATCTCCTGAGGCTCCTGCATTGGCAGGCATATTCTTTTATCACTGATCTACTGAGCCTCCCACAATGGAATATTATTCACCCTTAAAAAGGAAGGAAATTGTGATTCAGGGTATAACATGGATGAACCCTGATGACATTATGCTAAGTGAAATAAGTCAATTACAAAAGGATAGATACTGTATGATCCACTTAGATGAGGTACCTGGTCGAGTTTATAGAATCAGAGAGCAGAAGGGAGCTTGATGGGAACTGAGGGGAGGGAGAATGGGGAGTCATTGGTTAATGGTCCAGAGATTCAGTTCTGCAAGATGAAAAAAGAAGCTAGATGGTACCAGTTACACTTTATATCCTCACTGACTCACAGGAGACTCCCTTGTGGGCACAGACCGCTGGATTTCTTATATTCATTCAGAGTATGAGGACCAGAGTCGTCTGGGGCCCAAAGTGCACAGACGTGGACACTGCAGGAACTGGGATGGGAGGGGAGAAGTCAGACCTCCTGGAAGGGCTGCCTGCTCTGACATGGGACCAGGGGCAGACAGTGCAGCTGGAGAGCTCAGACAGTCAGAGAGCATGACCCACACAGGAACAGCTGTAAAACAGCTAACTCACCAGGAGGAGCAGATGACTCTCCATAGCCTTTCATGTCCACGGCTAGGACCCGGAAACCCGCCTGGGCCAGAGCAGGGATCTAGAGCACAAACATTTCAGAACCCCTCCGGTGTGGTCTCATCAGTATTTTTTGGACACTCCCTCTTTGCTTCTTATAAATGGCTTGGTTCTAAGTGCCACACGACACTACCTGGAATCCTTGCTATGGGGTTGGAATCTCACTGGGATGGGGCTGCCATGGATGGTGGTAGGGTTTGTACACTGCACCTAATGCGACACCAGAGAGAGCAGCTTTCCTATCAAAGACCTTGCAGATTTTTATAATCATTACAGACACTTCCCAGCAGGTGGCATAAAGTATCTTGAAGTCGACCTTTATGTAATCTACAAAGGGAATATAGGGACTAGCACAGCTCTGAGCTCTGACACCATCTCTGACCCCAATATTTCAGAGATATCATGGTCATCCTTGGAAGATGATGCTCCACAGCAAGATGTCAGCTTCTTAATGATATCCAAGGCTGGGTCACACCATCTAGATGCTTCTCTCCACTCACCTGATGGGGTGTACCTTCTCCCAGTTTGCCTTACCTGGTACCTCCAAGAGAACCAACTCTCAGGAAATCCATGGCAGAGGCACACGACAGGGCCAGAGCCCAGCTCCACAAAATGCAGACGCACCCCAGGCTGTAGGAGAGAGAGGGGAACAGGGAGTGATCACAGCCTGCAGGCCAGAGGGAACCAACACCTCTTCCCCAGACCACACAGCCATTTCAGTATGCTCCCAGATCACTTGTGCCTGGCCTGGCTTTGTCAGCAAAAATCCCCAATGTTAGAAGAAAATGTCTGAGAAGAGACAAATGGCCAAACTGTGCAACAGAAATAGGCAGTTTCACTGGAACAAGAAAAGCATGAAAAGAAGATCATAATGTCAATCCCTAAGAAAGGAAATGCCAAAGAATGCTCAAACTACTGCACAATTACACTCATCCACACGCTAGTAAAGTAATGTTCAAACCTCTCCAAGCCAGACTTCAGCAATACATGAACTGTGAACTTCCAGATGTTCAAGCTGGTTTTAGAAAAGGCAGAGGAACCAGAGATCAAATTGCCAACATCCACTGGATCATCAAAAAAGCAAGAGAGTTCCAGAAAAACATCTATTTCTGCTTTATTGACTATGCCAAAACCTTTGACTGTGTGGATCACAATAAACTGTGGAAAATTCTGAAAGAGATGGGAATACCAGACCACCTGAACTGCCTCTTGAGAAACCTGTATGCAGGTCAGGAAGCAACAGTTAGAACTGGACATGGAACAACAGACTGGTTCCAAATAGGAAAAGGAGTGCATCAAGGCTGTATATTGTCACCCTGCTTATTTAACTTATATGCAGAGTACATCATGAGNATCACGGAAAAAGCAAGAGAGTTCCAGAAAAACATCTACTTCTGCTTTATTGACTATGCCAAAGCCTTTGACTGTGTGGATCACAATAAACTGTGGAAAATTCTGAAAGAGATGGGAATACCAGACCACCTAACCTGCCTCTTGAGAAATCTGTATGCAGGTCAGGAAGCAAAGTTCAAACTGGACATGAAACAACAGACTGGTTCCAAATAGGGAAAGAAGTCCATCAAGGCTGTATATGCAGAGTACTTATATGCAGAGTACATCATGAGAAATGCTGGGCTGGAAGAAGCACAAGGTGGAATCAAGATTGCTGGGAGAAATATCAGTAACCTCAGATATGCAGATGATACCACCCTTATGGCAGAAAGTGAAGAAGAACTAAAGAGCCTCTTGATGAAAGTGAAAGAGGAGAGCGAAAAAGTTGGCTTAAAGCTCAACAATCAGAAAACTAAGATCATGGCATCTGGTCCCATCACTTCATGGCAAATAGATGGGGAAACAGTGGAAACAGTGGCTAAATTTTTGAGAGGGGGGCTCCAAAATCACTGCAGATGGTGATTGCAGCCATGAAATTAAAATACGCTTACTCCTTTGAAGAAAAGTTATGACCAACCTAGACAGCATATTCAAAAGCAGAGACATTATTTTGCCAACAAAGGTCTGTCTAGTCAAGGCTATGGTTTTTCCAGTAGTCATGTATGGATATGAGAGTTGAACTATAAAGAAAGCTGAGTACTGAAGAATTGATGCTTTTGAACTGTAGCATTGGAGAAGACTCTTGAAAGTCCCTTGGACTGCAAGGAGATCCAACCAGTCCATCCTAAAGGAGATCAGTCCTGGGTGTTCATTGGAAGGACTGATGTTGAAGCTGAAACTCTAGTACTTTGGCCACCTGGTGTGAAGAGCTGACTCATTTGAAAAGACCCTGATGCTGGGAAAGATTGAAGGCAGGAGGAGAAGGTGATGGCAGAAGATGAGATGGTTGGATGGCATCACGGACTCAATGGGCATGAGTTTGGGTGGACTCTGGGAGTTGGTGATGGACAGGGAGGCCTGGTGTGCTGTGGTTCATGGGGTTGTGAAGAGTCCGACATGGCTGAGCGACTGAACTGAACTGAACTGAATATTTGTTGAGTCACTTTTAGGTGTTATTTCAATCGTATAACATAGATGTTCTCTTTAAAATTAAATATATATATATATATATATTTTTTTTTCATTTTACAATTGAGGAATTGAGGCTCAGAGGGTTCAAGAGACTAGCCCACATGTATACAGCTAGGGTTAGAGTCCAACTGGAGAGGTTGTGCATTTAATTGCAGGGCAGTGGTCTCCCTCTAAACAGGTAAAGTGTAGGGGAGAACAACGGTGGTTGTCTTTGGATAAAATTTCTTCATTATGTGCATTGAATTTTTTTTTTTTTCCTTCTCAAAGACCATGGGTTTCTTCTGAAATAAGAAAAAAATCATTTTTTAAAATTTCAAATAACCTGACCTGTTGAATTCTACACATCAGAGATGAAAAGCATGACCTATTGAGAAGACTTTTACCTGGCAACTCCTCCACCTGCCAGACAGTTGTTTCAGGTTGAAGGCAGAACACCCTAAGGTCTGGTCTTTATAACTACAAAGGAGGACCCTCATCCTCAGCCAGCCCCACTCAGGCAGAATCCCAAAGGTCAAGGTTCCAGTTGGGGGGGTTCTGGTCTTCCCATCAGCCCCTGAACTCCGGGGCCTGGACTTCACCTACAGCTCTAAGGGGGGCACTTGGGTCACAGTGGCCCTGTTCTTTGTGTTGGAAGGCTTCGACCCAATCCATTTCAGAAGAGTTAGGCAAGGAGAAGCCCAAAGAAGGAGCCAAAGATTCTTTTTTTGACCCAAATCATAAAGATTCCCTGGAGTCATTCCCACCAGGGAGCTGGCTGGGGTTTTTTGCTTTGTTTTGTTTTATTCCCTGAGCTGACTGGCTACTCTGATGTGCTTGTGATAGAAGTATCTGGCACAATGGCTTAGATGACTATATCCTGCGTTTCGAAAGAATTCTGTGTGTGTGTGTGTCTGTAGCATGTGGGGAATGGGAGGAGGAGGAGACGGGGAGTTGTAATCATAATAGCAAAATGATAATACTAATAAACTCAACATTTACTGAGAACTTACACTTGCTGAGGGTTTACATGCATCCTCCCTTAAAAGCCACGAGGTAGGCACTGTTATACCAATCTCAAAGGTGGGAGAACCCATGCTAGGTCATATGAAACAACTTGCCCATGGTTATGTCATGCAACTGAAAAATGGTGAAGTTAGAGTTACAAACCCAAGTCCTCCTCTAGTTAAGCACCCACTTCCTGAAGCTGTGGGAGCCCTCCAAAGACCTTACACTTCCCAGAAATACACACACACACACACACACACACACACTTTCAATTTCAGGGAACCCATTGTTTTCAAGCCTCACATTTCACCTGGATTTAAGTGTGCTACTTTGGAGCTAGTCCAGCTTAATGGCTCTGAGATCAGGCAGTCTTGGATTTATATCCTATTTCTAGAAGGAAATGGCAACCCACTCTAGTACTCTTGCCTGGAAAATCCCATGGATGGAGGAGCCTGGTGGGCTGCAGTCCATGGGGTCGCTTAAGAGTCGGACACGACTGAGCGACTTCACTTTCACATTTCAGTTTCATGCATTGGAGAAGGAAATGGCAACCCACTCCAGTGTTCTTGCCTGGAGAATCCCAGGGACGGCGGAGCCTGGTGGGCTGCAGTCTATGGGGTCGCACAGAGTTGGACACCACTGAAGCGACTTAGCAGCAGCAGCAGCAGCACAACACACTCCTCTGACCTTGCTGCTACTGCTAAGTCACCTCAGTCGTGTCTGACTCTTAGCGACCCTATGGACTGCAGCCCACTAGGTTCCTCCTTCCATGGGATTTTCCAGGCAAGAGTACCGCAGTGGGGTGCCATTGCCTTCTCCACTGACCTTAGGCCTTGGTATTCTCAGTGTAAAGTGGAGACTGATAATAGTAATACATACACACACATACATAATCACATAAAGCTTGGACAGTTCAATTCAGTGTCTCAGTAGGGGTTCTTTGCGACCCCATGGAATGCAGCATGCCAGGCTTCCTTGTCCTTCACCAACTCTTGGAGCTTGCTCAAACTCATGTCCATCAAGTCAGTGATGCCATCCAACCATCTCATCCGCTGTACATAGATACTGTTGTTTAGTTGCAAAGTCATGTCCAACTCTTTGCAATCCCATGGGCTGTAGCCCGCCAGATTCCTCTGTCCATGAGATTTCCCAGGCAAGAGTACTACAGTGGATTACCAGGGGATCTTCCCAACACAGGGATGGAACCTGGGTCTCCTGCATTGCAGGTATTATCTTTACAGTCTGAGACACCCTTAATTTGCCTATAATGTAGTATAGCCAATGTATATAATGTAATAGAGCTAAACCATTCACATTTGTGATGCAGACTTTTCTGTTTTCAGACTTAGTGGCTACCCGGTATCTCATTGGGATTAAGTGTGTGTATGCTACTGAGTCACTCCAGTTGTGTCCGACTCTGTGTGACCCCATAGACAGCAGCCCACCAGGCTCCCCCATCCCTGGGATACACACACACACGCACACACACACACACATATATATATATCAGGCTTCCCTCGTGGCTCAGTTGGTAAAGAATCTGCCTGCAATGCGGGAGACCTGGGTTTGATCCCTGGGTTGGGAAGATCCCCTGGAGAAGGGAAAGGCTACCCACGCCATATGATGAGATGGTTGGATGGCATCACCGACTCAATGGACATGGGTTTGAGCAAGCTCCGAGAGTTGGTGATGGACAGGGAGGCCTGGCGTGCTGCAGTCCACGGGGTCCACGGCTCCCTGTCCATCACCAACTCCCAAAGTTTGCTCAAACCCAGGTCCATTGAGTCAGTGATGCCATCCAACCATCTCATCCTCTTCATCCCTTTCTCCTCTCGCCTTCAATCTTTCCCAGCATCAGGGTCTTTTCAGATGAGTCAGTTCTTCGCATCAGGTGGCCAAACTATTGGAGTCTCAGCTTCAGCATCAGTCCTTCCAATGAATATTCAGGACTAATTTCTTCTAGGATTGATTGGTTGGATCTCCTTGCAGTCCAAGGGACTCTCAAGAGTCTTCTCCAACACCACAGTTCAGAAGTATCAATACTTCAGCACTCAGCTTTCTTTATAGTCCAACTCTCACATCCATACATGACCACAGGAAAAACCAAAGCTTTGACTAGATGGACCTTTGTTGGCAAAGTAATGTCTCTGCTTTTTAATATGTTGTCTAGGTTGGTCACAGCTTTCCTTCCAAGGAGCAGGCACCTTTTAATTTCATGGCTACAGTCACCATCTGCAGTGATTTTGGAGCCTCCAAAATAAAATCTCTCACTGTTTCCATTGTTTCCCCATCTATTTGCCATAAAGTGATGGGACAACTAAATATATGTTTAAGGAACTTAGCACACAGCTTGGCTCACAGCAGCTGAAATACATGATACTCTTGTTGCTTTTCAAAATTAAAAAAAAAAAATCATAGTTTTATTTATTATTTGACTGTGTCCAGTCTTAGCTGCAGCTCTTGAGATATTTAGTTGTGGCATTCAAACGTTTAGTTACAGCATGTGGGATCTAGTACCCCCAGGCCCTCTGCACTGGGAGTGCAGTCTTAGCCCCTGGACCACCAGGGAAGTCCCTGCTCTTATTTTTGTGAATCTGGCTTCAGTTCAATTTTGCAAACATTTGATGCGTACTTGCTGTGGGAGGGCCCTGGAGGGAGCTCATGTCGGGGAAGCAGACGCGTACATGAACAATTCTCATGGAAGGCGGCCTATGGTAAGCGATGTGCTGCTGCTATAGACGGAGTGCTTTGAGAGAATGATGGACGAAGGAGTGAATTCTTGTCAGGGTGACCTATGTGGCAAGATTTTTATTTCTAGATTAAATTTACAACACAGGGAACTGCACAGATCTTAAATGTACAATGCAATGAATTCAGACAAATGTCCACACTCATGTAACCACCATCGGAATTAAGGTAGAGGATCTCTCCATAGAGCCCCTATGCACCCCTCCCCATCCAATCAAACCCTAATCCCCAAAGGCAACCACAGCTCTGATTGTTGGTTTTTTTTTTTTCCCCCACAACAGATTAGTTTTTGCCTATTTTTGACTTTTGTCTAAATGGAACCATTCATAATGTTCTCCTTTTGTGTCTACGGGTGGCCGGTTCTGAGCTGAGCCTGGAAGCATTGCTAGGACTGAATACATGACAATGGGGGCAGGGGAGGAAATCTGAGGCAAAAAGAACCTCTCCGGAAAAGGCAGGAAGGAAGAAACAATGTATTTGGGGAGGTGGGTGCGACTAGAATGCGTACCCAATGGGAAGGAGTAGGAAAGAAGGATGAAAAGGTAGGTTGGAGTTTCGCTTTATAGCGTTTTAAATGCCAGGTCAAGGCATATAGACTTTATCCTGAAGGAAGCAGGGTACAGGATTCCTGGACAATAAAGTGGACTGATGAGATCTGGGTTTTGAGACCATATACATACAGCCGGTAGCATAAAAATGGAGTGGGAAGGGCCTGGAGGCCAAGAGACCAATTATTAGGTCATTCATTCCTTCACCCTAGAAGTATTTATCTGATACTGGGGTCTGGACTTTGCCTTTTCTCCATTGCACTCCACCCCTGGCTTGGTCCTCGGAGTAGGAAGTGAATAAAAGTCGGTGAACCCTGTCTGCTGGCTGTTTCAAATTCTCCTCCTCCTCTTCCATACAAAATCCCTGATCTTTTCTGGAAGTAGTATCTTCACCAAATCGTGTTAAGAAACTCTTTGTCCCCATTGAGTATGTCTTTCTTGAAAACCCTACTAATCAGATGTTACCTTAGATTATTTCGCATGTTATGTTAGATCAGCCCAGAGAAATAGGAAGGTCAGCTTTATACTCTGGTGGCAGGCTGAGGGTAGCATCTAAGTATGTTCCACAGTGGATCACTGGTTCTACAGGTTTTATAGGTACACAGTAGAGACGGTGGGGAGATGATTTCATGGTCAGCTCAGTTTGTTGAAAAAACAAACGAACAGGCTTTGTCACTGCAGAACTCTTTAGTGACTTGGCTTGATAGCTATATACGGTTAATTTCTAGGAAAGTCTGGTATGAAGCTTCCCCCAAATGTTTCGATCCCAGAACCTTTTCTGCCTGGAGCATCTTGGGCATTCTTGTGTCTCCCAGGATACATTTTTGGGATTCCCTGAAATGACTTCAGAGGATTTGGAAACAGTTTGGGTCCAGGAGAGTTATGGAGCAAACGTCACAGGAAACTGGAGCCAGGGCAGGGCAGAGCCACCTGCTGTGAAGAAAAGACAGCTACTTCCTCAGGAAGGCACAGGGACAGCAGGGAAGGAAGCGGGCTTGCCTTGGGCAGAGCAGTTACACAAGAACAGGAAGAGGAAAGACACTTCCCAGCTAGAGAAGGAACGGTCTCAGGTCTGGACTAGACCTGGAAAGGGCATCCATACTGCAGAATTCTTCCAGACTCTTTATCTTCAAAACTGGCTGTATTTGGACCTGGTATTTGCTGGGCAGGGGGGAAAAGTCCATGGTAACTGGCCATTGGACATGACAGTGACCAGGAAACAGGCTCCTCCATCTATCCCTGGAAAGAGCCTCTTCCACAGACAGAAGTGAAAGTAAAAGCCGCTCAGTCGTGTCCAACTCTGTCACACCCATGGACTATATAGTCTATGGAATTCTCTAGGCCAGAATACTGGAATGGGTAGCCTTTCCCTTCTTCAGGGGATCTTCCCAACCCAGGGATTGAACCCAGGTCTCCCACATTGCAGGCAGATTCTTTACCAGCTGAGTCACAAGGGAAGCCCAAGAACACTGGAATGGGTAGCCTATCCCTTCCTGAGGGGATCTTCCCGACCCAGGGATCGAACTGGGGTCTCCTGCGTTGCAGGCAGTCTTTACCAACTGAGCTATGAGGGAAGCCCAAGAGTCCTGAGCTATCAAAGGACTAAAAAGCGATCAGGTAGGTCTTCCAGAAAACTGAGCCTGAGGTTTCATGAAAGGTGGGGAAATCTCTGTCTGGGCACAGCTTCACCAACAAGGCTCCACTCAAGTCTGCATGAAGTCACGGCGGCGGGGGATGCCCTGCAGTAATACAAGTGCCAGCTCTGCCACTGACTCTGAGCAAATCACTTTATTTTTCTGGACCTCAGTTTTCTCACCTGAAAAATTAAAACTATATTTTTTCCCCCCACAGTGAAGCCAGCAAATTTTTAAGTAAGATAATGGATGTAAGATGTTTGGCACAATGCTGGGTACTCAGGGCTTCATAAAAGATCCCTCTGTTTGCTAGTTACCACCAACAAATTCCTCTTAGACCCACTGTCTCTGTAAAGGTGAATTTGTTCCCTTAAAATGGTTAAGTGATGTTTTACTGTAGAGGGTAAAAACTGGTAGAACGAGTTGAAACAAACTGCTTTTCATTTTCAGCAAATCCCACCCAGCTCATCCCCCTGCGGCTTCAAACAGAGCATAAGAATAACTCAGTGGGACTCTGCACTCTTGGAGACTGTCTGGGGAGGGACTCCCCAGTCCTTAGGGATGCTGGCCGCCTCCCCGTCTCCCAGCATCTGTCTCCTGCAGGGGGCGGCTGAGACAGCCAGGCGGGCCAGGAAGGGGGGCAGGGTCAGAGGTCACTAGACCAGGAAGAAACTGTTCTATTTCCCTGCCGGGGCCTGTTTTACAACAGATCAGAACATTTTCAGGCTACAGAGGAAACGTCCCTTGCCATAAACTAATCCTTTCTGATTAGACTCTTGCCTAAGGCACAGAAGGGTAAAATCCTGGGGTATGGTGCTGGGGGCTGGCTGGCTCATTGTGATGCGGTTCATTGTGATGCCCGCTTTGCTTTCTTCCCTGAGGCCTGGCTGTGGCTCCAGTAAGCTTCTTGAGCTCCTTCTAACAGTTCCTTGGGTTGAGAAGGCTCAGCTGGATGGGGTGGCTTTTGAAGATGGTGTCAAGGGTCCTGGGAAATGTAATTTTGGCAGATGAAAACATCTGGTACTATTTTTCCTTTCTGGGTTTATATATATATAAAATAAGGGGTATATATATACATATATACACCTTCAAAGTCACAGTTCACAGATATCACATAGGTAAAAAGAACCTAATGACCTTCAAACCCCAGACTTTCATTTCACAGTTGAAGAAACTCAGAGAGGGGGCGCTAACTTGCCTAAGGTCTACACGGCCAGCGAACAGCAGGGCTGGAGCTCATACCCCGATCTCCTGACTCCGGGCCCAGCACCTTCGCCCTCATTGCATAACAGCAGGACCATGAACCAGGCACTATATTAAATGCTTCACATGCATTTAATCCTCATAACCACCCTATGCTGCTGCTGCTGCTAAGTCGCTTCAGTCATGTCTGGCTCTGTGCGACCCCATAGATGGCAGCCCACCAGGCTCCTCTGTCCCTGGGACCCTCCAGGCAAGAACACTGGAGTGGGTTGCCATTTCCTTCCCCAATGCATGAAAGTGAAAGGTGAAAGTCGCTCAGTCGTGTCCGACTCTTAGCGACCCCATGGACTGCAGCCTACCAGGCTCCTCCATCCATACGATTTTCCAGGCAAGTACTGGAGTGGGTTGCCATTGCCTTCTCCAACCACCCTATGAGGTAAATAATATTATTATTCCCATTTTTACAGATGAGAAAACAGACTTCTGAGAAACAACTTATGAAGCTCAGGGTCCCAGCTAACGAAAGGCTGAGCCAGGTTTTGAACCGGGGTCTTGAGACCTGGAGCGGGTCACCATTCATAGGAAACTATCTAAGGAGCAACAAGCCTTCTAAGTTGACACCCCTAACTTTCAATCCCCCAAACCAACTCACAGGCCGCAAGGAACCCCCAGTGATTAGAGAGTGGAAGAGAGTGAAACAAACATAAGCTCCAAAGCTTGTCCGATCCAGATGGTGCTTGTGTCTGAGTTGTCATTTAGTTCAAGGATGGCCAAATGAAATACTGTGACCGTAAACTGGGCCATCAGTCAATTCAGAGACCACTAGAAATTTGGATGTACAAACAGTCAAAACCACTGGCTAGAGAGTCAAGTCTCTATCATCTGCCTATCAAGATTCTGATCTCCAGGGAGATTTCCCTAGGGTCCATCAGTGGGTAAAACTGTGGGGATCTGCACATGACCTAGGAGGGTATGAAGGACTGACTTTATTGGGAAAGGGGAGTGGGTTGAGGCTGAAGGAAATCTCTCTTTAGGGAGAGCTGCCGAGGCATGACTCAGATTTCAGAGGCGCCTGGGTAGAAGGGAACATTCATGCTCACGTCCCCTGTGAGGCTGGGGAGCCTGGTGACTAACTCCCAGGCACACCTGCCTTGGGCTGAGTGTCCTGGGTGGTAGGAGCAAAGGAAGAGACAAGACAGGAATGCACTGTTTCACTGGGGAGGCCAGCTAGGCCCATCCCTAATGATAGCAACAATAGCTTACATCATTAGGACTGAGTGTACAAGAGTGGTGTAAAAACGCTTTGCATGTGTTACTTCATGTAAAACCTTACAAAGTAGAAGTTTAAAGATGAAGAAACGGAGGATCAAAGAGATCAAAGGACTTGCCCAAGGTCACACAGGTAGTAAATGGCAGACTCAAGTCCTGAACTCAAGTAGCTCATCTCCAGATTCGAAGTTCTCAACCAGATGAGCTTTGCTGGGTATGTGCATGTGCACCGAGGCAGGTGTGTCTGCAGATGACAGTGAACTCTCATGGAATCCTCCAGCACACACGAATCACTGTTATCTGAGAGTAAAACTGATTTCACAAAACTACAGCCACAGACAGAGAAAGGTGGAAAGGTTTTCCCCAACAGAGGAATCTGATGAAGGTTCACCCACCAGGCTTCCTGTGGGCAGAAAGAGACACATTGTTCATTTCTCTCCCCAGCTTGGCCAGAGCTGGCCCTCACTAAATTCACTGAATGACTGCTTTGTCAGGCAACAGAAAATGGTGGTTCAGGGATTGAATTTATGAGCCAAACAGCCTGGGTTCAAATCCCAGCTTGGCCACTCAATTCCTTCACTCCTTTAAGCCTATTTCCACACCTATAAAGCAGAGGTGATGACTGTACCTCACTCTTTGGGCGGTTGTAAGGATTGAGTGAAACAGGGCAGGTAACATGCTTAGCCCAGTCTGATATATAGTTACGTGTTCAAAAAAAGAGAGCTACTATTATAATTTTTAATGATGAAATTAAAAAAATCATTATAATAGTATACTTTGGCCACCTGATACAAAGAACCGATTCATTGGAAAAGACCCTGATGGTGGGAAAGACTGAAAGCGGGAGGAGAAGCGGACGACAGAGGATGAGGTAGTTGGATGGCATCACTAATGTGATGGACATGAGTTTGAGCAAACTCGGGGGGTTGCTGCGGTCCATAGGGTCACAGAGAGTCAGACACGACTGAGCGACTGAGCGACTGAACTGAATGATGAAATAAGTCTCCATACTCACTGAATGAACAAGTGAATTGACGTGTGAACATGGCTGGATTCCAGAGCAATTGGGGTCGGGGTGACGGAGCCAAATAAATGAGCCTGGTCTGGGAGGGAGAGCTGGCCATGCCACCGCAGGACACGTGGCTAGGCTGCACGGGCAGCCTGTCTGGACCGCAGTCTGAAAGGTGAGCTGGGGCAAGCGAGGCGTGGTGAGTGGTTGCTGACCTTCTGAGTTAACTGTCCGCCTGAGGGACCTGATCTTGGTGTAAGATATGGTTCGCAGGTTCCTCTAGGCCAGTTTCTGAACTATTCCGCTTTCCTTTCCCCACTGCTTGACCATCTTAACCCCAACTGAGAGACTTTAAAAAGTCTTCTGGGCAGGCCAGCGGAGGATTCAGAAAAACCCTCCCCTCAGTGAGCAAGGTCAAGCACTTAACCTCTGACCACGTGGCCTCTGCCTTCCCCAGAAGGTAGGGAGCTCAGGGGCCGAGCAAATCCCCTCCCCTCCTGCTACACCCTCCTCCAGTGAGATGAGATTTAAACAAACATCAGAGGCAGCCTTAGAAGGAAAACCCTTAAGGAAAAGGAAAGGACTTTATGGGTTAATTGTGCCTATCTAGATTGAACCCAGGTCTCCCACATTGCAGGCAGATTCTTTACCAGCTGAGTCACAAGGGAAGCCCAAGAACACTGGAATGGGTAGCCTATCCCTTCCTGAGGGGATCTTCCCGACCCAGGGATCGAACTGGGGTCTCCTGCGTTGCAGGCAGTCTTTACCAACTGAGCTATGAGGGAAGCCCAAGAGTCCTGAGCTATCAAAGGACTAAAAAGCGATCAGGTAGGTCTTCCAGAAAACTGAGCCTGAGGTTTCATGAAAGGTGGGGAAATCTCTGTCTGGGCACAGCTTCACCAACAAGGCTCCACTCAAGTCTGCATGAAGTCACGGCGGCGGGGGATGCCCTGCAGTAATACAAGTGCCAGCTCTGCCACTGACTCTGAGCAAATCACTTTATTTTTCTGGACCTCAGTTTTCTCACCTGAAAAATTAAAACTATATTTTTTCCCCCCACAGTGAAGCCAGCAAATTTTTAAGTAAGATAATGGATGTAAGATGTTTGGCACAATGCTGGGTACTCAGGGCTTCATAAAAGATCCCTCTGTTTGCTAGTTACCACCAACAAATTCCTCTTAGACCCACTGTCTCTGTAAAGGTGAATTTGTTCCCTTAAAATGGTTAAGTGATGTTTTACTGTAGAGGGTAAAAACTGGTAGAACGAGTTGAAACAAACTGCTTTTCATTTTCAGCAAATCCCACCCAGCTCATCCCCCTGCGGCTTCAAACAGAGCATAAGAATAACTCAGTGGGACTCTGCACTCTTGGAGACTGTCTGGGGAGGGACTCCCCAGTCCTTAGGGATGCTGGCCGCCTCCCCGTCTCCCAGCATCTGTCTCCTGCAGGGGGCGGCTGAGACAGCCAGGCGGGCCAGGAAGGGGGGCAGGGTCAGAGGTCACTAGACCAGGAAGAAACTGTTCTATTTCCCTGCCGGGGCCTGTTTTACAACAGATCAGAACATTTTCAGGCTACAGAGGAAACGTCCCTTGCCATAAACTAATCCTTTCTGATTAGACTCTTGCCTAAGGCACAGAAGGGTAAAATCCTGGGGTATGGTGCTGGGGGCTGGCTGGCTCATTGTGATGCGGTTCATTGTGATGCCCGCTTTGCTTTCTTCCCTGAGGCCTGGCTGTGGCTCCAGTAAGCTTCTTGAGCTCCTTCTAACAGTTCCTTGGGTTGAGAAGGCTCAGCTGGATGGGGTGGCTTTTGAAGATGGTGTCAAGGGTCCTGGGAAATGTAATTTTGGCAGATGAAAACATCTGGTACTATTTTTCCTTTCTGGGTTTATATATATATAAAATAAGGGGTATATATATACATATATACACCTTCAAAGTCACAGTTCACAGATATCACATAGGTAAAAAGAACCTAATGACCTTCAAACCCCAGACTTTCATTTCACAGTTGAAGAAACTCAGAGAGGGGGCGCTAACTTGCCTAAGGTCTACACGGCCAGCGAACAGCAGGGCTGGAGCTCATACCCCGATCTCCTGACTCCGGGCCCAGCACCTTCGCCCTCATTGCATAACAGCAGGACCATGAACCAGGCACTATATTAAATGCTTCACATGCATTTAATCCTCATAACCACCCTATGCTGCTGCTGCTGCTAAGTCGCTTCAGTCATGTCTGGCTCTGTGCGACCCCATAGATGGCAGCCCACCAGGCTCCTCTGTCCCTGGGACCCTCCAGGCAAGAACACTGGAGTGGGTTGCCATTTCCTTCCCCAATGCATGAAAGTGAAAGGTGAAAGTCGCTCAGTCGTGTCCGACTCTTAGCGACCCCATGGACTGCAGCCTACCAGGCTCCTCCATCCATACGATTTTCCAGGCAAGTACTGGAGTGGGTTGCCATTGCCTTCTCCAACCACCCTATGAGGTAAATAATATTATTATTCCCATTTTTACAGATGAGAAAACAGACTTCTGAGAAACAACTTATGAAGCTCAGGGTCCCAGCTAACGAAAGGCTGAGCCAGGTTTTGAACCGGGGTCTTGAGACCTGGAGCGGGTCACCATTCATAGGAAACTATCTAAGGAGCAACAAGCCTTCTAAGTTGACACCCCTAACTTTCAATCCCCCAAACCAACTCACAGGCCGCAAGGAACCCCCAGTGATTAGAGAGTGGAAGAGAGTGAAACAAACATAAGCTCCAAAGCTTGTCCGATCCAGATGGTGCTTGTGTCTGAGTTGTCATTTAGTTCAAGGATGGCCAAATGAAATACTGTGACCGTAAACTGGGCCATCAGTCAATTCAGAGACCACTAGAAATTTGGATGTACAAACAGTCAAAACCACTGGCTAGAGAGTCAAGTCTCTATCATCTGCCTATCAAGATTCTGATCTCCAGGGAGATTTCCCTAGGGTCCATCAGTGGGTAAAACTGTGGGGATCTGCACATGACCTAGGAGGGTATGAAGGACTGACTTTATTGGGAAAGGGGAGTGGGTTGAGGCTGAAGGAAATCTCTCTTTAGGGAGAGCTGCCGAGGCATGACTCAGATTTCAGAGGCGCCTGGGTAGAAGGGAACATTCATGCTCACGTCCCCTGTGAGGCTGGGGAGCCTGGTGACTAACTCCCAGGCACACCTGCCTTGGGCTGAGTGTCCTGGGTGGTAGGAGCAAAGGAAGAGACAAGACAGGAATGCACTGTTTCACTGGGGAGGCCAGCTAGGCCCATCCCTAATGATAGCAACAATAGCTTACATCATTAGGACTGAGTGTACAAGAGTGGTGTAAAAACGCTTTGCATGTGTTACTTCATGTAAAACCTTACAAAGTAGAAGTTTAAAGATGAAGAAACGGAGGATCAAAGAGATCAAAGGACTTGCCCAAGGTCACACAGGTAGTAAATGGCAGACTCAAGTCCTGAACTCAAGTAGCTCATCTCCAGATTCGAAGTTCTCAACCAGATGAGCTTTGCTGGGTATGTGCATGTGCACCGAGGCAGGTGTGTCTGCAGATGACAGTGAACTCTCATGGAATCCTCCAGCACACACGAATCACTGTTATCTGAGAGTAAAACTGATTTCACAAAACTACAGCCACAGACAGAGAAAGGTGGAAAGGTTTTCCCCAACAGAGGAATCTGATGAAGGTTCACCCACCAGGCTTCCTGTGGGCAGAAAGAGACACATTGTTCATTTCTCTCCCCAGCTTGGCCAGAGCTGGCCCTCACTAAATTCACTGAATGACTGCTTTGTCAGGCAACAGAAAATGGTGGTTCAGGGATTGAATTTATGAGCCAAACAGCCTGGGTTCAAATCCCAGCTTGGCCACTCAATTCCTTCACTCCTTTAAGCCTATTTCCACACCTATAAAGCAGAGGTGATGACTGTACCTCACTCTTTGGGCGGTTGTAAGGATTGAGTGAAACAGGGCAGGTAACATGCTTAGCCCAGTCTGATATATAGTTACGTGTTCAAAAAAAGAGAGCTACTATTATAATTTTTAATGATGAAATTAAAAAAATCATTATAATAGTATACTTTGGCCACCTGATACAAAGAACCGATTCATTGGAAAAGACCCTGATGGTGGGAAAGACTGAAAGCGGGAGGAGAAGCGGACGACAGAGGATGAGGTAGTTGGATGGCATCACTAATGTGATGGACATGAGTTTGAGCAAACTCGGGGGGTTGCTGCGGTCCATAGGGTCACAGAGAGTCAGACACGACTGAGCGACTGAGCGACTGAACTGAATGATGAAATAAGTCTCCATACTCACTGAATGAACAAGTGAATTGACGTGTGAACATGGCTGGATTCCAGAGCAATTGGGGTCGGGGTGACGGAGCCAAATAAATGAGCCTGGTCTGGGAGGGAGAGCTGGCCATGCCACCGCAGGACACGTGGCTAGGCTGCACGGGCAGCCTGTCTGGACCGCAGTCTGAAAGGTGAGCTGGGGCAAGCGAGGCGTGGTGAGTGGTTGCTGACCTTCTGAGTTAACTGTCCGCCTGAGGGACCTGATCTTGGTGTAAGATATGGTTCGCAGGTTCCTCTAGGCCAGTTTCTGAACTATTCCGCTTTCCTTTCCCCACTGCTTGACCATCTTAACCCCAACTGAGAGACTTTAAAAAGTCTTCTGGGCAGGCCAGCGGAGGATTCAGAAAAACCCTCCCCTCAGTGAGCAAGGTCAAGCACTTAACCTCTGACCACGTGGCCTCTGCCTTCCCCAGAAGGTAGGGAGCTCAGGGGCCGAGCAAATCCCCTCCCCTCCTGCTACACCCTCCTCCAGTGAGATGAGATTTAAACAAACATCAGAGGCAGCCTTAGAAGGAAAACCCTTAAGGAAAAGGAAAGGACTTTATGGGTTAATTGTGCCTATCTGAACCTCCCTGGGAGCAGGCCACACCTGTCCCAACCACCCCACACTACCCCAGCTCCCTCTAACCTAGGACGGCAGCCCTGACCCCAGACACTCACTTCTTCTATTCAGCAACTGGGGGTCCAGGATCCTCTCTGTCCAAACCAGGCCTTGGACATTCTTCCTCTGTAGTTCCTCAAGGAAACCATCATCTGAATACCCAAGTCCCCAGGGTGACTCCTTCAGATAGATGAAATGCAGAAGGAAATGCGTGGTGGTAGGGACTAAGGGGCTCCTCACTTACTTTTACTTGAAGCTCTCTTATATTTGGAAGCGGGCAGTATCCGGTTTAATGACCTTTTTCTGAAGTGGGCTGGTGATGGCCCACAGTGGTGGGAGGTGGGCTACTAGGGCCCAAGGCCAGGTCCCTGGAGAGAGTGAGCCTCAGGGGCTGAGCCGGTGGGTTCTGTTCTTCCCAGTGGGTCCTCTCCTTCCAGGACAGCGGCCACATTCTTCCTGGCACTGGTCTCTCTGGCTGCCTCCTGTTCTGGCTGGTTCCTGGCAACAGAGAAAGGATCTCCAGATAGCAGTCTGGCTGCTGCTTCCTTCTCAGTTCAGGGGTAAGCCTTCTCTGACTTGCTATTCCTTAATAACTATAAAGAGTCTCTCTCTCTCTCTCTTTTTCCCCCATTAATGGGGGAAATAATGTTGATAGATATACGAAAGAATAAACTATAAATCGCCCCTGATCCTACCACCCCCGATACTCTCTGGTGTGTACCTTTCCTATTCTTTCTCCACTCGTGGAAATGGGTTTTAAAAATAGGAAAGGATTCATTTACTAAAGGTAAAGAGTAGGTGAAAGACTTAAAAGTAGGGAATCAGACCCAGGTTCATTCGAGACCAGCTCAGAGATCCCCGGAAATGACCTTGGGTGGAGAAAACACCGGCAGATGGTGGAGGACAGGGAAGCCTGGTGTGCTGCGGTCCTTGGGGTCACTAAGAGCTGGACCGAGAGACTGAACCACCACCAGACATTTCTCTAGGCCTCACTTCCCTTGCTTGTAAAATAAAGACAATAGTATTTACTTCACTTGGTTGTTGCGAGGATTGAGACTAGACAACTGAGCTCAGTGCCTCGAACACAGCAAAGACTCAAAAATGCTAATAATTGTGCTGTAAGCATAGGAAGTAATTTCCACGGTGTTAAGGGGCTTTCTGTAGCATCCTTTTGAACTGTGATTCAATATCCAACTATATTCAAGGATCTTAATTTACTTCACTGAGTCTCTTCTGAAGGGTATTTATATTAATTCTAATTTTTCAGAATTATAAACAACGCTCTGATGCATATCCTTGCAGATAACTCTCCACACACAGATTATTTGCTTAGGCTAAATTCCTACGAGTGAAAATGTAAGATCAAAGGATGAGCTGAAATCTAACTCCAAAGTCTGGACTGATTCACACTCCCTCCAGCAAGGAGACAGCTTGCTTTCTCTCACCCTGGCCAACACCATTTTCTTTCATCTTTATCAACTTGATAAGTGGGAAAAAAAAACAAAAAACCCTGCTTCTCTGTTTCCAGATTTTTTTTTTTTTCTTTTAAGGGAGCTCTCAGGATGACTTTAGACCCCATGATTCCTCATGTCCTTCCATTCCTCTCAGAAGGAATGTAGGTGGTGTTATTGGCAGAACTGTGATAAAAATCTAAAGTACAGAGTGTAAAAGGGCCTGGAGGCTGCCCACTCCTTGTCCTGATTCTTCATGAGTACAACCTCCAGGTCCTTCCGTGCCTTCTAGTTAGGGCTATATTCTGTATGTTGGGTGTGTGGCCTGTCCCTCCACTTAAGTCCAGCGATGGGGTAGAGAGGAACATCAGGATGAAACAGGGCTTTAGATGCACACCTAGGACAGTATTACGGGACCCACAGGATCCACAATGGAATCTATGGTAATGCTTTGTCCCAAATCTGAAGTTCCAGTCCAAACTCCTTTGCTGCAATAGGGGTGTTTTCTTTAAGCTTCAGTTTATATATCATGTGGGGTCAGTGATAAAATTCTGCCCTGCCTCTCTGTGGCTTTATCAGAGAAGATAAACCATAGGAAAACACTATGTAAGCTGAAAAGAGCTTTACACATAGAAGAGGCTTTTTTTTTCCCCCTGACTACACTGAGCAGCTTGCTGGATCTTATTTCCCAGACCAGGGATTGAATTCTGGCCTCAGCAATGAAAGTGCCGAATCCTAACCACTGAACCACCAGGGAATTCCCTGAAGGAACTGTTTTTAAGAAAGGTTGAGTGCCGAGTGCCATAAACTGTGTAGTCAGGCCAGTAATAGGTGGTGGCTGGGGATCCCTTTCTAAGCTGGGTGCTCACCTATAATACCAGCTACCTGCTGCTGCTGCTAAGTCGCTTCAGTCATGTCTGACTCTGTGTGACCCCAGAGAGAGCAGCCCACCAGGCTCCGCCGTCCCTGGGATTCTCCAGGCAAGAACACTGGAGTGGGTTGCCATTTCCTTCTCCAATGCATGAAAGTGAAAAGTGAAAGTGAAGTCGCTCAGTCATGTCCGACTCTTAGCGACCCCATGGACTGCAGCCTATCAGACTCCTCTGTACATGGGGTTTTCCAGGCAAGAGTGCTGGAGTGGGGTGCCATCGCCTTCTCCAGCTACCTACTCCTGGCCATTAGGTCTACATGGAGACCTTAATTACTCCGCAGATCAATCCCACTGAGGGACGATGGGGACCTTGAAATTTACAGAGAGTCACTGGCCCAAAGGTATATGCTAATAACAGGAAGGGTGGGGATTCAAACTTTGGAGGTCTTTCCTTGGAGGTGGGGACAGAAGGCAACAGCTGATATGCCAGAATGTTAATGACCTTGTGTAAATTATACACATTTGTTCATTTTTCATTTATTCAATGAATATTTCTTGAGCACTTGTTGAGATCTGGGACAAAGTACCAAGGCACGTTTTTCCTTGTATAGTTTCTGCAGTCCAAATGCTAACAAGTCCTTCCTTACCTTGTGAGTGCTATCAACCAACCTATCTACTTTCTTTCCCTCCTTCCTTCTTTCCTTCTACCCATCCATCCATCCAACCATGACTTTGTTCCAAAAGGGAACGCAGGAGGTTGAAAGGACTATGCCCACGGCTTTGGGGTCAGGCAGAGCTTGATTTGATCCTACTTGAATACTAAGTAGATAGCCAAGTGATCTTTGATGAGTTACCTCACCTTTCTGAGGCTGCTCCTCCTCTGTAAGATGGGGAAAATTATGACAACTATGCCACGGGACTCAAGACAACTACATGACATGTACTAACACACCTAGAACTGTGCCTGGCACATACTAAGGGCACCATGTTATCTCCTTTAATTCTCATAGTGACCATTTCACTGAGGAGGAAATCTGAGTAATGAGGAGGTGAAGTTGCTTGTCCAAGGTCTTGGGCAGCTGACTCTGGAGTTGCTCAATACTCTAGGAGTTGTCTGTCTGGAATGAATAACGTGATCCCATTTTGCAGGGAGGAATGACACAAAGCATTTAAAGCAAGCATCATAGAGTAAGTGCTCAATAAATGATAATAATTCTAATTAAGGTCTGATCTGATTCCTGAATTCACTGCCCAGAGCCTTCAGGTCGGAGAGCCCTATTCTCCATTCATGCATCTTCTAGGGAAGCTCTGAGCAAGGACTCTGAGCTTTTATTATCTTTATCTCCACTTTTACTCCAGGAAGAATGGGACATGATGACCATTTAGTCAAAGGGCATTTATTTTTATTTAATTATGGCAGAAAGTGAAGAAGAACTAAAGAGCCTCTTGACGAAAGTGAAAGAAGAGAGTGAAAAAGTTGGCTTAAAGCTCAACACTCAGAAAACTAAGATCATGGCATCTGGCCCCATCATTTCATGGCAAACAGATGTGGAAACAGTGGAAACAGTGGCTGATTTAATTTTGAGGGGCTCCAAAATCACTGCACATGGTGACTGCAGCCATGAAATTAAAAGATGCTTACTCCTTGGAAGGAAAGTTATGACCAACTTAGACAGCATATTAAAAAGCAGAGACATTACTTTGCCAACAAAAGTCCATCTAGTCAAGGCTATGGTTTTTCCAGTAGTCATGTTTGGATGTGAGAGTTGGACTACAAAGAAAGCTAAGTGCTGAAGAATTGATGCTTTTGAACTGTGGTGTTGGAGAAGATTCTTGAGAGTCCCTTGGACTGTGAGGAGATCCATCAGTCCATCCTAAAGGAGATTAGTCCTGGGTGTTCGTTGGAAGGACTGATGTTGAAGCTCAAACTCCAATACTTTGGCCACCTTATGTGAAGAGCTGACTCATTTGAAAAGACCCCGATGCTGGGAAAGATTGAGGGCAAGAGAAGGGGACGACAGAGGATGAGATGGTTGGATGGCATTACCGACTCAATGGGCATGAGTTTGGGTAAACTCTGGGAGTTGGTGACTCATGGGGTCACAGAGAGTCAGATACGACTGAGCGACTGAACTGAACTGAATGACATTTAAACTGGGATTTTGTTTATAAGTCCTAACCACAAAAGCACAATCTTCAGGGAGGAGAAGGATAGGGAAACAATTAAAATTCTGTCATCCTGGGGAATTCTCTGGTGGTTCAGTGGTTAGGACTCTGCGTTTTCACTGCTGTGGGCCTGGGTTCAATCCCTGGTCACGGAACTAAGATCCCCAGTTGGGGATGTAAGATAACACAAGCCGCCACATGGCCAAACAAACCAAATAAATAAATAGAATTCTGTCATTTTGGCACCCATAGAGGAACACTGTTGACATTTGGGTATTTGTCCTTTCCATGTTTTTATATAGGTCAACAAATTGTCATTAAGTGTGGAACAACCATAAAGTTTTAACGTGTTAGAAAACGAAGAGCTGTTAGCAGGGCATCCATGCTCAACACTGCAAGGCCCCTACTGTAAACAGCGCTGTGAGTGCGCAGTGCACAAGCTGCAGAGACATCCAAAGCAGCTCTGGCTCTCAGAATCACCTAACTAAGGGGTCCTAACCTTTCAGTTTCGTACAGTTTAGTCGCTCAGTCGTGTCTGACTCTTTGCGACCCCATGGACTGCAGTACACCAGGCCTCCCTGTCCATCACCAACTCCCAGAGTTTACTCAAACTCATGTCCATTGAGTCCGTGATGCCATCCAACCATCTCATCCTCTGGCGTCCCCTTCTCCTCCTGCCCTCAATCTTTCCCAGCATCAGGGTCTTTTCAAATGAGTCAGTTCTTCCCATCAGGTGGCCAAAGTACTGGCATCTCAGCTTCAGCATCAGTCCTTCCAATGACTATTCAGGACTGATTTTCTTTAGGACGGACTGGTTAGATCTCCTTGCAGTCCAAGGGACTCTCAAATGTCTTTTCCAACACCACTGTTCAAAAGCATCAGTTCTTCAGCACTCAGCTTTCTTTATGGCCCAACTCTCACATCCATACATGACTACAGGAAAAACCATAGCTTTAATTAGATGGACCTTTTTTGGCAAAGTAATGTCTCTGCCTTTTAATGTGCTATCTAGGTTGGTCATAACTTTTCTTCCAAGGAGAAAGGGTCTTTTAATTTCATGGCTGCAGTCACCATCTGTGATTTTGGAGCAAAAACTTTCCTAACAGTTACTGAGTGCTATGTGTCAGACTCAAATTCACGTCCACTGAGTCGGTGAAGCCATTTAACCATCTCATCTTTTGCCATCCCCTTTCCTTTTTTCTCTCCCACTCTTCGTGGGCATGAATTTGAGCAAATTATGGGGAGACAGTGGAGAATGGAGGAGCCTGGAGTGCTGCAGTCCACGGAGTGACCAAGAGTTGGACGTGACTTATCGACCAAACAACAACAAGGAAGTGCCAGGCAGGCCTCCCTGGCAGCTCAGTGGTAAAGAACCCGCCTGCCAACGCAGGAGACACAGGGCTCTCAGTGGTAAAGAACCCGCCTGCCAACGCAGGAGACACAGGGCTCTCAGTGGTAAACCTGCCTGCCAGTGCAGGAGAGACAGGGCTGACCCCTGGGTCAGGAAGATTCCCTGGAGGAGGAAATGGCAACCCGCTCCAATATTCTTGTCTGGGAAATCCCATGCACAGTGGAGCCTGGGCTACATGGGCTGTAGTCCCCGGGGTTGCAAAGAGTCGGACTCTACTGAGTGACTACACAACAACACTGCACTTCATCTACATTATCTTATTTAATCCTCATAATAACCTTACGAGGGGGATACTATATTTATAACCATTTATAGGTGAGGAAGCAGACTCAGAACACTTAAGTCATGTGCCCAAAATCACACAGCTAGTAAACAGTTGGGCTAGGATCTGAACCCAGGTCAGCCAGTCTCAGAGTAATACTATCAGGTAGCATAGATAACTCTTAGCACTATGCTTGCAATATACAAACATGAAGTCAATTGCAGTCATCATTACTTATTGTTATTATTGTGAATACAATCATTATGTCACATGTGATTGGTGAGTCTCTGTTTTCAATCTCCTCTGCCAAGAAACCAAGAACTGGGCCAATCCAAGAATGGGAAGAGATGCCAGCCCAGCTGCACCCTGGGCTGTGCCCACGCCACACAGGAGTAGGAAAGGGGTAGGAGTGGGGGCAAAGCTTGGGTAGCGTCACTTTAAAAAACCTGGCATCTCTGAATCCTTCAGCCAAGGCCTAAAACAGCCCACACCCTCAGACTGGGAGGCTTAGTTCCTGCTGGAGGGTCCTAGCGACCTTATCAACTGGCTCGTGGTACCCTGCCAACCTACCCTGGACCACAGTCCCTCCATCTCATCCAGGTGCCTTCTGGACATTCCATGTGTGGAGACGTTAAAAACCCTCTGCCCCACAACCTGCTGATCTCTGTAGATGAGTGAGGGTGATTAAAGAGGCAAGATCCAGAGGTGTAGAGAGAGAAGACCCATTTAAAAAGCCCAGCGAGCACAGACACGCTGCCTGGGTTCCGAGTCTCCACCTGAGCCCAGCCAGCATGAGTCACCCCCATGGCCCTTTACCTGGGAGTTGCAACACAGCTGAAAGAAACTTCACAGCCTTCCAGGAGGCTGGCAGACAGCGACACAGACAAGTGTGCCATCCTTCGGGCAGTACTAAGCCCTGCAGTTACAACTGGCACCGAATGGCCCTCCTGCCACCCATAAACCCTGCCAAGGGCTTGGGCACCCAAGCTCTGCTTTCTGATCAGATCCCAACTCTAGCGCTACCACTCCTAGACCATGCAGCTTGAGGAACTTATTTAATCACTTCATACCTCCGTCTCCTCTTCTCTAAAACAGGGATAACACAAGGGCATATGGCATACAGCGATTTTAAGGAGACAAGGTACACAAAGGCTTAGCACAATGCCTGACGCGTGAGGTGCGCTGGGCACCGACCCTGTGCCAGACACCATGGAAGGCGCTGGAGATTCAACAGTGACCCAGACAAGGTCTCTCCTCTTACAGAGTTTACATTCTAGAAGAAGGGATGAAAGACAATAAACAATTTAGAGAGACGTCCAAAAGTCACAAGGGATTCAGAGAGCCAGAATTAAGTGATGTGATAGAGTGACTGAATGTCTACTTTAACAAGGGTGGTGGGAGAGGCCTGCTCTGAGGAAGTGGCTCCATTAGCAATTATTATGATTATTTACTGTTATTTTTCAGGACCCCTTCCATAATCCCCAACATAGCTTCCAGCGAGGAACCAACCTCTGACAATTCTCAAACCCAGTATCCTCTCTCCAAAGGCCTGACCACACCCCAAGAGGGCTCCTCTGGATTCTGGCCTTACCTTGAAAACCTCCATCAGACTGGCAGGAGTAGCTGAAACTCCACCTTTCCCTGAGAGAGAAAGGAGTGGGCCAAGGTGAGGCTCTCAGGAAGACAGAGCAAAGGGATGATGTGTCAAAAGGTGTGTGTGTGTGTGGCGGGTGGAGGTGGGGGGGTGGGGAGGAGAAAAGAAAGGGAGAGAGGAAAACAAAAGACACCAAGACTGGCTTAGACTTCAGTTCAGATTACTCGTGGTGGAAGCTCTATAAAAAGTTCTAGCATTCTCCTGTTTTTGGATATTCTGGGTTTACCAACCTTGTTCTTTATGGAAGACAGCTCATGGCAGTCATTCCACAATTACTTAGTCTGACAGGCAACTGATTTCTCTTGCGTTTCCAATGCAGAATGAAGCACTTACTGGAGTTTGGGAAATGACCGGCTAGCTAAAGGTTTTGAAGGTGATCGACTTCAACTTTTCCATCCCTTGTGTGCTGGCCAGAGGTATGTGGTTTGCTGACATCTCATTCAGATCTGTATCACACCAAATAAAAGGCTGCCTGCCTCCTACACCCCCACTCCTGGCCACCAACACACACACACACCCCAGATCATAAACTCCAAGAGCAGTGACCCTGTCTTTTTGACTTGTCTCCCCAGAACCCAGAGTAGGGCCTGGCACACATTAGGTGTTCCATACTTGTCTGCTGAATTGAGGCCAGTGACTTCAGCTCAAAGGGACAGCCACATGCAGAGTGAGATGACTGAAGATTCAGATCTGGGCTCTGACACTCACTAGCTCATGCCCTTGGGCAAGTCACGTTTATCCTCCGGCTTCCATTTCCTCACCTGTGAAGTGTGTGTGTTGGGGGAGGAAGAGAGTGTGCTACCACAGTGGGTTGCTGTGAGCCGTCAAGAGAAATCACCTGAATAACTGTAAAAGACTATTTGGAAATAAGCGTTCCCTTAAAGGGAGAGCTCTAGGAAAAAAAGAAAGGGGACTTGCACAGAGGCCCTCAAGGGAAGATCTGCTCTCTCCTTTGGGAATTCCCTGGTGGCTGTGAAGTAGTCCATGCTGGGTAGGGGAGGAGGCCAAGGGAATTTGGCAGGGTGGTGGTAGCGAGGGAGGAGGGTGGGGGGAAGGATGTTCCAGTGTTCCAAGTATCCAGGATACTAGAAACAGGAATCGAGATTTCCTGCAGCTGGCTATCTTCTCTCCAGCACTTTTTTTTCCCCTCCTCCCTCCTACCTCATCTCCACCCCCACCCCCTCACCAAGGAAGGAATTGGCCAGTTCCACCTAGCCAGCCCCCCCCATGGCTCCGCCCCCAACTCGGCAGGCCAAGAGTTAACAGCTGCACCTGTTGAGGTATACTTGCTGTCGCCGGCACCTGTACCTGTAGCCAATCAGCGCCAGCACTGCCGGGAACCTACCTGTCAGCAGAATCCCCACACTGAAACCTCAACATAAATCAAACAGTTCCCTGGGCAGGGAATGTCTGTGTCAGGCGAGAATTAGAGACGAGCGGTCAGCAGAGCCTCAGTGCCTGGTGCCGATCCATCGTTCCAGCCTGGGAGCCTGGGAGCAGGAAGATGTCGAATGAACTTGAGTGAGTAAACAACCGTGGGTGCCTGGAGCTCTCTGAGCAGGGAGGCTGCATGGGGTTTCTAGAAGGGGAAAGGGCAGCGAGACCGGCGCCAAGATTCACAGAGCAATTTGTAAGGGTAAATGAATGGGCTGACGATCTCACTCTGGCGTGTTGAGGCAAGCCCCGTCTCAAGCGAGAGCTGAGTGTTTCCCTGGGAAAATCTTTTTTTTTTTTTTTTTTTCTCCTTTCTCTCTCTGCTGAGCAGTTTCGAGCCAGGTAGGGAAACACAGGACTGAAACTGTGAAGGCTTTCGGCACCACTTTCTGATACATCGAAGGGGCCCTGGAAGTCAGAGACAGAGGCCAGTCCTCTCTAGGCTTTCCATTTTCTTGCCCCAAAGAACTTTTCTGAGGTGGTTCTAAGAACTGTCTTAGGCAGAGAGCTGGGTTTTTCTAAAGGGACTTGCTCGTTGGGTTGAACAGTCCCAAGCGGGAAAGTGAAGTGTGCTGGTTAGACATATGCACTCTTTATAGTTGGCTTGACCTATGTTCGAATTCAGGCTCAGCTCCGCATGTGCTGCGTGAGCGTGATTTGGACAAGTCATTGAACTGATCTGGGCTTCATTTTCCTCATCTAGAAAATGGGTACAAGAATGTTCTGTAGGATTATTGAGAGTTAAGTGTGATAAACTCTGTAAAATGCTTAGCACAGAGCCAAGGTCTGAAGAAGCATTCAATAAAATGCGGTTGACTTCATGCAGAGGCTGTTCTAAGGCTGACGAGGCTGAGCTGTGGTTTTCAGTGAGGTCATCTCTATTGCCTGACAGGACGCAGGTGACTTCTTGCCCACAGCTGGGATTTAGAATCCCTGTTGGCTGATGCTGACATTGACCATGGACTCCCAGGTCGGGGTCCAGACCTCAGAGAAGGTGGGATGAGGCTGGGATTCTGGGCTGCTGTAACCTGAGTTTAGGGAGCTGGCAGAAACCAGGCTCCTAAAACACAGACTGTCCTTTTCCTTCCACCCTCAAAAGTAAGAGGGCAGAGTCAAGGATTGAACAATATTTTTTTCTAGCTACTCCTTAATAGATTATTTGAAGGACATGAAGACCTAACAGCATAGCATGTGGTGGGGCCTGACTGCAGACAAGTTTCCATGATACCAGTCAGCTCCTGGATTCTCCTGGGTTAGCTGTCTATGTCCATGTCTGTATCTATGTCCGTGGTAGAATCACTGGCCATCAGATTTCTCTGGAATGGGCTTCCTAGGGTTGATAACGTGTTAACAACTGGAATAAGAGCAGGTCAATGCAGCCAACACCGAGCTTCAAGTTCCAGCTCTGCCACTAATCAGCTGTGTGTCTTTGGCCAAGCCACTTCACCTGAGAGTCAGTTTCCTCACCTCTAAATTGTGGTCATATTGGTACTCACTTAATGGAGCTGTTGGGGTATCCAACAACTTTAGAAAAGCAATTGGTTTAAATCCTGGTTAAGGAGCAATCTAAAATACCTTTGTTACTTCATACAGAAATAACTAATCAATGAGCATTTCTTGCTTTCTATTCTTTATTTCTAATATTTTTAATAATTCTCATTGAATATTTCTAGTATTCTTTCAATATTCTATTATTTCTTGCTTTCTATTATTCTGTACTTTGAAAACAAAAAACNTGAGTTTAGGGAGCTGGCAGAAACCAGGCTCCTAAAACACAGACTGTCCTTTTCCTTCCACCCTCAAAAGTAAGAGGGCAGAGTCAAGGATTGAACAATATTTTTTTCTAGCTACTCCTTAATAGATTATTTGAAGGACATGAAGACCTAACAGCATAGCATGTGGTGGGGCCTGACTGCAGACAAGTTTCCATGATACCAGTCAGCTCCTGGATTCTCCTGGGTTAGCTGTCTATGTCCATGTCTGTATCTATGTCCGTGGTAGAATCACTGGCCATCAGATTTCTCTGGAATGGGCTTCCTAGGGTTGATAACGTGTTAACAACTGGAATAAGAGCAGGTCAATGCAGCCAACACCGAGCTTCAAGTTCCAGCTCTGCCACTAATCAGCTGTGTGTCTTTGGCCAAGCCACTTCACCTGAGAGTCAGTTTCCTCACCTCTAAATTGTGGTCATATTGGTACTCACTTAATGGAGCTGTTGGGGTATCCAACAACTTTAGAAAAGCAATTGGTTTAAATCCTGGTTAAGGAGCAATCTAAAATACCTTTGTTACTTCATACAGAAATAACTAATCAATGAGCATTTCTTGCTTTCTATTCTTTATTTCTAATATTTTTAATAATTCTCATTGAATATTTCTAGTATTCTTTCAATATTCTATTATTTCTTGCTTTCTATTATTCTGTACTTTGAAAACAAAAAACGTCTGCTGTGTCTCCATCCCATTTAGCCCTGCTGGTCAGCACAGCAGAGACTGCAGACAGAAATGTATTCACTGGTGTTGCTTAGGGGTAAGTGTCTTGAAGCTGGGCTACTTGAACAAAAAGGTTTTCTGCATTTCTCCTCCTTAATGATTTGAGTCTGAAGTCAGAGTTCCTGACAGTGGAGGCTTCTCCAGTTGGGGTGGGGTGAGGGGAACCTGTGCCTGCTGAGTAATTGCAGGTAGAGTCTGAAGTCATCACTAAAGATTACAATGACAGAGTCTCAGTGCCTGGGGGCTCAAGTGCCTTTACTGATAAAGGGGGGTTGGGGGCGGAATCCACTGCTTGGCTTGCAAGTTTTGAGCTGCTTGTGCTGCGGGTACTATCTTGCTGCTGCCCTGCCGCAGAAGTTCAGTTAAAGAGAACTGGTCCTCGCATCCATCTTGATCCTGAAGGACTGACCACCTCTTGCCAGGCCCTGATGTAGTGGGAAAAGCCCGACTTGCACAAGAGTCTAAAGTCTGCCACTTAGTAACTTCAGGATCCTAGTGAATCTGCTTCTCTTCCCTGACCTTCAGTTTCCTCGTCTCTCCAGTAAGGATGCAGACATCTACCTGGTCGGGAAAACAGTGGGCACCCGTAGGTGGGCCACCAATCCGGTGGAGGAGCTCCATAAATGTGAGAGCCCAATTACTAGGCCACTTCGAAGGCTGGCTCTTGGCGGGCATGGAGGCCAAGCAGTGGAGTTAAAAGCCAGCTCAGAGCAGCTGGCAGGTGGGGCGCACGGGACTTTTCATGTGGTTGGGACTGGGCGCAAACCGCTGGTGCCTCCAGCCCGTGGTTTCTACCCAGCGCCTCGGGGGCTGGAGCCAGGCGCAAGGGATCCTGGGGCGGCGGGGGCGCCGGAAGTTGCTGCCGGACGCCCTTTTCTCGCGGGAAACGGGCTCCACGAGAGAGCTCTACGGGTCGCAGTCAGGCTGCCATGTGCGGAGAAGCATCTTTGTCGAACGCCAGGGCGTATTGGGCGCCTGGTTGGCCAGTGCTGTCCCGTCCCGGCCGTTGAGAAAATGAAGGGTGTAGAGATTAAGTATTCAGCACGCAGTAGGTCTGTGGAATGAAGGAAAGAGGGAAGTGAGGGAGGCACGCCGGGATTCCCCTCTCGCCGCAGTCGCCCCCACCAGCTGTCTGAAACCATCTTCCTCCCCGAAGCTGTCTGAATCTGAAACCATCTTCCTCCCTGAAGCTTGGAGAGCCTCAAGGGAGGGTAGGAGGGGGACCCGACCAATCCCATCCCGGTCTGTGACCTCAGGCCTCGCTGCCACTCCACCCAAGCTCAAGCTCCGAGAGCGCTTGGGCTCCAGACTGCCTGCAGCGCTGAAAGAGTTAACCAGGAACGCCTCCCGCTGTGGTTTTGTGGTCGAAACCATGATTGCCAGGAGCAAATTTTTGTCGTGTTATTAAAAGTCAGAGCTACGATGCTGGTGAATGAAAAGTTAAAAACCCTCGTTAAGACCCGGCTGTAAAACAGGCAACTGGGCCAAGAGGCCCCTGCGACGACCCTGAGGGCGGCGGCGCTTGCCACTCGGTCCGCTGCCCTCTCCTAGCAGGAGCCCCTGTCAGTGTCTGGAGCCCAGAGGGTCTTCAGGGGTCCACACGGAGGACGACGGGAAGGGTCAGTCTCAGGGCTGAAAACGCAAAGAGCGTATCCAAAGCACCCTTCGGTTAAAACAAAAGTAACAGCCAAGTCTTTATTTGAGCGCTGACTTCACAGTGGACACAGGGTCTGGTATTTGATAAGGAATCATCTCCTGTAACCCTCCCAGCATTTCAGTAAAGGATGGGAGTATAAATACAATTTTGCAAGTGAGGGGGTTTCAGCTTGTCCCAGACTCCCCCAGATCTCGCTGAAGAGCTGAGAATCTTAGGGGCCAAAAGGATGCTTCGCACCAATGTGTCACCCTGCTTCTCACCAGCATGGATGTTGAAAACTGATGAGATACTGCCAGACTGTTAACTGTGCTTATCTCTGAGCAGAGGAATGCGGGTGAATTCTAGTCTCTCTATTCCAAGTTTTCTGTATATTCCATGTTTTATATATTGTGTTTTACAAAGTGACCCTGTGTCACTTTTGAAATGAAGAGAGGGAGGAAAGAGTCGTAGTTTTTTAAAAGAGAGAATTATTGGTTCACCTTAAAAAAAACAAACGGTATCCTCAAAGTGTGATCCTTGGACCAGCGTCATCAGCATCATCACCTGGGAACTCCGTAGAAATGCAGATTCTCAGCCCCACCCTAGAGCTACTGAATCAAAAACTCTGGGGGTGGGGTTCAGCCATATGTGTTTTAACAAGCCCTCCAGGTGATTCTGATGCATGATCAAGTTTAAGAACCATTGGCCTAGAAGACCTGGCAAAGGATGGGAAAGCAGGAGGTTCCCAATTCCATGCTGACCTGCAGTGTAGTTGCTGAGTCAGCAGGCTGAGAGCTTTGCTATGGGGTCACACCGGTGTTTGAGCCCAGCTCTGCCAGGTAGGATCCCCTGGTGGCTCAGACAGTAAAGAGTCTGCCTGCAGTACTGGAGACCTGGGTTTGATCCCTGTGTTGAGAAGATCCCCTGGAGAAGGAAATGGCAACCCACACCAGTTTCTTGCCTGGAGAATCCCATGGATGGAGGGTCCTAGCAGGCTACAATCCATGGGGTCACAAAGAGTCAGACAGGACTGAGCAACTTCACTTTCTTTTCACTTTTCCTGCCAGGTACAGAGTGGGTAACTTTTGGATGGGCTCTTAAACCTTGTCAGTGTTTCTGCATATGTAAAGGGGTGATAACACCGACCTCACAGGGTGTGGATGGGAATGAAAAAGCACAAGGCCTGACTTATAAAATAACTTAGTTGCTTTCCTTCCCTTGTCTTCCTTGCCCTGTCTGAAACTCAAGTTTTTGCATTGGTGGTGGTGGTGGTTTAGTTGCTAAGTTGTGTCCAATTATTGGGACCCCATGGACTGTAGCCTGCCAAACTCCTCTCTCCATGGGATTATCCAGGCAATAATACTGACGTGGGTTGCCATTTCCTTCTACAGGGGATCTTCCCTACCCAGGAATCAAACCTGGGTCTCCTGCATTGCAGGCAGATTTTTTACCAACTGAGCCACAAGGGAAGCTTTGTTCCATTTATAAAATGGAACAAATAATCCTGGCTGGCTACCCACCCCCCACCCCCACCAACCCCATTCCTTTTGCCTCTTTAAAAAGGTCAGAGCAACTGATCTAGTGAAAGTCTTGAAGGGAAGGGCTCTCACCAATATTTGGGCCTTCCTAGGAGGTTTGCAAGAATGGGGAACTGTTGAGGGCAGGGGCAGCATGATATTTACCTTTTGTGTCCCAGTACCGAGCCTGTTCAACAGAGTGAATGAATGAATGAAGGGATGTGGTGCCTTGGGTCTCTAGGTGGAGTGCAATTTCTTTCGTATCTCAACTGAATTACAGGAAAGAATTGGAAAATTGGATAGGAAACCAAGAGGAGAATATAGTGTGAAAAAAATTCCCATCGAGGGAAGAATTTTCAAAGAGGAGAAAGTGAGTTTCTGGTATAATTAGAAAATGGCACATAATTAATTTACATGCAGCTAAAAGTGTTGGCTGGAGCCTGATGGCTGTTGGTTAACTTGCCCACCTGGATCCAGATGATGAAGCTGGCGATGCTTGCAGCTCTTTATCTGAGAATCTCTGAGTACCTGTCAGTAGTAGTGGGAGAAAGTGAGTCTGTGAGTTGTCATGTTTTCTGGGGGCTACCCCACAAAGTGAGTATTAGGAAGAATAATTCATGTTATTATGTGTTGGCACTATGCTGAGTACTTTGCCTTCATTATCCCTTTGCATTTTCCAACAGTAATAGCTCACAAAGGAGTAAAGAGTAAACAAAAAAACGACTTGAAATTGTTGGGCCAGCATCTGGCACTTGATAAGCCCTCGATGAATAGTAGGTATCACAGTAACTCTGATGTTATTGCTGTCATCTTCTCCCATTTTTTACTGGTAGGAAAGTTGAGGCACAGAGAGGTCAAGTGTAAAGTCACACAGCTAGTCATAGCAGAACTGAAACTGGAACCAGCTCTCCCTAGCTCTGATGCCCACTCTCTAACTATTCACAAAGGTAAATACCACATTGTCCCTGCCCTCAGAAGTTCCCAGTTCTTGCTAACCTCCTTATTCAAACTGGGATCATTATAGAGCCATTCCCTAAGTACTGCCATTTCCCCACTGAGGCCCCCAAGTGAGCCCCCAGCAGGTGACAAGGCACATTTCACAACCTGTGCATCCAGAAACCAGATGGGCCACTTGCAAGCACGACAGCCCTGGAGCGGTCTGCCATGCCCAGGGAACGCCTTCCACGGGGATGACTGAGAAATGATTCCTCCGTGAGCAGCTGTGGCAGGGCCTCCCCGTGGGTAATTGGTGAGTGTGATTGATCACTGCTCATGAGCTGTGTGGCTTACAACAGGGTTTGACAAGTCATTGGGTGTATCTGGGTGTCAACACCCAGCTCAGGCAGACCCTGGAACTCTTCCTCCTCAGGCTGGAGGGAAGTGGGGCCCAGATGCCTGGATCTGTCCTGTTCCAGGGACCTCCTTTAGTGGGGCTTGAGGCTGCCCGCTTGATGGTGAGTTTTCTTCCCCCTTCTGTAAAATTAAGTCAGAGGCCTTACTTTTCCATCTCTGAATTATAGAAATGCCTTTGAGATAAGGTAGTGATTGAGCTGAGTACTGGACAGGAAGCTAGGAGACTTGAATCCCAGTCCTGCTCTGTGCTGTGTGTCCTTCAGCAAGTCACAGTTGCTGCCAGAGATTAGATTTCTAGGGACCTCCCTGGCAGTCCAGTGGTTAGCAGTCTGCGCTTTCACGGCTCAGCAGCTAGGTTCCATCCCTGGTCGGGGAGCTAGGATCCCACAAGCTGGGTGATGTGGCCAAAGCGGACAACAACAGAAAGTAAACGAGAGACTAGATTTCTAAAGTCTTTTTGCACACTAACTGGAACACCAAAAAAAAACAAACCCTCAACTAGTGGCTTTACATTTAGTCTCATTTGGATTCATAAGTGGCTTGGCCAGAAAGCTGTGGGCATTCAGAATCTGAAAGGACTTGGGATGAAACCATACTTCACCACTGTAGGCATTTCACCCCTCTAGGTGTCTGAGGAGACAGCCTTGTCAAGGTTCTTGATGCTAGAAGACAGAAACCTCTGTTCTATGCCTGGTGCCCTGAGATACCAGCTACGTAACCTTAGGCAAGCCAGTGGCCTTCTCTGTGGCTCATTTTTTGCTGTTATCAAATGGGGATAGTCATACCCTCCCTCCCTACCTTACAGAAGCATTGCAGGATCAGAGATGATGACAAATGTATGAGAAGCATGTTGAAAAAACTATAACACACTATGCAAATATGAGGGATTGTCAAATCTCACACTTGAGTTTCCTCCTCAGTGGACTGGCCTTCCTTGAAACAAGGCAATATATGCAAAAATCCTGGCTCATACCTGGCACACAGTAGGCGGACAATCTTTGGGAGCTGTCCCAGGCTTATGCCTTTGATCTTGCCTTTGATCTGGAAGGTCAAAAATCCTCCCACACCCATCTCCACATTTCTTCTTCCCCTCCACCCCTCTTTTCAACCAGCATCTAGTTATTCCCCAAAGTTGAAGCAGGTCAGAAGTCCTCCGGCTTCTTTCCCATCATAGCTTTCTTCACCTGATAGTAGCTGTCCGTTTGTTTCTGTGGTAATATTTGTCTTGCCTGCCACTAAACTGCAACCTCTGTGACAATAGAGATCTTATTGTCTCGCCCACCCAGGACAAAGCCTGGCACGTAGTATAATAAATATTGACAAATATTTATTAAAATGAGGCATAGATGGCTAGGTGGATGGATGCCATCCAGCTTTATGGTTTTTTCCCCTCTTTTGCATCCCTTCTTAGAAACTAGTGGTTGGTGGAGAAGTGACTAGTCATGGAGTTAAATTCCAGGAGGCTGGCTTTGTAGCTCACTGGGCCAGGCCCTGCAACAGGTCACCTAACGTCTCTGCTGTCTGTTTTCTGGTCTATAGAGTAGAGATAATAACACATCATGTGTGTTGGGAGGCTCCATGAGATAATGAATGTGAAAGGCAAGGCAAGGGGTTATTACACTGTCTTTTTTGTTTTTGACATGGAACCTGGTTCACAGACAGGATGCTGGGAAAGGATGTTAATTTAAGAACCTCAGGCAGTGTGTCCCCTTTACTCTCATTTGGGGGTTCTAAGAAAATGATGGTCAGGATGATGATGATGGTGATGATGGCTGTTATTTACTAAGCGATTATTCTCTGGCAGGCTCTAGGCTTAGCACATTTCTCATGTTAATACACTTAATTTTCCTAACAACCCAGAGATTATCCCCACTCTAAAGTAGCCAGCCCTGGTGATTCCATCACATGACTGTGTTCTAATTTTCTTCACAGCACTTATCACTAACTAAAATTAACTCATTTACCTACTTGTTTATGGTCTGTCTTCCCCAATTAGATTGCAAGTTCCATGGGAGCAGAGCCTTATCTGCCATGCTTTTGGTTGATTCACCAGTGCCTTGAAAAGTCCCTGGTTGGCACACAGAAGACACTCAATAGACCCATTTAACAGATGAGAAAATAAGCCCAGAGAGGTGAAGTGCCTTACCCAAGGACACACAGTTACTTCAGTCTGTCAGGCTATGACCCTGATGTTATAATACTTTCTCCCATGGTACTACGGATTCTTCTGTGCTGTACCCTGGTGAAGATCTGATGACAAGAAGGCTGCCCAGAATCATGTCCTCTCCCTACACTCTCCTCCCTCATCCCCTTTTCACCTCTGTTGAGCAGCTCTGCTTTGGACAGGGACTCCAACAGGGAGTTGCAGAGGCCTGCAGGGAAGGCGACTGGTCTCCCCTCTTTGTTCTGGCTCTGTCTCCCGCTAGTAGGGCGCTCACCTTCCTGGAACCCTTTCACACCCGCTCCCCACCAGGCCTTCAGCCCTCAGTTCTAATCTTTAGGAGAACAGGGAGCCAGACCTTTTTAGATTTCAGTATTGGCACATGAATCAGTGCTCATTAACCTTATCCATAGCCAAGTCTTTCTAGAAGCCAAATACTTTGTCTTGGTACATGACATCGATTGGTAGCATGAACAGACGTAGGAACCAGAACTCTGGAGCTCCCCCCCCCAACTGCCCCCAGTGCCTGGCCAGAAACTTCCAGTCGTCTCCTTCCTCACTTAGGCCCCCTTGCCTTGTGTGGGTGGGAAATCCTTTTCTGTCTAGCAGTGGACTGGTTCAGTGTATTCCAGAGGAGGGGAACTGCCAGTATAAGAAAGGCATTTGAAAGGAAACTCGCATGGGGTTAAGAGCTGCGTCTTGGAGTCCAACAAGGCCAGGTTCAAGTTGCGCTTACTAGCTGAGTGACCTGGAGGTAATATCACCCGAGTCTCGACTTCCCCCAAACCTATTGTGCAGAATAGATAAGACAATGCAGAAAAATAGCTGTTGGAGTGGTGTAAACGCTGGTGAATGCTTGAGGTAGGGTAGCTGCTGTGTATCAAGGAATCAGACTTTGGGGTCTCCACAGGATGGATTAAGGACCCTCACAAGCCAGAAAAGCCTCCCAGATGAACAGCAAACATTGTCTATCTTTTTCTTTTCTGATGCCACTGTCTTCTAAAATTTAATTTTTGAATACGGTAAGATAACTGATAGCTCGTTAAAGCTGATAAGGGTCATTGCTGACCCACCAGAGTCAGCAAATTGGCCCTAGGAACAGCTACCCACTTCAGGATTTTGGCCTGGGGAATCCCATGGACAGAGGAGCCTGGCAGCTACAGTCGGAATTGCGAAGAGTCAGCAACTTTCACTTCACTTCCACATCTGCCAGCGACTTACAGGGTGACCATGTCTGGTACCACTTTCAAGCGCTCGATGTCTAGCTCCAGGCTGGGCCGAGAGCATGATTAAATTTTTGCACATTGCTCCTTTATTAGAAATTATAAATGAAAAATTATTTCAACACCTGAAGACCACAACTACAGCCTAAGGTTCCATAAACTCAAGATTTTTGACATTCTGGAATGAGTTTTCTGTCACATACACCCTTTCTGTGGCATGAAAGCATCATTCTTTTTATATTAAGCACTTGTTATGTTCCAGTTGTGAGCATTCTTCCTGTGACGGGGTCACTCAGTCCTCACTGTCGTACATGGCAGGTGCTTTTATTTGACTCATTTTATAAACAAGGAACGGTGCTAAGTGCTGGGGTTCCCAGTTGACCCAGAGAGTGGGGTCCACCAGGCCTTTCCCTGTTCCTTCTGTGCCCCGTTGGTTTGGGAGTTCCATTTAGGCTGAGACTGGGAGGGGTTGGGGAAAGCCACCTGGGCTGGCTCTGTAAGTTCCTGTAACCCCAGGCCCACGAGGCAGCTGGGAGGGGCCTTTTCTCACCTCTGCATCTTAAGGCCCATGATTTATCGCAGCAGAAACTTGGGGTGTGCCTCCCTCTCCATGTCCCTGGAGCAGGAAGGTTTCTGTCATTTCTCTTTCCTGTGTGACAGCTCCTTCTCCCTCCCTTTCAGAGCCTAATACCCCACACCCCAGGGCTCAGGGGGATGGGAGACACTGCCCTGGGAGAAACCCCTGGGAGAGAGCCAGCCCCCGGTCTGTCTGCGTGTGGGCCCAGCTGCTGCTCCCACTCTGTGTCTGAGAATGCAGGCTTGAGCTGCAGGCAGCACGAGGGCACTTCCTGCGGTGTGATTCGTGAAGGCCCTCGCCCACCCGCCAGTCTGCCACAGTGCCTGCAGTTCCATAACTAGAGCGTTTTCCTGTTGTGACAAGGACTGCCTTCTTGCACTGTGGGAAAGCAGTGTGGCTTAGTGGAAAGTATGTGGCTTGTGTACTCGACAATCCCAGTTGTGCCATGGGCTAGCTGGGTGATTTGAGGGGCATTTCCTCCAAGTCTCAGACTTCTCCATCTACAAAATGAAGCAAATGATCCTTACAACTAATATTCTTGTAAGGAGCCAAGCTGATGAGTGGAAAACATACATTAATAGCACAGTGAATGGTAGCTGACATTACTCCTGTGTCCCTTAACAGGGAAGAATCTGTGAGACTCACCTAGAAAGGGGGCATCAGGGCACCAGCAGACCAGTCTGTGCCCACTTCATCTCTGGGGCTCTCTTTTCCCATCCTGGCTGTCTGCGGTTTCTCACCTACTGCTATCCCCCCAATATTCTTTGCTCTAAAATGAACATAACCAGAACTTCCTCACCTCTGTGCCCTTGCTCATGATTAAGAGCATGTTCTACACGAATGATTCACAGCATGTGGTCCCCAGACCACCAGCATCAGCATTGCCAGGGAACCTAGGTGTGGGGCCTGGGAATCCGTGTTTTAACAAGCCTCTGTGCCATTGTGATCCAGCGAAAGGTTGAGAACGCTGTTTTGTATTACAGCAACATCCTGCCCGAGCTTGAATCCCCTCTGGGCCACTCACTAACCCACTAACTGGGACCTTGGGCAACTCCCTTAATTTCTCTGAGCTTCAGTTTCCTCATATATAAAATAGGAACGATAATAGTACCTGCCTCACAGGGTTGTTGTGAGAATTAAAAGAGATAATCCTTAAAAAGTGCTTTTCTCAATGCCTAAAATGTGGTCAGGGTTCAGTAAAGATTACACATTCTTTTTATCATCATTACCATTATTCTATATTATGTGAATATATATATAATATATCACTTCAATTCAGTTCAGTCGCTCAGTCATGTCCAACTCTTTGCGACCCCATGAATCGCAGCACGCCAGGCCACCCTCCCTGTACATATTACATAAGTGATATAATTCCCCATGTTGAATGTCCTCCAAAGAGGAGGACATTCTTGATCTTTCTTGATCACTTGCCTTTGAGCCCATGTGGCTTGTATCTGTCCATGTTCTCAGTGAACTGCCCAGGTTCTGCCTGCCTAGGTGTGCCCTACAGCATTCCACTCGAGTTCCTAGCGTCTGAGCAGCCGCTTGGCACTGTACAATAAGTGTTGGTCTGAAATGCCGTTTACCAGGACCGGGTCTGCCTAGGGGCTTCCTCACTCTGGCGTTCTCTGTCACTTGCCACCTTCTCTAAGTTGAAATGATCTCCAGCCTTCTGTGTCTTTCACTGTCTCAAAGAGAATGTCATCAGAACCCATGCTGAGTTATCTGGAAATTTTATTCTTTGCACCTTGTCATTATTTCCTATCCTTGCTACACTGATTCCCCTTGAATAAGTATCTACCATGGAAGCATTTTCTCGAATCTTCTCTCAAGCCTCGCAAGGTTGGGATTGCAGTCTTCCTGTTGTAGCTGACGGAACTGAGGCCCCAAGCCTACAGCTTCTGCATGGCAACATTTGGTGGTGACCCAGAGCATTTGGCTCGAGTTTAGATACTTTCTACTGCCGCATCTGTCCAATGATGACAGAATAAGCATTTCAAGTTTTCAAGGCTGGTAGTTCTCTGAATTCGTGAATATTAGTCTGAGGCTGACCATTCACAGACCTTCTGCTGTGCATGCATGCTCAGTCATGTCCGACTCTGCAACCCCATGGACTGTAGCCCACTAGACTTCTCCATCCATGGGCTTCCCCAAGCAAGAATACTGGAGTGGATTGCCATTTTCTTCTTCAGGGGATCTTCCTCACTTAGGGGTCAGTCCCACGTCTCTTGCATTGGCAGGTGGATCCTTTACCACTCAGCCACCTGGGAAGCATACGCATGCCTTCTGCCGGGACAGCCTAAATTTGACCCTCCTTACCTGCCTTTCAGTTTCAGATCTGTTCGGCTGCTAAAGAATGACCCAGTCAACTTCCAGAAGTTCCCCTACACTAACGAGGATGAGGCCTGGAAGACCTACCTTGAAAACCCTCTGACAGCAGCCACGAAGGCCATGATGAGGGTCAACGGTGACGACGACAGCGTTGCGGCCCTGAGCTTCCTCTATGACTACTACATGGTACATCCGCCGCCTCTGGGCACACGCCCCCACCTCTGACTGAACATGCGTCTTCGCTCTCAGGCTTCATGGCTCTCCAGCCCACTCTGACCACCCCTAACCCTCACCACGTTCTCTCACACCTCTGGGCCTTTGCACATGCTGGTCCCTCTGCCTGGCACACTCCCCTCTCCCTGGCGAAAGCCTGCTCTCAGCTTTAAGTTACCTCATTCATTCCCTGAAGGTGGGGAAGGATTTCTGGGCTTTCCCATTCTGTGCCTCCTCTGGGCACCCTCAGCAAGTACCATCATTTTCCGTGACGCCGTCTTCAGAAGCTTGCTGTTTGTGCATTTACTCCTCCATCTCACTTATGACACTGAGCTCCTGGAGGGCAGGAACCATGTCATGATCATGACTGAGCCCCCAGTACCCCACACTGCCTGCCACACAATGCTCAATATGTATTGATTGACTGGATCCGTTCCTTGGCCATACACACCACAGCGATTACCTCTAATCCACCATCTTTCCTTCCCTTAGGTCATCCCAGTTTCCCTGTCACCCCCACCTGCCTATTCCAGCCCCACCTCCTAGAACATGCCTTCTGCTCTTCAGTCCATTCATTTCCTTCAGGGCCCTTCCCAAGGCCCAGCTTCTCTCAGAAGTCCTCCCCTCATATCACCTCTCCCTCTCCTGAGTGTCTCACTGTCGTTCATACCCTTGCTGCCATCATGCGCGTTGTACCACTTCCTGACATACCATTTTTTATTGTTCTCTAATTGTTTCTGGGGCCTTGACTTTGAGACTATCAGTTCCTAAGAACAGAAATTAGGCCTCTCAAGTAGGAGAAGTGTGCTTAAACCTATTAGTAACCACAAGTACATGACACACATGACATCACCCCTTTCCAGTGCCTTTGCCAGACACTGCTAGTGGATTACAACCTGTATTCTCACTGAAGATACACGCGACCACAAAATCTTTTTCAGCCTAGTAACTCCAGGCAGCCCCTACCCATCTGTCTGAATTGTCATATAACAGCAAACTTTCTTGCTATCCCTGCTTATTGCTTCCAGAGACTTTCCCAAATTGGAGGCTGGGGACATGAATAGCTGATTGTTGTGATAACTGAATCTGAAGTTGAAGATTTAAAGCCACCTTGTAAATAAATCTTCAAATTCTCTGGCCCAAGAAGTAGTTTATTCTACACAAAGGAAGGCAACTCTGCAAATTCAGAGACCAAGTTGGAGGAAGTGGTCTCAGATACAAAAGAAACTCCAAATTATCTCTCTGGCTTTTGGTTCTCATCTAGGAGCGGTATGGCTACCCTCCCTTCCCTTCTCCCAGAAGACTGATAATGGAGAAGAAATTTGAGTTGAATGACTCAGCCCAGTCCCTGAATGTCTGGGACCTCGTAGGAGCCAGAATTCTAGGTCTGAGCTTAAACTCCAGCCTGGGATATATCACTTGAGACTGGGCCATAAAATAAAATCTAGCACTAGCTCCCCTGAGCAAGAGCCCATTCCCAGCGCCAGAATGGTGGGGCCAGGCTCTTTAGGTGACACTTGCAGTGGTTTATTGCAGCACAGCGTCCTGGGGAGATGCGCCTGCCCCCCTCCCCCTGCCCAGAGCACGTTAGGTCAGAGGAGCACTGCAGATAAGTCAGAGCACAGTCTGACGGTGTGGAGAGAGCACCAGGCTGGGAGCTGGAGACGCTCCCACCACACGCTGGCCATGTGACTCTGGGCAGTGTAGTCCTAAAGGCGACCACTCACTATTTCTTACTGAATGCTGGGCACTACGCCAGGCCCCTTTCCTCATGCTCTCCCCTCAGTGTGATTAAAAACCCAGGTGCCAACATCACTAGACTTGGTTGGAGATCTTGTTCTGGCTTTGTTAGCTTTAGGGAGAAAAGACCCGAATTCTCTAAGATACAACAATGTTATAAGTATACATGAGAGGTAACATTTACATAATGCTCTCCACGTGCCAGGTGCTAGTCTAAGCACTCACAAAAACCCCAAGGGTTGATATTACTATTGTTCCTGTCGTAAAGATGATGACAAGGTGCAGAAAGATTGAGGGACTGGCCCAAGGTCACACAGCCAATATGTAGCAGATCTAAGGACCGTACCCAAGAAATCTGGATTCAGGCTGTGCTCCTAGTCACTAAGATGACAAAGCTTCTCTGGACTTGAGTTTTCCTCGTGCATGTAATGGGGATAGCATTAGTAGATGTCACAGAGTGGTTATAGAGATTAAATTATAGCATACAGAGAAGCCATTTAGCACAGGGCCCAGTGCATAGGAAGTACTCCATTAAAAAACAGTGATTTATTAATAGATCTTCACAACCCACTTGAGGGAGGGATTGTCATCACCCACTTGACATATGAAGAAGCTGAATCTCAGAAAAGCACAATCATATAAATATCCAGAGTCACACAGCACTTTTATATAGTAAAGCTGGAACTTGGCCTGCCTGACTCCAAATTCCATGATTCTTAAGTGCTAATTTAAGGGTACTTTTTCTCACTTCGGAACTTGGGGGCTCAGACTAAATTGCCTGCTAACTCAAAGCCCTGGCAGGTTTTCTCCCAATGACCAAGGTAGCTCCCCTGCATGGCTGAGTCCCCTGGAGGGGGTTGAGGCTCGTGACAGTCAGATCTTACCCAAGAGCCACACATAAATCCTTTCTTCCTTTCTTCTCAGGGCCCCAAGGAGAAGCGGCTACTGTCCTCCAGCACAGGGGGCCGGAATGACCAAAGCAAGAGGTGAGGCACGCCCTCGCCACCATCCCCGCCCCTCTGCCCTCCCCTCCCGCCAACCTCACCTCGGGCCCCTTATCCACTGGGCACAGGGGACATAATGCCAGTACTAGGGTCCACGGTACCCTTGTGCTTAGGCCCTCAGTTGTGTCCAGCTCTATAACACCATCGTCCGTAGGGTTTCCCCAGGCAAGAAATACTGGAGTGTGCTATGCCCTCCTCCAGGGGATCTTCCCAACCCAGAGACTGACCTAGGTCTCCCACATTGCAGGTGGATTCTTTACCATCTGAGCCACCAGGGAAGTCCATGGTACCCTTAGGGGCCCACAAAAGTATTTTATCTATTTTAAAATCAGAAGAAAACGATACAATCCAGCTGGGTTGTATTTGTATTTATACTGAGGATTGTAAAAGGTTTTTTAAACTTTTTTATGGAGAAAGGGACCTATGATCTCAAAAGAGACTGGGGCCCACAGAGTCACAGTGAGACCCTGCTTGAGTGCACGCACACACGCAAGAGCCTGCGGGCCACGTGGCTAAAGCTTGCTGAAAACAAACTTCAAAGCCGCAGTGGTGGGAAAGCCCTGCTGGAAGCTTTTCTGTCCTAGCTTCAAAACCCTCCCTGCAGCCTCAAGGGGAGGGGACACCTATGTTCCCATATTTCTTTCCCTTGGCTGTCTTGGGCCTCTGCCTGGCACTGGTGCCTCAGGGCATGGATGTGCCTTTTCTTGTAGAGAAAAGCCCCGGCCATACTCATGGCCAGATGGTCACTGGAAGGATACTGCCCCCCTTTCTCTACTTTTCCTTACCCCCAGTAGGCAGGGCTCCTGCTGGGAAACCTTCTGGGCCTCTCTCTCCTTTCCGGAAAGCCCAAACTGCTAAGGCGGGCATTGAGGCGCTTGCGGCTGGCTCAGGGCCCTCCACTGCTACAAACAGTAGGTTTTTGTGCATGACGTTTCCCTCAATTCAATTTTTTTTTTTTTATGTTGTTAGCTTTTCTGATTGTAAAATAATACCTGCTGCTGCTAAGTCGCTCGAGTCGTGTCCGACTCTGTGCGACCCCATAGACGGCAGCCCACCAGGCTCCCCTGTCCCTGGGATTCTCTAAGCAAGAACACTGGAGTGGGTTGCCATTTCCTTCTCCAGTGCATGAAAGTAAAAAGTGAAAGTGAAGTCGCTCAGTTGTGTCCAACTCTTAGCGATCCCATGGACTGCAGCCCACCAGGCTTCTCCATCCATCGGATTTTCCAGGCAAGAGTACTGGAGTGGGGTGCCACTGCCTGCTGGCTATGAAGTATTCAAAGTCTATAGAAATGCATGAAGTAAAAAGGGAAGGACGGGGAGGAGGGAGGAATGAATTGGTAGATTGTGTAATGTATTTGTTCATTTGAAAAAAATTGTTTGTAGGTGTATGACAATTTTAGGGAAATTATGAATAAATAAGTAGAAAATTCTAAAATGAGGAAGCTCAAGTTAATATCATAACTCCAGTAGCAACAGAGGTTGTTCTAAGAAAACTTATCATAGTAAAATATTTAACCAGCCAGCAAACAATATTTGTGTAGTTATAACAACTAAACTATCTATTGTTGAAACTATTTTAAAATTTAGTTTACTTTTCAAAAACAAATTTGATGTAGTAACAAAATAAATACCTACATTGAGGCTGGCCCTTGAGAATCAGAAGTATGGTGATGGAAATGGAAGACTGGAACAATTACAGGAGGGCACCCACTGATAACAGAATCATCTTATAGTAAGGTCTGTGTTTTCACTCAGTGTCTCTGATTCTGTGACTCTCAGATGTGAAAAGAGTTTATCTGGCTCTTTTGACAAAGTGAGGACTATATGCAAAAATTCTTTGGATTCTGTACAATGAAATGCATTAAAGACACTGTTATTTTTGCTTAAAAATATAAAGTAAAAGTTTCCTGCAATTCTACTTTCTTATTTCCCTTAATAGTTTGGGGTATATCCTTTCAGATCTTTTTTCTTAATGTACACTGTCTGTACTCACAAATACCCACTCTTGCCCTCACCAGGAATGACTCAGTACAGTTATTTTAATGTGGGGACATTTGACTATGGATAAGGAATGAATAAACTTTCAGTTTTTTTAGTTACCAAGTAGTGTAATGGATAAAGTAGGCATTTGACCCCTGAACCTTGATCCTGTACCTGGCTCCTCCCTGCTTCTCCTTGTGACACGTTGGGCCCGCTGCAGTATCTCATTTCAGGCATGTTGGGAAGATCTGACGTTACCTTGGATTAAAGAAGTCAATATGTCAGTGTGGTGGTCACCTGCAATCCAGCCCAGGATCCCCTCTAGGCTCCGAGAAAAGCGGTGCACCCACGTATCCCTCCTCTCTCTCCTCAGGTACTGCCATGGCATGGAATATGAGATGGACCTCACCCCCCTTGAAAGTCCCACGCACCTCATGAAATTCCTGACAGAGAACGTGTCTGGAACCCCAGAGTATCCAGATGTGCTCAAAAAGAATAACCTAATGAGCGTGGAGGGGGCTGCACCCACGCCGGGCAAGGCAGCTCTCCTCCCCGCAGGCCCCAGCAAGCTGGAAACCGGCTCTGTGGACAGCTACCTGCTGCCCACCAGCGATGCATATGATAATGGCTCCCTCAGCTCCTTGTTTGAGAGCATTCACGGGGTGCCTCCCACACAGCGCTGGCAGCCTGACAGCACCTTCAAAGATGACCCACAGGAGGTGAGGGCCCACCCCCACACCCCTCCAGCACCCCTGGGTACTTGCACATACAGAAGGAGAGAAGGCAGTGAGGCGGTCGGAGCTTTGGAATCACTGGGGGAAAGAGTCCTTGAGCTGAGGCAGGGCTGCCATGCGCTGTTGTCCAGGTTGTGCACTGTGCAACCTTCACAGCTGTATGTAGTGGCCCTTGGGTTGAGGTCCCAGTGGAACTGAATGTGAGCATATATTTTCCCTGGATTGTGTTTCTCTGCAGTCTCTACTCTTCCCAGATATCCTGAAAACATCCCCAGAACCCCTGGGTCCAGAGGACTATCCCAAGAGGTAAGTTAGCCTCTCTGGACCCTTGACCGCTGGTCAGTGGGCAGGGGACTACAGACACTGTCCCCAGAGCAAACATCGTCACTGAATGGAGAGAGAAGTGAAGGCATGTAAAAGCAGAGAGTGACTCCTGCGTCTTTCCCCAGGCATGACAAGCAGCACAGAACTGAGCACCATGTTAGAAAACCAAGGTTCCACTGTGAGCTGGTCACCCCTCAGGGCTCTCTCATTTCCATCATTCGTTATTCAGGAGGATTGTGCCCCAACAAAGCCATTAAATAGAAGCCCTGAAAACGGGGAACTGGAGGCCCCGAAAGTAGAGTGATTTAGTGAGGTCGCATGGTAAATCCATAGCAGAGCCTCAGGCTTCCTGCCCCACTGCCCCCTGGGATACTCCATTCAGCCTGGGAGCCCAGCCTCACTGTCCTCTCCCGCCTCCCCGCAGTGACTTTGAGTACACCCTGGGCTCCCCCAAAGCCATCCACATCAAATCGGGCGAGTCGCCCATGGCCTACCTCAACAAGGGCCAGTTCTACCCTGTTACCCTGCGGACGCCAGCGGGCAGCAAAGGCCTTGCCTTGTCCTCCAACAAGGTCAAGGTACGTTGGCTGCCCTGGGACTGCTTAGGGCGCAGGCAGGGTGGTCAGGTCAACCCTGCCTGCCGGGGTCTCCAGGGAGAGGGTGCTTTAGAGGACTGCCCATTGCCACAGGGAGGGGCAGCCCAGCCAAAGGGCGGGGCCGCCTGACCCCGGCTCCAGGAAAGGATGAGGCTGCCCTGGCCTCTCCTGAGCAGGGGGTCACGGTAACCACTGTGCCTGCAGAGCGTGGTGATGGTGGTCTTCGACAACGAGAAGGGCCCGGTCGAGCAGCTGCGCTTCTGGAAACACTGGCATTCGCGGCAGCCCACCGCCAAGCAGCGGGTCATCGATGTGGGTGAGAGCCCGCTCACACCCTCCACCCCAGTTCTCTCTCTCACCCTCTGTCTCACACCTCTCTCACACGTGCATGCACACACACACACACACACGCCAGTCAGGCTTTTCTTGCTGTCCCCCTTTTCCCCACCCCCTTCTGACCTCTGCAGGGCTTATTTCTGACTCCAGCCGCCTGCCTGGCCCCTGTCTCCAGGTCATAAGCTGTGGGGTTTGCGGGGATTTGCATGTTGACTGGAAGCAGTGACCTCTTTTCTTTGTTGCTTTGGGATAAACAAGGCTCTGGGAGCCTCAGGAGTACCACATAAACAGACCCCTGGGGTGCTGGCTGGCCTGTCCCCATCAGGGGTCTTGGCCAATTGGGATACAAATGCATGAGATAACTGTGCAGGCAATGGGTGAGTTGGAAGCTGGAAGCGCAGTGCCAGGGCAGCTCTGCTTTGGAAGCTGGAACCTTTGTGCTTTGAAGGCAGGAAGGGAGCTGGGGAAGGCCTTCTGTGTGTGCCGCCAGTCCCGGCCCTGAGCGGGTGGGAGGCGCAGCCCGTCCTCAGATCTCCAGGCCCTGGCTCTCTCACTCTCTTCCTGGCTGTGTGACCTGTGTCACCTCCCCTTCCTGAGCCTCAGTTTCTTCAACTGTCACCTGGGAAAATACCAGCTGCCTCATCTGCCTGCCGTGCAATTTCTGCCTTGGAGCCACATGTGCTAGAGAACATGACCCAAATAGGGGTGATTCAGCGACTTCTTTGAGAGGCCAGACAGCAGTGGTTCGGAGCCTGGGCTCAGGAGCCAGAGGGAACTGACCTCCAGACCTTGCTCTACGTTTTATTAGCTGTGACCAGACTTCTCTGAGCTTTTTTCTCCTCATGTGTAAGCTGAATATTCATAGCATTGTCAGTGTATAGCTCAGTTCAGTTCAGTTGCTCAGTCGTGTCCGACTCTTTGTGACCCCATGGACTGCAGCATGCCAGGCCTCCCTGTCCGTCACCAACTCCCGGCGTTTACTCAGACTCATGTCCATTGAGTTGGTGATGCCAACCATCTCATCCTCTGTCGTCCCCTTCTCCCACCTTCAGTCTTTCCCAGCATCAGGGTCTTTTCAAATGATTCAGTTCTTCACATCAGGTGGCCAAAGTATTGGAGTTTCAGCTTCAACATCAGTCCTTCCAGTGAATATTCAGGACTGATTTCCTTTAGGATAGACTGGTTGGATCTCCTTGCAGTCCAAGGGACCCTCAAGAGTCAAGTGTATAGTAGTACTATCATTTATTTGATGTTACAAGTTCAATACTGGTAGTACTGATTTTACTATAGTTATGACTACCACTGTGACTGCAATTCCCATTTTACCTGGGAGATCTCCTAAATCACAGTCCCACTGAAAAGAATAAGCTCCACCCCAAAATCATGTGGGCCCTGGCCTAGTTGGCCAAGTTAAGAAGTCCCTCTGGGATTTGGGCAGATCTCCTTCCCAGACTGGACCTCAGTTTTTCCACCCGTAGCCCAGGGCACAATGAGTAACCTCCTCCCTAGTTTGAAGCATGGTTCTTGGGGGGAGAGGATCCAAGTCCCTGCCAAGAACGGGGCCCAGCCCCTAATGACCCCTCCCCATGGGGCCCCCAAATCCCTTGTCCCCTGACTCTCCTCTGGTCTCCTGTGGTTTCAGCCGACTGCAAGGAAAACTTCAACACTGTCCAGCACATTGAGGAGGTGGCGTATAATGCACTGTCCTTCGTGTGGAATGTCCATGAGGAGGCCAAGGTCAGTGCTGGGGGCATGGCTTGGATGGGACCAGGCTGCCAGCAGGTCCCAGCAAAGGGACTGTCCCTAGGATTGTGGTAGCTCCTCCGGTGAGGGCACCAGGGAGGAGGCAGAGTACAGGAGTGAAGATGAAGCACAGGCTCTAAGCTAGAGTGGCCGGGTCCTTATCCCACCTCCGTGACCTTGGACAAGTGCCTTAGCTGAAAATTGGGAGTGTAACCTTAGCGTGAATGGATAGGTTGGCATGAGGCTCAGGTGAGATAACAGAAAGGTAGAGCACAGCCTGGCGCTGAAGTGGTGGCTGTTGTTATCAGTCCAATCCACCTATTTGCCAGATGGGAAAACTGAGTCTTGTGCAAGCCACACAGCAAGATCCTGTTGCTGCTGATGGGGTTTCCTGACACGTGGGCCAGTGCAGAGTGTTGCAGGAGAAGTGTTGTGGAGTCTGGTAGATGAAGGCTGAAGTCTCTTACCTCACTCGAGGAGTCCATAGAAAGGGAAGAGCAATCTGCCTCCTAGAGTTGTGGTGAAGATCCGAGGAGATCATGCAGGATGGAGCAGCGGGCACTTTCTATGCCAAGCCCATCAGAGAGGCCTGAGAAATGGAGCCTCTGGCAATATATTTTTTTCATACCAATGATGAAGCCACGTAGTGCTTGAGACTAGCCTCACACTCGCCGGTGCTGCTGGGTCCCTCTGTGTCTCAGTCTTCTGTTTGGACAGGTGGTATCATGGAACGGGCATTAGTCAGAGGGTCAGGGGCTGGGTGACCTTGGGCCTGTCCCTTCACCTTTCGGGGCCAGGCTTGCCCCATTAGACCAAGTTTGGGTCAGGCTCATGGCAAAGGCCGTTCTGGCCTGGGAAAGCCGGGCAGCTTATCCCCACCTCCCCGCCTCCCCTCATGGGGCTGTCCAGGCTGCCCAGAGAAAACCAAGGTGAAGGGGCTCTGAAAACAGAGGAGAGGCACAAAGACAAGGGATTATTATTATTCAAACAGACACCCGGGACTGGGGAGGAGCTGGGGCCTCCAGTTCAGGGAGTGGGGGAAGAGTTTCGTGGGAAGGGAGAGGTGGGTTTCGGTGGGGATTTTCTCACAGCCTCTTAAGCCCCCAGGCTTGGGTCTTTGTCAGGTGTGAGCTGGGTGGGGGCGGCATCAGGGCTGAGCTGGCTGAGGGGAAGGTATGTCTGGCATGCATCTGGGGGCCTGGCCCCCCACAGCCAGGGAAGGAAGGGGGTCTGCTCCAGCACCACCCCACCTCCACTTGTTCAAGTCAGGATTGTTTCCAAAGGAAGCGTCCCAAGGAATAGGGGCCAGCCTGGAGTGGGGTCTGGCCTGGAGTCCTACACAGAAGCCAGCAGTAGGCAGTCAGTAGGTGAGCTTGCTAAGAAAGATCCAGCTAAGGCTGACCCCAGGCTATTGTCAGCTGGACACAAGCTTCTGGTTGAGGCACCATCTGTCCCACTCACAACAACAGTTACAAAATGTCTAAGCCCCCTGGGTATTCAACCACCCTCACCGCCACAGGAGGTAGGTTTAATTGTTCCCATTTTGCAGATAGAGAAACTGAGGCTCCATGCGGTTCAAGGACTTATCTAAAGTCACATGGCTTGAGGGGCAGAGTCTGAGCGGTCCCACGTCCAAGCTCATTCCTCTCTGCCAGCCTGCCCAACTCCCTGTGGAAGTGTTAGCAAGTCACACCCATGCTCAGAGCTTCCATCTCCTCAGCTGTAAAACGGGGGTGACTGGTTCAGCTGTGGCTAGAGCTGGCCGTCCAGGTGCACAGGGGCGTGTACCACCCTCTGTGGCCCTTGGCAGGGCCAGCAGGAAAGTATCTTCTGGAGCTGGCCAGGAGGGGCTTTGGGCCCTTCTCTACCTTCTTACTCCGAGTTGCAAAAAAAAAAAGAGGCTCTGGATTTTAAATTCCTGAAGGACCCTTAATCTCCCTCCCAGGCCCTTGATCCTTTGGGCTGCCCTTGGCAGTCTAGCGGGAGCTGCGGTGTCCACTGGTGACACCTTGAGCTCAAACTCCGGTTCCCTTTATGCTCCCTGTGCCGCCCTTGAACAGCGGCCCTCTCGAAGCATGGGTTTTCCCTGGAAAAGAGAAGTGGTGAGGTTAGCCTTCCAGGGGTGTTGTGAAGCTGAGGGTGTCCGCCAGGCAGCCGGTAGGCCCCATGGTACTCAGGGAGGTGGTGGGACCGCAGGTCCGGTGACCTGGGCCGGCTGTTTAGCGAGCTCCCTCCTCTCTCCCAGGTATTTGTTGGCGTCAACTGCCTCAGCACAGACTTCTCCTCGCAGAAGGGGGTGAAGGGAGTCCCCTTGAACCTGCAGATCGACACCTATGACTGCGGCTCCCCCAACGAGCGCCTGGTACACCGTGCTGTCTGCCAGATCAAGATCTTTTGTGACAAGGTGGCTGGGCGGACCCTCTGCTCGGCCCTGGGTGGGCGGGCCAGCCCGCCCTGTGCGTCCTCCTCAGCCACGCTGGGTGCACCTGTCTCTGCTGCTTGCTCTCTGGATGCCTCTGCCTTTGTGTGCTTGTCGATTGTCTGTCCTGCTCTCTGTGCTCAGCCCCGCCTCTCGCTACACGTCTCTTTCTAGGTCTCTGTACAAAGCTCTCCAGGTTTCTTTTTCTCCGTGTCTGTCTTTTTCACTTTTCTTACCTCTCTCTGAGCTCCTTTCTCTTTTCTCTGTTTTTTTCTCTGTTCTTCCCTCCTCACACCTGTCTCCCTCAGTTTCCTCTTTCTCTGCCTCTCTGTTTCTCTCTCTCCCAAGGCTTTGCTGACCTCAGACAGGGCTGGGCCACACTTGATTGGGTCCCGTGCTGGTACTTTCCCGTTTCCTGATCTCACCCTGGGAAGAAAGCAACCTCAGAAGTCCCATAGCTGCGAGAAAAAGCAGCCAGCCCTCCCAGGACGAGTGGTGATCCCCGGCCCCTCTCTCCCATAGGGAGCAGAAAGGAAGATGCGGGATGATGAGCGGAAACAGTTCCGGAGGAAGATCAAGTGCCCCGACTCCAGCAGCAGTGGTCAGTGGGCCGGAGCTTGGCTGGGTTGCCATGAAGGGGGGAGGCGACTAGAGGGCAGATGCATGAACAGAGGGATCTCAAGGCACAATGCCTTCCTCTTCCCGTCAGGCATCAAGGGCTCCCTGCTAGCTGGCTTCAGGGGCAATGAGACCACCTACCTGCGGCCTGAGGCGGACCTGGAGACCCCGCCGGTGCTGTTCATCCCCAACGTTCACTTCTCCAGCCTGCAGCGTCCTGGAGGGGTGAGGATCTTGGGCTGAGAGAGGGTCTGGGCCTCTGGGTGGGGCCATCTTAGCAGAGACCAGCAGGGTGCAACCTGCCACTTAGCAGGACAGGCCAAGTTAGAGGCTGATAGGTCCTGACATCACCAAAATGGAAATATCTTTATTGAATCCTGGGGGACTAAAAAAAATGTATATACGGTCATATAAGTTCAGGGAACTTTTCTACTGAAGAGTGTTCGTGAAGAAACAAACTTCATACGCATGGAAATGTTCACTCTTGAAGCACACACGGGAGGTTTCTAATGTCCGAACCCCAAGTCAGACCGCAGCCGTGTCAGAGCTGGGTGGATGATGACCATCCCGGCAGTGCCTGTGGGGCTCACTTTACACCAGGCCCTGCTTTCTGAGCTTTCCATGCGTTATCTCCTTAACCCTCATTACCTCCTTATGAAGTTGGTAATGTCATTCTCCCTGGATTCACGGGGTGGAAACTGAGGCATTGAGCCCCAAATCACACAGGCTGTGGCAGAGCCAGGACGGGAGCCCAGTGCCCGTCGCCATGGGTCACACCACCTCTCAAGACAGGAAGCCGCTCACCAAGCACCGTGACCGGCCAGCCCTTTGCCGCACCGTCTCCTTTCTCTGTCACAGGCATCCTTTGGGGTACAGTCTGTTATCCCCATTTTTCCCGACAAGGTCACACGAGTCAGCAGCAGAATCAAGGTCCCAGCACCTGCCTGTTACTTTGCTTCCATATTACACGGTTTGACCGTTTCCACCCATTGAGCTCCCCACCATTTAGGTGGGAATGTTTACGGAAATGGCCGTCAGTTCACAAAGGCGTTCAGTGCATTGACTCCGGACAATAAGACAGCTATGGAGCAGCCAGTCCTGCTGTCGGCCTTGGCACACGCTTAAAGCCTCTCAATGTCCACCACACCCCCTTCTCTGCCCTGAAGGGATTCTGTGGCCCCCATAGCTCAGGAGGCTGCATTAACCCACTCTCCCCCCAACCCCAACCCCAACCAGGGGCCTCAGATAGGGAGATGCCCACTTGAGGGATGGAAGCCCCCATCGCCAGGCTGCCAGCTCTCCTGTGGGAGGAAGTGGGGGACCAGTCCTTGTATCTGTGAGCCTGAAAGAGGGGACCCGCGGAGCGGAAGGTCCCAGTCCTGCGTCCTGGGGGGTTGCCCTGGAGACGGCCCTCTCAGGGCCTGGGCGTCCTACCCCGCAGGACCAGCGATGGCTGCACCAGATGGGCAGTGCCAAGTGCTCAGGAGGGCTCGACAATACTGCCTCTGCCCCTTCCACTCGCTTTGCGTCAGCTCCAACTACCTAGTTACCAGCTGCAGGCCAGCCTGCAGTCCCAGCCCTCTTGCGTGAGCTGGGACTCCCTGATTCTGCCACCATTCCATCAGCACCTCGTGTGTTCACCAAGTCCTGAGTCATCCAACTGGGGCTTGGTGCGTCCTTTCAACTCAGGGTCTCAGCTCACTTGAGGGGACTTATCTGAGAAGAACAAGCTGGAAAGGCATTAGAACTGCCTCCCCGCCGCAGGCCCCCACAAAGATTGTTTGTCCCAGAAAGCCTCCAGCAGCTGAGGGCTCGCTCGTCTTCCCGTGTGTGTGTGTGTGTGATGGAAAACGTCTCTCTTCCTTGCAGGCAGTGCTCGCAACAGGACACGGCAGCTCCAATAGGTATGGAGAGAAGCAGCCAAGGGCCTCGCCTCCCTCCTGCTGCCCCTCGTTTGCTCCCAGCCTCCCCTTCCCTTTGCTGTCCCCCAAGCCAGAGGCTGGGCCCAGAGGAAGTACCTGGGAGACTCTGCCCCCAGCCCCCAAGCTAGACTCACGCTCCTTTCTCACTGAAACTGCCTGAGTTTTTATGGGTTTGTTTTATTTGAAAAGTTGGCGAATCTTTGGCAGGACACCTACTTGTAAAACGGGAAGGAAAAAGCCTCCGAGATGGTGATGCAGATTTGGAGCATGAGGAGGGCAGCTGTGCGGGAGGACGTAGGGGAGACCACCCCGCGGCCCACCCCAGCAGACTCCAAGAGGCCCCGGAGGGGCCTGCAGCCCAGGATGGGCCTCTGCGTCCTTCCTTCTGTCAGCTACAGTTGGTCACCGCCCTCAGCTTCAGCTAGAAATCTGTCAGAGGAGGAAAATGGGCTCATGAGGACGAGGCAGATATGAGAGACAGCATGGAACAGAGCCTCTGTAAACAGGAAAGCACTTGATGGAGATCACGTGTTGGTATCCGCCTCTTCTGTATAAAAGCAAGTACTTTCACACCGAATTATGTCACTTATCACCTCACAACAGCCCCAGTGAGTCAAGCAAGCAGCAGTTATTGCTTCACTTTATAGACAAGGAAACTGAGGCTCAGAGAAGTGGAGTGACTTGCCAAAGGTCACACAGCTATGAGACAGCAGAGGCAGGCTGAGACCTACATCTGACCTACTCCAAAACCCACAAGCTTCCCTCCTTCCACTGACTCACATCCAACTTGATTTCTTTCAAAAAAGAATAATGTTGATGATGAGACAGTAGTCCATATTTATTGAGGCCCTACCGCCTATCGCACAGTGTTCTAAAAGCAGCGTGCATTATCTCCTTCAACTGTACAACTTTAGGAAGTGCCCCATTATAGACAAGGACCCTGAGAAGCTGTCACCCAGCTAGGAAGGGCAGGGCTGGGGTGTGAACCTGTGCAGGCCAGCTCCAGATCTGTTGCTTTGCCTCTGTCCCACTGCTTTGCACCCACGCTCTTAGGGTCTCTTTTCCTCTGGGGCCCGTTAGCCTCTGGGATCCCCCCAGGTTCCTCACAGGCCTCTCCCTGCCTTCCCCACAGGCTGTCTCTGAAGCGCACCGGCTCGCCCTTCACCGAGGAGTTTGAGCCTCTGCCCTCCAAACAGGCCAAGGAAGATGATCTGCAGAGAGGTAGCCTCTGCTCTGCCCCCGATTTGTCCTCCGAGCTCACCCCCGCCCCAGCTCCCCACAAGGCCTCCCCAAGGCCTCCACCTGATCTTGGTCCAGGAAACCAGGGCTGTACCCGCCCCTACCGGGAGGGCTTGAGGGGTTCTTTACTCTCTGAGGCTGGGGCTGGGCTAGGATTTGAGAGAAGGGCAGACAGCCACGGAGCTGGAGGGCTTCTGCCTGCTCTGACCTTGTTGGATGTGGGCATCCTGGGGAAGCCGTAAAGCAATAGGCCTGTGGTGTTGGGCAGTCTCCCCACTTTCTCTAATAGGCGGAGGAGTGGGTGGGCTTTCCATACCTGGCATTCTGGCTTTGACACCGTAAATCTGTGACTTCCTGGGAGAGAGCGACTGGAGCTAACTCTCAAGAAGAAACCAACCACCAACTAAGATCAGAAGCTTCTAGTAACCTTGAACTGAGCCTTGCACCTTACTTGGTGTCATATCAACACTGCCCACAACAACTCTGGAATAGCAGGTGGAGCTGCCTCCATTTTCCATCGGGATAAGATGGGGCTTAGTGATGTTAAAAGAACTTCTTCAAGGTCATGGAGCTGGCAGGTGGCAGGGCAGGGATTCAAACCCACCAGAATCAGCAGAGTCCAAGGAAGTGCGGGGATCTACAGAGCCAGGCTGGGTGTTTCCCAGCTGGGAACAGACCCTCAGCAAGGACTTGCTCTTTTGCAGAAATGAGTCTTGGGTTAGCCCCTAGATATTCCCTTGTCCCTCTAAAAGCCACCCCTTTGCTTCTCAGTTCTGCTGTACGTGCGGAGGGAGACGGAGGAGGTATTTGACGCCCTCATGTTGAAGACCCCGGACCTGAAGGGGCTGAGGAGTGCGGTAAGAGGCTTAGCGGACCCCGCCCTGCCCTGGCTGCACCCCACTCTGCACTCCCATCTCCCCGCCATTCTTCACCATCTAGTTCTGATTTCCCACAGGAAGACTCCGGGAAGGAATATTCTAGAACATTGACTTTCTGCTGGCCCACCCATCCCGCCCCATCTGAGGGCACCTGTGGGGCCTGGCTGTGGAGTGGGGGTGTGGGGAGGTGTGCCTCTGAGATATTATCTCCCAACCAGACCCTTGGCTCCACCTGGGGAGCTGCACACACCATAAATCCTCCTTAATCTGATGCCTGCTGTCTGACAGGCCAGAGCTTTTTGTTGGCTTTGCAAACCTGTTTCTGTTTTAATGGGAGTGAAACCCCAAAAGGCCAGGCCCCAAAGATACTCTTTTTTTTTTTTTTCTTTCCTAGAGGGCCTCATTTCTCCAGCTTGTGGTTGGCCAGGGAGACACTGGCTGGGGCAGCTGAAGGTGGTGTCTGGGCAAGGAGACCTTCCCCAACGCCCTGAACTGCCAGAGAGTGGGTGAAATAGCCCCAAAGGAAACCCACAGCAGCTCTGTGGTTCAGCTAAAAACTGAGCAAACACAGCCTCCCCCGGGCCAGCTGTGCTGGCAGGTTGGACCACGCAGAAAAGCCAGGTGGTTCTAAGATGTCAGGATGGGGAAGGAAATGAATGGAAAAGCACAGCTACATTTTATTGAAGACCCACTATGTGGCAGGCATTCTGTCAGGCATGCTGCATTTGCTAGCTTACTGCACTGATTTAACAACTCTGAAAAGTGGGTGCTAGTAATGATCTCCTCATTTCCCATAAGGAAACAGTCTCCCAGAGTTCAGGTGACGTGCCAAGGTTACTAGAGGGACAGAGCTGAGGCTCCCAACTCCAGCTCTCTCCACTGTGCTGTGTCACCCTAGTCTCTTCACACTGCGTCAGCCCGGCTTGGCACCAGGCCCAGGAAGCTGGGCTCACAAGAGGCCGTTAACGTCACTAGAATATATATAGACTCCAGATCTTTGGGTTGGACAGTACCTTAAGGGGTCAGCTCCCCATCCAGTGCCCAAACTCTGTCCTCAGTAACTCTTCCAAGTGGATGCCCACTCCTGACTGTATGCCTCAAGGATGAAGGGGCTCATTGCCTGTGGGGCAGCCAGACAAAGCAATTGTCTGTACAATATATAGTTGGAAAGTTCCTAAATTCTTGCTTAGACTGACCTGAGACCTTCCTGAGAGCGTCTAGCCACATTGCCGTTACAATAAGTAGTCTGAGAACTTTTCTTGCCTGGAGCAGCCTCTGTCAGGGCAGAGACCAGCTGAGAAGCCGAACTGGCTCCTCTTCTTTTGGAAAGAGAGGAAAGGCCCAGAGAGGAGGACCTGAGCCTCGAGCCTGTGGCCTGCGCTTCCCGGCAGCTCCACAGCAGCCAGCAGTCCTAACCAGCGCCATCTGACCCCACTCACCCCAGGGATGGTGCTGGGCTGGGACCTTGACCTAAGTGTCTCAGTTCCTGTACAGAAGCACCTGTGTGTACATTCCCATCATGACCCATTTTACAAAGGAGTAAACTGAGGCTCAGCAAAGTAAGGGGACTTGTTCAGATTTCTGCAACCCCAGCTGGTGGAGCTGGGACCAGACCAGTTCTGTCTGCCCTACAGGAAGCGTCAGAGGCCTGGGGACACATGGGCCAATCGGCTGGGTGAGCTCAGCCAGGCTGCTGAGGCCTCTGAGCTGCAGTGTCCTCTCTGGTGGACTAAGCTCCAGTGTGCTGGGATGTGATGGGGGCAGGCAAGCTGGGCTCCAGGCTAGGCCTTGGGCACACACCTTATCTTCTCCAAGCTCAGCGTCCTCACCCATCAAATGGGGTAAATGATTCCTGCTAGAAAGGGTAAGTGGGTCATCTCCTCACCCCTCACAATAAGGCCAGAGCATCCTCATCGCTCCACTTCTGAAATAATAATGGCCATTTATCACGTACTGACATCTATTTAGTCCTAAGTGTTACACGCAGACCGGTTCATTTAATTCTTTCAGTGACACTATGAGCTAGGCCTGTTTCCACCTCCAGGATTGGTTTGCACAACTGGTCAGCCCGCTGGTGAGCAGGGAGCCCTCAGCGCTGGAACAGTCCGGATGTCTGACCATGGCGAGGATTGAGGGGAAATGGTGGATGCCCTTTGGGACAGTCTACAAGCACTAAACACGCTATTTGTCAACAGTTTGTTGTGGTGTGGGAAAGCTTATGCACAATGATAAGTGAAGCTGCCTATGTGGTGCATAAAAACACCTGTAGACATGGCCAAAAGGCAGGAAAGAATACACTCAGATAGTACTAGTGTTATCTCTGGGATGCAGGATTATGGATGATTATCATTTTCTTCATTGTATTTTTCTACAATCTGGGTATATATTTTATGATCAGGAAATTAAAAGCCATCATGTAAAGACTGCTGCAAATCTAGTTTTTGACAGCAGACATGGAATCTCCTGCCTTTCTCTTCCAGATCTCTGAGAAGTATGGGTTCCCTGAAGAGAATATTTACAAAGTTTACAAGAAATGCAAGCGAGGGTAAGTGCCCAGCACGGCTCTCGCTCCTCACCCCCTGCCCCCCCAACCTTGTGCCTCTCCTTTTAAAGCGTTGGCTCCCAGAAGGTCCGCTCTGCCTGGCAGAGGCCCGCGGCTCAGGGCTGAGTTGTGCTTGTACGTGGCTTTGTGGAGAGGTGGAGGCGAGGTGGAGTGGGGGTGGAGAACCTTGGCAGTCAGGCCAAGGCCGCCTGCAGAGACCAGACACTGGTCACTGCTGGGAAGGAGAGCAGTGGGGGACAGTGGAGAGGGAAGCACAGGGCCACGTGTCAGCAGTAAGCCAGGCATTTGACCATGATTATGATGATGATCGTGACTGTCATTTACTTGACCACCTACCCGCCATGTGCCAGATACTGGGTTAAGCTTCTCTCATTTCACTCTCGCGGCCACACCATGAGGTAGATACCATTCCACACTTTTCACAGATTGAGAATTGAGGCTTGGAGGTGCCAAGCAGTGTAGAGAGGGTGGAGCAGTGGATAAAGGCACAGTGGCGGGAGGCCCAGCAGCGTTGCTCCCAAAAAGGAAATGCAGGCGATGAATCGGGGACAGNGCAGGGCCACGTGTCAGCAGTAAGCCAGGCATTTGACCATGATTATGATGATGATCGTGACTGTCATTTACTTGACCACCTACCCGCCATGTGCCAGATACTGGGTTAAGCTTCTCTCATTTCACTCTTGCGGCCACACCATGAGGTAGATACCATTCCACACTTTTCACAGATTGAGAATTGAGGCTTGGAGGTGCCAAGCAGTGTAGAGAGGGTGGAGCAGTGGATAAAGGCACAGTGGCGGGAGGCCCAGCAGCGTTGCTCCCAAGAAGGAAATGCAGGCGATGAATCGGGGACAGGAGTTGTGACTGGACTTCGTGTTGAGGGCACCCAGCCAGGGAGGCTCCACAGGCTTCCTCCACCTGCAAGTCTGGATGAAGCTGTACCTTTCGGGGGGTCCGGGCAATGCCTGCCATGTCCCATGGGCTCCAGGGCATTAGGGCTAGGGACCATGTAGCCTTGCTCTTTGCCCAGGAGATCCCTCCTCAGCAGGGGTAGTTTAGGAGGGTGGAGTTGGAGGCCCACGTGGTGACCACCTTCCCAGGCTTCTACCCAGCTTCAGAGCCGCTGAACCTGGCCTCTGCAGCGCTTGACGCCTCGGTCATTTCGCCAGTCCAGCAAGGGAACCTCTGTGTGGTGAGGAACAGTGACCACAGCTCCCTGCTGAGAGGACCGGGGACCAGGGCCCTGGGAACCACCCTGCCCCGTCCCCACCCACAGCTCATTTCTGCTACTCTTCCTGGCTGTCCCTGGAAGGTGCTCAGGCTTTGCCCCGTGGCGGTTGTCCGTGGCTCTGCTTTTGGAGGACTGCAAACTGAGGCAGATTCTGTACTCGAGCTGAGGCCCCAATCCAGTCGGCCCGGGGCCACCTCCTTCCTTCCCTCCTTCTGCGCCCCCCGCCCCCGCGCCGCCCCCTCCCCTTTGGCTCCCACCCAGCCTCCCTCCCAGAGAAGGGCTGGGGCGGGCAGAGGTGGGCAGCCCTGCAGCCCCTGGGAAAGGATCCTTTGGTTTTGGTTGTATGTGTGTCTAGGGTTCTTTGTGTATGTGTTTTTTTTCCTTTCGAGTTTCGGTTTCAAACTGGGAACTGGAGCTTACACGCTCTCCGGAACAGAATCCACCTCATCGCGGAGGGCAGGCTCTGCTGTGCCCAGACAGGCCCAGCCCCACTTCCCCTTTGGTGCCAATGCCCACGCCCCCTGGCTGCCACCCCACCTGCCGCTGCTGGCCTCTCTTCCAGATCCCACTTCAGGCTGGGTGGACGGGCTGGGAAATGAATGCCTTTGTGCCAGGTTCAGGCTGTGGGAGTGTGCACACAGAGATGCCCCACAGCCCCAGTTGCTGAGTTGCATAGTCTTTCCCTTAAGCCCCAACCAGACATTTCAACCATAATTATAATAACTTCCATTTGTGGAGCACTTCCTACTTGCCAGACACCAGGTTAAGGAACCCCAAGCCTTGTCTCATTGACCCTTAGAATTTGCTGTTTCTACAAATGAGGAAAACGGGTTCAGAGTAGTCCCTGGGGGATAGAGTGAGTACCTGGCAGGAATCCTGGCCTGTCTAAAACCCATGCACGCACACACTATTTTATCTTGCCTCCTGCTTGTTCCTCTAACCACTAAGCAATGTGCAAATAAAGCTTGTGGCCAGGCCAGCGGATTTATTTTCCCAGCCCCATAGCCCAGGGCATCACGCAGCGGCCCTTCAGAAGCACCCACACCCCATACACGCCCCAACCATGAAAACCCCAGGCTTAGGATCATCTGAGATGCCTAAATGAGAAGACTCCCCCAAAAAGTCTGTCGGGAGAGCAGAGGCCAGGCTCATTAGCTGCCTCCCTCATCTTTGGAGCAGGCTATTGTCATCACTGGCCTCGTTTATTTTTACAGAACCTTCCAGAAAGTCCTTTGGACAAAGGTAGATACAATCAGCTTTACAAGCACCACTGAGTGCTTGAAAGATTAACAAATACATTGTTTTTGCTGGCAGTTGGCCAGGGGTTCTCTGTGAACCAGGACAGAGGACAGCCTGAAGCTGGCAAGTGACAGGAGGCCCACATTCTGGGACAAGTCCCTGCCTCTAGGGCCCAGTTGTCATTGACCCCTGAGGGGAAGAGGTCTGGGGGCCTGGCAGGGATCCCTTGTGTGTGCTCTGGGCCTGCTGGGAGGCCCTGCCTGAGGGGCTGGTGCACACAGGGCCTTAGCCAGTGCACAGCGCCCAGAAGCACTCATAAACGTTGCTGTCGGAAACTAACCAAAAGCCCCAACACTGGCAAAGCGCTCGCACTTCCAGCCCCTGGTCTCCTCTGGCCTGTCTGCAGCCTGCATCCTTCAGACCACAGTCCCTCTGTGAAATGAAGGCACTCAGGACCCAACGAAGCCAGACCTTAGAATCAGACGCTGGCAGTCAGCACCCAGGCCTTGGAGCCTGAGCCCAGACCTCCTTCCAGAGAGCAGCAGCTGCTCCACGCTGCTGCAGAGGCAGCCCACAGGCCACAGGCTTCAGCTTCCCCGTCTCCATTGCCTCCCCTGATCCAGGGGATTCAGGGAGGACAAGGTCACGCCTTTCTCGGGATCCCTGGGAAGCAGACGGCTGGCTACCGCCAGGAGGAGGAGCATGGGCGACTCAGCCCCACTCCTGCCCAACGCAGATCATCTTGCCTGATCTTGAACTCTCCCCCAGCCCTGGATTTTACCTTCCTTTTATATGCCTCTCCTAGCTTGTATTTATAGGGTTTTGTTGTTTTTCTTAAACGATGCAGTGTAATGAGACAAAAGTCCAGATTCCAGTTCTGCCATTTCTTAGCTGTGTGACCCCAGGCAAATGAGTGCTCAGCTTCCCCATCTGTGGACTGGAGTGATACGGTTATCAGGATTCATTCTCCCAGGCCCTACTAGATTTGAAACTTCTAGAGGGAGGGACCTGGGATCTCTGTGTGTGGGCCCCTGTTTTTGTTTGGAACAAGGCCTTGCACTTGGCAAGACCTCAGCAGATGCTGGCGAAGTGAATGAGGGGAAACACCCACCCCCATCACCAAAAGGAAGCTGCCTTGCACAGGTCAGGTCACAGCCTGGCGGGTCCTTCACGGGGAGGCGGCTCCTAGAGGGATGCCCTTGGCTACACTGTGGCCTTGACCCCTGCAGAGGGCCACAGCCCCAGAGACGCTGTCCTTCTCAGGATGGCCCAGGTCCTTGTCTGAAGAATGTGAGGGGGAGGGGGCCACACCCCTCAAATCCACGATGGCATCCCTGAGATGTCAGCTTCCTGGGGTGGAACTGAGGGGCCCCTTGTGGCACCGGCTTGGGGATCAGGCAGGTGCCCCGGGGCGACATGTCACAGCCTCCTGTTGAACCCACCCCTCGTGGGCCCACCACCACCCTGCCTGCACTTGAGCTCACACTCCACATCCAAGTGCACGGCCTGGCCTGGTAACTAAGGAGCGCTGCGTCTTCCCCACATCTGTGTGTTACTTGCTCACACACAGTGAGTGTGGACACTTGTGAAGAGAGGCAGTCTGGTGCAGTAGGCGGCGGGTGGCCGCCAGCAGGTCCGAGTTTGAGTTGGGCTCGTCCCCTGGGGAATTGTGTCCCCTCGGTAAAGAGGGACAGTGAATGCCCCCCGTCTGGGCTGTTTTGAGGGTCGGAGAGCAAGTCCAAGAGGCGCCAGAAGTGCCGGGGGCCCCCGCAGATGGTCACCATGTCTGTCACCCTGCACTCAGAGGCCCTGTCAGGGAAGAGGCCTTTCACCCTCTAAGCACACCTCTCCTCTCCTCTCCCAGAATCCTGGTCAACATGGACAACAACATCATCCGGCATTACAGCAACCACGTCGCCTTCCTGCTGGACATGGGGGAGCTCGACGGCAAGATTCAGATCATCCTGAAGGAGCTGTGAGGCCTGAGTGTCCACACCCACAGGCCTCTTGAGTGGGCTGCGGGCTGGGGGAGCCAGCTGGGTGGTGGCCCCGAGCCACACACGACCTCTCCTCAGGCCCCAGGGCCGCCACTTGAACATCTTCCCTGAGTGAAGAGGCCCTCGACCCACAGGCATCAAGGCCCAGAGGGGCCGCGGGGGGTGTCCTGGTCTGAAGCCCCATCTCGTGCTTGAGTCTACTCTGCGCTTCCGGGCAGACGCCGCCGTGTCCGTTAACCAGCCCAGCGGCCTGTTTGCTCCTGCTCAGACCTTCTCCCCAGCCCGTCCCCCTCAGGCTGCCCGTTCAGGCTGGGGACGCCAGCCCTGTCCCCCCAGGCCGGCTTGACCCTTGGACCCATTCTCGACTCTTCCGTCAACTTCAGACCAATGACTTCTCACCATTTGGTCACTGAGTTAACTGTCTAACACTTGATTTTCCAGTGCAAATGACTTCTAAAAAGACAGTGTAGTGGACACACTCTCCACACAGACTTAACTTCCTCAACACAGGTTGGAAATCAGAGCTGATCAACTGGAACAAAGTGGCCCCCGTGTGGAGCAACCTCCATCCCCATTCACTGTTGTATACATTTCTTATTTACAATTTTCATTTATGTTATATATATATATATAAGTATATATTGTATATATAAGCAACATTTTATATTTTTCATGGATACATTTTTATCATTTCAAAAAATGTGTGTTTCACATTTCTTGGATTATTTTTTTAGCTGTTATTCAGTTATGCATTTTGTATACTCATATGCTAGTTAGTAATAAAATTCTCCATATGTGTTACTTCAGGTGTCACACTGGCTCCTCTTGTGAGAGTCTTTCAGAAGCAAAGGGTGAAACTAAACAGGGACTCTCTCCTCCCCTATCCTGTGAGCAGTTTCCTTGGACTTGAAGGATGGTGGTCAATGCTGCGTCCCAGTGAACCAGAGGTGCCACCCTGCAAGGCCAAGGCTCCGGATTCCCATCGTGGGCCCTGTGAGGCCTGTCCCACCTGGCCCCACAGGCAGATGGCACCACCTCAGGGCCACTGACTCTGAAGATGAAAGAGGCCTAGGATGCCCTCGCTGAGGACCTCACAGCGGGGCAGTGGACAGAGCCCAGGGCGGAGAGTCATGGCCCCAAGCTCTCCTGCCAGTTGTGCGCGCATGCTCTCCATCAGCTCACTGTTCCTGGAGCTGGCTCCTACCTGCTCACAGACTCGATCGTGAGCGCCCCCCAGCTTGGCAGTCGGTGACGTCAGTATGCTGGAGAGAGTGTTTACACCCCAGGAATTGGCCGGTGCCACAAATCAGCCTTCATTTCCCCTGGAGAATGGGACAGATCAGAGCCTCCTTCCTTCCTCCAACCCTTCCTTCCTCCCGGCTTAGCCACACACTCCCCCTCTAATGCTCAACTTCCTTGGCTGTAAAACGACAGGCATGTTCTACCCAAGTCATCAGGCGACTGTCATCTTTAGAGCCCTGGGGCTCACTGGTGGGTCTCAGACCCCCCCAGTGTGGGGCATGGACAGTAGGCAGTCCTTGGGTGTCCTCCCCAGGCTTCAGTCACAGGTGAATAGATTTCTCGTAGTAACTTTCGTCTGAACTAAAAAAGTTTGAAAACCATGGATGTCTCTCCAAGGGCCTTCCAGCTCTGACAGCCAATCCAGAGTTCTAATTACCAAAGCCCTGGGGCCAGGACTCAGGTCAGGCCAGGGAGGCCCAGTCCTAGCCAGAAAGCTCAGCATCAAGCTACATCATTGTCCAATGCAGTGCTTTTTGAAACTAAGGCCAAAAAACAGATAAAATGTCAAAACTTTGAAGGGAGTGTCAGTATTGCAGATGTTTTCCTTTGGCCTCAGACTCCAGCACTGCTTCCCCGGCACTGGAAGGGACCCTGTGAAGCAGCCAGACTGCTCAGCCCACTCCAGGCCTCGCTGCCGCCGCGACATCACCGTGAGGGCGAAAGCGCAGAGCGTGTGGAGCGTCAGCACACTGATAGGCAGGCCAGAGGCGCTCAGCAGCTGTTCCTTTCCTTCCGGAACCACTGGAAGCAGGAAGGTGGCCTTCTCAACCTTGACCGCACCTTGGAATGCATCACCCCGGCAGCTTTTATCCCTGCTGCCCAGATCGCACCCTATAGCAACTATATCAGATTTTTCCGGGATTGGGGCCAGACCTCAGTATCTTTAAAGCACAACCCCACCCCACCCCCGCCCCTGATACCACACTGTGCACTCAAGGTTGAGAATCACTGCTTTAAAGAGGTTTAGAGCAGTGGTTACCCCGGCCTTGAGCGCACAGTGTGGTATCAGTGCTTATACAGACCTCGCCACCTCTGAAACCTGCCAGGGTCTGGAAGGGACTCAGGCGCACAGGGAACCATGGGGGCCAGGGCACAGCCTGCTGCCGAGCTCAGGAGTGGGTCCCAGGGCTCCCCATATATGCCCTTCACTGCCTCCAGCAAAACCTCTGAGGTCCACTGCTCGGCCCTCCACACGGAGAGACAAGGCAGTCAGTGCCTTAGGAAGGCTGTGGGGAACTCAAAGAGAACCCTGGAAGCCTTGAGGAAACGCTGCCCGGCCCTCAGAGAACATCAGGGAGCAAAGGGCAGCTCCTGAGCCCGACAGGGGCCATTCGGGGTTTGCCTTTCCTTCAAAGAGTGGAAAAGGCAAGAGGATGAAAGTAAGTCCTCTCCAAAGACGAGTCACTGTATAAAGCCAGCTGGTGGCTGGTAGAGATGCCATCCGCTGCCTGTAGGAAGCTTTGCGTGGTAGACAATGAGTGAGCAAGGGGAGAAAAGGATGGATGAGGACCTCAGGAGAGAGGGAATGAAGGAGTGAGGAGATGAGGAGAAGGTAGGAGGGAAGGAGAGGAGGACAAATAAGCGGACAGGCAGATGGGTGAGCGCAGATGGAGGGCCAGATGGAGAGCTCAGCAGCTGAGTACTCCTTGCGCCTTTGGGCTTCCCTGGGGCTCAGTCAGTAAAGAACCCGTCTGCAACGCGGGAGACCTGGGCTCGATCCCTGGGTGGGGAAGACCCCCTGGAGGAGGGCATGGCAACCACTTCAGTATTCCTGCCTGGGGAATCCCATGGACAGAGGAGCCTGGTGGGCTACAGCCTATGGGGAAGCAAAGAGTCAGACGCGACTGAGAGATTCAGCACAGCACTAGATCTTTGCTACTTTTAAGTGTGGTCCATGGACCAGCAGCATCGGCATCACCTGGGAGCTTGTTCAAAACACACCTAAAACTAGTACAATGTTTTATTTCAATTATATATCAATTTAAAAAAAGATATGTAGGCTCTCGACCCCACCCAGGTCTATAGCATCTTGGAATAAGATCTCCAAGTGATTTGCATGCACATTAAAATTTGGAAAATACTTTATTAAAAGATCAGTGTATCCTAGCCCTAACTAGACTCTTTGAAATCACACCAAGTACTTTTACAAAGATATCACAGCCCAAACCCTACTTCAAGTCAGTTAAATCAGAACTGTGAGGCTCGGGCCTGGGCCGTATGACTCTCACACAGCTCCCGAAGTGATCCTACCATACAGCTGGGGCCTGGGGACCCTGGGACTCGATGGAGCCGTGAGCAGCCTACGGCATCTCCAGAGAGGCTGGGTACTTCTCAGACACACGCTCAGAGCTCAGGGTCTCAGCTCCAGCCCTATCTTCTATGGAACACAGATTCTGCCTGGCCAAAAGCAGCCCTGACGGTGGCCCTGCCATTCTCCTCCCAGAGTGCCCACTTTCCTGATCCCACTGGGAGGAGTTTCTACAGAGATAGTCCTCACCTGCACCCAGTGCAGGCCTGGGTGGCCCCAAGAGGAGCAGCTGGTCTTCTTTTCTATGCAGTCCCACCAGCCTCAGCCTGCAGGGACCCCAGGGCTGGTTGCTTCCAGCCCAGGGGCCAGCTAAGGGTCCCTGGGGTCAGAGGGACCTAAAAGTCAGGCCTTCAGGTCCAGCCATATTGCCAAGAGTCAAAGAAAGGTGTGGCTTCAAGTGTCAGCTTTGAAGGGGTCTTCCAGAATTCCTAGTGCCCAAGTGGACAACTGATGACTGCAGAAGAGTTTCCTTTAGCCTGAATAAAAAATTTTTAATTGAAATAAGGTTGTTAACATCTCCAATCGAGAAGTTTCAGGTTTCAAAATTTCCCAGGTTCTCCTGAAGAATCTGCAGATCTGGCGATAGGTAGCAGGCCTTTAGAGGGACCGGCCTCAGCTCCCGGATCTCCTCTCGCCTCACCTGTTTCGCTCCCTGCCTTGCCTACCCAGCCCTGGAAGTGCTTGAACTTGAGCCTCCAAATTCTGCTCCAACCTGACCCCTAGGACAAGCTAGGACCAGAGCGGATGCAGCACAAGGTGTCTGCCTTTAGGTCCAGACCCTGGACGCTCCTGGGGCCACACTCCAGGCAGCCTCCTGGTCATCCAGAGCAGTGGGGCGCTTGCCAGGAGCCTGAGGTTTACAGCAAGGCCAGCTTTTGTGAGAAATGAGAACTCAGTTTAATTGGACACGCTGTTCCACCTTCCTCCTGCCCTCTTCCTCAGCAGCCCTTCCCTGAAAGGAGAAACAGTCAGTGGCCAGTTTCAAGCTAAAAGTCACGGAGCAAAGTCTAAGGAGAGAGTCAAGGGCAAGCGGGGGCACAGGGAGGTAGGTGTAGGAGACGGCGCAGGAGGCTTCCACTTACGAAAGTCAACGCCATGGGGGTGGCTAGGGAAGGAGGGCTGTGTGGTTAACTCTAGCTCCTCGGGGTTCCTTGAGAATCCCTTTTCCTTGCCAAGGGGGAGTGGCAGCCCCGACAAGGTTCAGTCAAGGTCATATTCAACTTGAGCAGGGGTGAGGGGGACAGAGACCAGACCAGGGCAGGGGAAAGCCAGGTGAAAGGACCTACAGGCGCCCCGCAGAACCTCTGTGCCTGGGACTCTGGCCGCAGAGGGTCCTGCCTGCACCTGCCCCTTGGGCACAGAGCCGATAAACGGACGGGTTGGCCTCCCCTGAGGGCGAGTGATGAGCTCACGAGACCACAGCGATGCTGCTGTGTTCTTCCTGAGGTGAGACACGAGGCCTGAGCTGGCGGCAAGGGCCAGGCAACCCCTCCAGGCCCCTGTCACTGTGCCTCTGGGCATTCCTGGCCCCTAGAATTCCAGGAGGGATGTGGAGGTCAAAGGCCAAAGGATGGGAGGGTGCCGGGGCCACGGCCGCAGGGCCCTGGCTCAGCATCAGGCTTCGGGATGGGGCATAGGCCAGCGGCGGCCTCCTCTTGGAGGCTGAGCTTCGCGAGCTGCTGGAGACTGAGCGGGGAGGTGTGCAGAGCCGGCCTGGACGGGCGCGAGGGGTGAAGTGACTGAGCGGGGGGTCTCTGTCCACCCCTCGCTTCTGCTCAGGAACTCACGGGGCTCAGTGCAGGGGTGGGGTGCAGTTCTCCATGCTCCAGGGGGTGGCTCAGGACAAGGACAAGCAAGGCAGTCCGGTTGCAACAGCAGGCCAAAGATGAGGGGAGGGGGGCAAGGCCACCCCGTGCCCTCGGCTGGCACACGCACACGAGATGGGCACTTCCTGCTGACCCCCTGGGGTGCCTCGGTGGGTGGCCGGGGGTCTCCTTGAGCTCGAATGTGGCGACTACAACACTGGGATCCATTTGTTGTCCTCATTGTAGAGAAAGGACTGCTTGACAGGGAATTCCGGCCTGTATGTGGCTGTGGGGAGAGAGAGAGAGCGTTGAGAAAGAAAAGGCCAGTCCTCAGGGCCCTGACACTTGGCGTCAGAGAGGGTGGGGCCCCCTGATCAGGCCCCCTGCACCCGACATTGTGGGGAGCCAGGGAGGTAGGGACTGGCCCAAGGTCGTCGGGCTCTGAAACTGGCCCGGGTGGGACTCAGACTCTGGTTTCCCACCTTCTTCAACTCACTAGCTTCTTTAACAGAAGAAAATTGAAGAAAGTGGGGAAAACCGTTAGACCATTCAGGTATGACCTAAATCAAACCCCTTATGATTATACAGTGGAAGGGGGAAATAGATTTAAGGGCCTAGATCTGATAGAGTGCCTGGTGAGCTATGGACGGAGGTTCATGATATTGTACAGCAGACAGGGATCAAGACCATCCTCATGGAAAAGAAATGCAAAAAAAGCAAAATGGCTGTCAAATAGCTGTGAAAAGAAGAGAAGTGGAAAAAAAAGGAGAAAAGGAAAGATATAAGCATCTGAATGCAGAGTTCCAAAGAATAGCAAGGAAAGATAAGAAAGCCTTCCTCAGCGATCAATGCAAAGAAATAGAGGAAAACAATAGAGTGGGAAAGACTAGAGATCTCTTCACGAAAATTAGAGATACCAAGGGAACATTTCATGCAAAGATGGGCTCAAGAAAGGACAGAAATGGTATGAACCTAACTGAAGCAGAAGATATTAAGAAGAGGTGGCAAGAATACACAGAACTGTTAAAAAAGGGCTTCATGACCCGGCTAATCACGATGGTGTGATCACTCACCTAGAGCCAGACATCCTGGAATGTGAAGTGAAGTGGGCCTTAGAAAGCATCACTACGAATGAAATTAGTGGAGGTGATGGAATTCCAGCTGAGCTGTTTCAAATCCTGATGCTGTGAAAGTGCTGCACTCAATATGCCAGGAAATTTGGAAAACTCAGCAGTGGCCACAGGACTGGAAAAGGTCAGTTTTCATTCCAATCCCAAAGAAAGGCAATGCCAAAGAATGCTCAAA